>CM076570.1:1216578371-1217036463 GCA_034641835.2 Pinus albicaulis | reverse complement strand
ACCTTTGTGTATAAGGTAGACTCAATGCTGCTTCTGCAAAATCCATTTTTAATCATGTAACTATCGATTCTACTATACCATGCTCTAGGTGCTTGCTCAAGTCCATAGAGCGTTTTCTTCAACCTGTAAACTTTATCTTCTTTACCTTCAACTTCATACCCTGCAGCTGCTGCACATAAATTTCTTCTTCTAGAACTCCATCCAAGAACGCTAATTTCACATCTATCTAATATACAATCTGACTATTGGAGCAAACGTTTCTCCGAAATCTATTCTAGGTTGCTGTGAGAATCCTTTTGCTACAAGTCTTGCTTTAAATCTGTCAATTTCACCTTTCTCATTCAACTTTATCTTATACACCCACTTCACACCAATGAGGCTTTTATGCTTTGGCAAATTAACCAAATCCCATGTATCATTATTTTCAATAGAATCAATCTCTTCATCCATGGCTTGCACCCAATTTTCATATCTGATTTTTTCTTTAAACGAAGAAGCTTGGATTGACAACAATGAAAAATTTGAATTAACATCCAAATCATCATAAGTATCTTTCATACTTCTCATTTTTCTGTTACCATAGCTTGATTCATCACCTAATTGGCTGCTGGGAAAATTCTTGTCTATTGATATGCTTGAAGATCCATGTTGCTCTGAAAATCTTGGAGTCCTTGCCGATGTGAGTCTGTTTGGTGTCTGCTCTTTTGATTCTTGTTGCTCTTGTTCTGCTACATCATCCTCTTCCAACAATGGTGTTTGTGCATCAACTATTTTGTCTACACTCTCATTCCATGACTCTTGTTCTTTGAACACAACATTTCTGTGGATTATGGTCTTCTTGGTGACAGGGTTATATAATTTGTAAGATTTTGACTACTCACTATAACCAGTAAACATACATTTTTCACTTTTATCATCCAATTTGACTCTTATCTGCTTAGGTACATGTGCAAAGGCTACACATCCAAAAACTCTGAGATGAGATACGCTACAAGACGTACCTGACCAGGATTTTTCTGTTACTCTGTTCATCACACTCTTTGTAGGAAATATGTTTATCCCATAAACAACACATGCAACTGCTTCTTCCAAATACTCATTAGACAAGTTTCTTCCTTTCAACATGCTCCTTGTCATATTCATAATGGTTATGTTCTTTCTCTCTGCTACACCATTCTATTGCGGTTTGTACCTCGTTGTAAATGTTGATTTTTGTAGCATTGGAAAGTGTTCCAAGTCTCAAATTTTGTGAGGAGGCTTGGACATCATTATTCCAAAGAACCCAGAAACTGTTTGTGGAAATTCCACCCAGTTCATGTTTTATTAAATTAATTAATTATTTTAATGAGGTCCCTAAGTTTAGTAAAGGATATTAATAAAACAAAGTGAGAATATTGTAGAGAACGAAGATCAAGTCATGTTTTAATCTTAGCCATTTGATTAGAGATCTAATCTGGTCCGTTGATTCATCAACGAGAAGATTATATGAGAAGGCTTGAGGGTCATTTGGAAAGCATGTTGGGCATACACTGAGTACACGAAGGAAATCGATTCTAAAGGAATAGAATTCGATTTTTGAGGGAGAGTTTCAAAGACAGAGTTGTAGAGGCAGAAGAAGGGAAGGGAAGTCGGCAGTGATAAGGAAAGACAAGAGGAGAACGTAGAGGCCACAGAAGATAGCGCTGAGCAACAACACTGAGTCCCCAAGCAGAGTGATGTAGTCTAGTATAGGGATTCCGCGGAAGATCACGCAGAGTGATGCAGAGGGAGCTAGGGTGTCTCCCAAGTGTCAGAAATTATCCTAGAGGATTTGGGAAATATATCTCAAGTGTATTCTAGAAGTCTGCTCATCTATTTCTTGTAAAAGATTTTACTTGCTGAAGAATAATACAAACTCTCATCTGCTGCATCGCTTTTCTTGCATTGGGTTTTTCAGGGAAAATTGTCCAAAAATAATTATGTACATGTGATTGTTTCTATTGCGGTATATGTGTTATGTTCTATTTTCTTCTTATGGTTAAGTGAATACTGCATTTGTGTTTATTTCATAATTTAATGGAAATAAATATATAAATAACTTGTCATAAATAAGTAGGAGAAATAAATCTATCACTGCAGTAGTATTTTAGTTTGAAAATTTCACATGGTATCAGAGCAAAAGATGAGTAAGAGAAGAGAAGGTACTGCAATGGGACAAAGATCCTACAGTGATGCAGCATCAACAGCAGCAGGAATGACTGGAGCAGTGGGTGCAAAGGATCACGGATGGCGTAGAGGCGGAGCTGGACACTATAGAGGGAGCAACGCAGTGCAGAGGCAATAGCAGCGTAGAAGCACCAGCACAGAGGGGCTGATGGGACTTCAGCGGCGCAGAGAATGCAGTGCTTATGCAATGCAGTGTTGCAGCAACGCAATAGCTTCAAGAGGAAAATGCATAGCAGCAGCCAAGGAGCTTCAGTGATGAGATGCAACTCAACTGACTTGTTTGTCATTGGGTAGGGGTCCTTCAATTGCTTACTTCTCAGCCACTGAGCTGCATTGCAGCAGTTAGCAGTGGCAGTGCTATGGGCAGTGTGATGCAACAATTTGAAAGGGAGCTGCAGTACTGATGTAGAAGTGACTGTGGTAGAGTCATGGGCAGCAGTACAGAAAGCAGCAGCGGCACAGTGATGAAGGGCAATAGGCCAAGCATCAGTGCGGAGACCGATGTCAGAGATTAGAGCAGTACTTCGGGGTGAAGTGTATTGCTAGAGCACATTCCTCCCTAAGAGGGAGTGTTGAGATTTTGGGGTAGCATCGGATGTGCTCTAACTCCCAAATTTTGTGGAGGAGCTGGAGTACATGAGATCTCCAAGACCCATAAAGCGTTTAGAAGAATTCCATCAGGTTTAAGAGATATTCAAATAAATAATATTTTTAATTAAGAACCTTAAGTCTAATTTAGGAAAATTAAAAGATTAAAGTGAATTAAATTAAACATGTGATGAGAATGACTTAAGTGACGTGGATCAAGCAGCTTCTAATCTTAGCCGTCGATTAGATATTAGATCACGATTGTTGATGTTTCAACGAGAAAAGTATAAGAGAAAGTTTTGGGGTCAGTTGGAGAAGACACATATTGGTAGAGAAATGAAGGTAAGATGAAATTCTAGGGCGTGGTTTGCTAAGAATTTCAGAAGCAGTTGCGGTTCAGCGAGGGGCAGTATTGGCAAGGAGATGATATGATCCCAGGCCAAGAGTACAATAGCAACAGGTGCTACACAATCCAACAAAGGCAGTGCAGACGTAGTAGGGGCCACGCAGGCCCAATCAGGGCAACATAAGCCCTAAAGGTGTGATGCAGGCCGTTCTAGAGAAACGCTGAGGCTGACGCAAGCTAGGAAGGTTGATTCAAAGGGTTGAGGAGCAGCGTTGGGGTTTATGGTGGGCCGAAAAGGGTTCGAGTTCTGTAATTCCTGTTTGAGGGTGTGAATCAACCATATTTTTTGTCTCCGAGGATAGAGGTATTGTTTTCATATATTTTTCTCTGTAGGGCCAACCAAGTTTGGTGCCCATAATTGTTGTACTCAGATTCTGCTTAATAATAAAACCCTCCAGAGCTAGTTGCACCATTTTTCCTGCATTTACTTTTTCTGGAGACATTTGTCTGAAAAATCTGTCACTTTGTCATATGAGTGTGTTATTCAGTAAATGATTTGTATGTGTAGGTTGTCATTTGTATTTACTTCGTTGTTAACTCTAAATATTCAGATTAATAACTTGTGTATGTAATCAAGTAGGAGAAGTAAATTGAGAATTAACAATATGGTTTCTTAGATTAAGAAATTCACTCTAGTTTCGAGTGTTGTGAGATTTGTCGTGGTCCGGAAGTGAGTCTTCAGATCTTTAGTAGTCGCTGGTGCGATGGAGATTATGCCAGTGCAGAATCGTGCCTAATCTAAGTTGACAAAGAGCGAGAGGAGAACAACTGCTCAACAGATTTCATTTCCAAAGAAATATGAAGATCAATCGTAGGGTGATCGAAGAGAGCTGATTTGTTGTATTTGGCAGATTTCCAAGGGAGTTTATTAGTGGTTAGAGGGAGCAGAGGGTGCCTTTCTCACCAAGGACCCTAGATCCAAGTTTCTATTGTAGGTAGCAATAGAAGCGGGGAGAGGAAGATCTGTTTCGATACATTATTTCTTTGCAGATAGCACCACACAGACTACGTGATCATGATAGGTTGGATGACCTATCCAACTTTGCTATTTGGAAGGCCAGAATGCTGGTAATCCTGGAGGCATACAGTTTACAGGAGCATGTAGAGAATGTCTTGGCTACACCAACTGATGATATTCTTCTGGCGAAGCATAATGAAGCAGCGACACATGCCAAGCGCTTCATCATGGATGGGGTTAAGGATCACGTGGTACCACACATAACCGAGAAGAAGACGACTAATGAAATGTGGAAAGCTTTAACCACACTATATCAAGGGAAATCCGTTCAGAGGAAGATGATTGTGGAGAACCACCTGAGGTTATTTATGATGACCAAGGGAGAGGAAATCGATCCTTTCCTCTTTAGGTTGCAGGTGATTCGGGATCAACTGATTGCCATGGGGGTCAAGGTGGATGATGATGTCATGGTGAAGACTGCTCTAAATGTAGTCCCAGTGGATTGGGAAACGTTTGTCCAAAGCATCTTGGGTAGACAAGACCTTCCAAACTGGGATGATATGTGGGCTATCCTCCGACAAGAGGAAATCCGTCGAATGATGAAGAGACAAGCCAGCTTCGGATCAAGCAAAGTGGAGAAGGAGGAAGAGGAAGATGCAACCCTGGCATCTAAGAAGCAACAAGGGAAAAGGAAGCGTGATCTATCTAAGATCAAATGTTTCCAATGTGGTGAGCTTGGACACTGCACTAGCAATTGTCCTCAAAGGAAGAAGGACAAGGAAGCTTCTATTTCTAAGGCTGCAGGAACTAAAGAAGACAATGGCTCTGACGATGACATAGCCATGAGTGCTCATGTACCTCGAGAGAATAGGTGGGGCGATATTGATCTGTAGAGCAGCTACAGAGTGGTGGCGGGATCCTTGAGTAGCCCAACTCTTGAATCAGAGGCTGGGACATTGTAGAGGGAGTAGCGCAATGCAGATGCAACAACAATGTAGAGGCGGTAGTACAAAGGGGTGATGGGACTTCAACAATGCAAAGGAGGCATGCTTCGCAGTGCAGTGTTGTAACAGCGTAGTGGCTTCAAGAGGACAGTGCAGAGCAGCAGTCAAGGAGCTTCAGTGATGAGATGCAGCCCAACTGACTTGTCTGTCATTAGGCAGGGGTCCTTCAATTGCTTACTTCTCAGCAACTGAGTTGCAGTGTAGCAGTTAGTCATGGCAGTGCTATGGGCAATAAGATGTAGCAATTTGAGAGGGCACTGCAATACGGATGTAGCAGTGACCATGGCAGAGTCATGGGCAGCAGTACAGAAAGCAACAAAAACACAGTGATGAAGGGCAATAGACCAAACATCAACGTAGAGTCTGATGCTAGAGATCAGAGCCATACTTCAGGGTGAAGTGTATTGCTAGAGCACATTCTTCGTGAATAAGGAGTGTTGAGATTTTGGGGTAGCATCAGATGTGCTCTAGCTCCCAAATTTTGTGGAGGAGCTGGAGTACATGAGATATCCAAGAACCAGAAAGCGTGTGAAAGTAATCTTTTTAATTAAGGACCCTAAGGCTAACTTAGGAAAATTAAAATATTAAAGTGAATTAAATTAAACATGTGATGAGAATGACTTAAGTGACATGGATCAAGTAGCTTACAATCTTAGCCATCGATCAGAGATTAGATCACAGTCATTGGTTTTCCAACGAGAAAAGTATAAGAGAAGGGCTTGGGGTCAGTTGGACAACACAAACATTGGCGGAACACTGAAGCTAAGCTGAAATTCTAGGGCAGAGGCCTCGCAGAGGCAGTAGGGGCTACACAGGATTGACGCAGGCCCAGTTAGGGTAATGCATGGGCAGCTTAAGCCCTTAAGGGTGACGTAGGCCCTTCTACAGCAGCGCATAGGTTGATGCAGAGGGTTGAGGAGCAGTGCTGGGGTTTCCGGTGGACCAGAAAGGCCTCGAGTTCTGTAAATCCCGTTTGAGGGTGTGAATCAGCCATATTTTCTGCCTTCGAGGATAGAGGTATTGCTTGCCGTATTTTTCTCTGTAGAGCCAACCAAATTTGGTTCGCAGAATTGTTTTATCCAGAATCTGCTTAATAACAAAACCCTCTAGAGCTAGCTGCACCGGTTTTCCTGCATTGGATTTTTCCAAGGACATTTGTCCAAAAATCTGTGTCACTTTGTCATATGAGTGTGCTATTCAGTAAATGATTTGTATGTGTAGGTTGTTATTTGTATTTACTTCGTTGTTGATTCTGAATATTCTGATTAATAACTTGTGTATATAATCAAGAAGGAGAAGTAAATCGAGAATTAACAGTAGGGTTTCTTAGATTGAGAAATTTTCACATTTCCGCCCTTCTTTATTTGTGGTTTTCTTTTTCTTGATTTTTCTTTGTATTACAGCTTGAAGCTCTAGGAAATGAGAGCATGTTGTGTGTGATGCGTAGCAGTTATTACCCCCTTAAAGGTGAGACAATTCATCGACCACGAAGGTTGGGATGTGCAGGGGTTCCATTTTAGTAACGTAATAGGGCAACATTGGCCCCAAGAACTAGGTGATGGCCATAATGATAAGGGGTAGAGCTCATGCTTGGAAAGTTAGCCTACGTGCTAATGTAGATGTCCCCAAGAACTAGGTGATGACCATAGTGATAAGGGGTAGAGCTCATGCTTGGCAAGTTTTCCTACATGCTAATGTAAATTTCCCAACCATAATTTTGCATTTTATAATTTTCTTTCTTTTGTTTCTTGTTTGTGGCCATGATATGCTATTAACTTTCTTTTAGCTGCATCAACCTTCAGGGCAACGTTTCTAGGTTGGAACCTAATATGTGGACAAGGGGAGGGAGGTGCATCAATGCCTTATGGACCCAAAGAAGGAAAGAGGTGAAATAGGGCTTGTAATGTGCGGAGGGGAGTGAAAAATATGGAATAGGAAAATGGGACTAGGCTACTAAAATCAAGGTTTCCCAAGTAATTCCATTCTTAAAGCCATAGGCTAATAAGGGTGATCCTATGAGACTAGGATTGAGGATAACCCCCCTTTTAAGGCGAGGGAACAAAACCACAGTCAAAGCCCATCCTTCTTACAAGTTACCCAGTAGTCCATGCCAAAATGCCAAAATGAAAAACAAGCATAAGCACCCGATTACACAATGAAAAGATACCTTTTGGGTCGAATTTCCCACATTCTAAGATGTTCTCCTGACAAATGGGCGAGGAAACATACAACTGGTGTAGGTGGTGGAGATAAAGTGGCACATCACATCGGCTACAAAGTGGCTATCAGGGTTTGTTGGCTAATTGCTGGGAGAAGATGAATAGGATAAAAGCTCTCCTAGGGGTAACCACTTTTGGTGGGTAACATGGCCATAGTGAAAAAAATGATAAAATGCAAAAGATAGACGATACATTTAATTAATGCATGGGAAAAATCCTTTCATGATCTCTACCCCACTCCCCATTAACCATCACCTAGTTCCTCAAGCACATGATGCTTCATCTCATAAAAGAAGCTCGTGTACCGTCCCAACCCTAATGAGCAATAAATTGCCTCGATAAGGGGTAATCAATGTTGAATCTCAAAAAAACAAGTTTGGGCTCCTGAGCTACCCACCTTGATCAAAACATATCATGAAGAAGTAAAAGGTGCACCAAAGGGTTGGAAAATGCATGCCAAGGAAAGGGTAACTCATGCCTCTATATTTTCTTCCTCTTTACATCTATACACTCAAGATGTTGGACCCTCATAAGTCGGTTCCATGAATATGGCACCTTGTGCTTAAGTCACTCCCCTCAGCTACCACCATTCTCACACACCTATATATTGATGGGCTAACTCAGGACATGTCACTTCTCCTTAGGGGCTGGAAACACTTAATAGGGATGAACACCTAGCCATCCCTAAATTAAGTAGGAAGTTCACTTTTACGAGACTTGGACTAGTTAGGCATTTGAAGGTGATCTTTATGTGAAGTATTATTGTGCCCAAAACATTAAGTATTGTTCAGAATGATGTATCCATGGTGATTTCCCTAATGATTGATGACTTTCACTTGATTTTGAGGGGGGTTTTCCTGGTGGTATTGATACAACAACAAAAGCATTTAAAGATATTACTATCACTCCATTTTGCAACATTCCTTAGGTCGTTTTACACATCCCAAAGAGAGGAGATGAATTTGGAAATGTAGCGTTTCCCATCCAAAGCAGAGTGTTGGGCCTTTTGATGACTCCATGTGATGCAAGACACCCTGAGGTAGCCCAAATGATGAAACATTGAGCTCACTATGAGTTCAGTGTTGGATTTACTTGATGATGTACCCAATGGATCCAAGATACCCTTAGGTTGGAATTGACATTGTTGCTTGGCATTTCTTTTTCCAAAGAGCAAATGATGATGCTCATCCTTGAGATGACAAGGGAGGGATTGTACCTCATTTTGGAGTGCCAACACTTGACAGAGAGAGAGCACCATGTCACCCCTCTGTCTTGGAGCCCATAGAGAGACTCTTGATGATCTGAATTTGAATGTTAGTTTTGCTGTCCTAATTTCATCTTCAGATTTATATTAAAAACGCTAATCTTTGCTTCATGTACATGGGCTTATTGAAGTGCTTATGATTGTTTAACAAGTAAATATGTGGAAATTAAGTTTAATTCTTGAACATAAAAACATTGAAACTAAATGATGGACAACAACAAACAAACACACAACAAACCTTCACAATTGATCCATTAACACATTGTTTTGACGAAGGAGTTCACCCCTCCTGGGCTACATCTCCTTGGTCCAGCTTCTATGGCTTGGGCCTTTTTATTAGCTCAATTGTGAAAAAATTGTTGTTTACAATCTCCTACTACCTCTCAAACCTGCTCCAATGTGTCCAAAGCATCAAAATCTACCGGGAATGACTCTTCCTGAGCCAAAATTGGTCGCAAATTGCTCCAGATATGGTCAAAATAAATTTTCCCAGTGAAATGCCTCCAAAACTAGAGGAGACTCCAGTTAGCTCCGACAAAATATGGATTCCGTCGAAACTGGCAGAGTCAGCTAAACCCACCACCATTTAAATCTGGATTAATTAGTAGTTAATACTGTGCTTAACGGAGGGTAAGCCAGTCTTAATTACGCATAAGCACATTTCAATAAACATGGAGTAATTAAGATTTAAATGTGTGATTAACCTGCAATTAGGACTAAACTCCACCGTGTTAACTTTCCGCTGCGCCCATGGCCTTTGCAGTGTGGTTGTATTGGGAGGGATTTGGCCCGCGGGATGGACCCCTCCAAACCCCTGCCATAATTCTCGGTTGATAATAAATATAAGTTGGAGCCCTATGAGGTTAATACCCAATGCAACAGCATGGTGATAAGGCAATCGGATGGTGTGGGGGAGATCGTGGGTTCGACCTCAACCCTCGTACAAGAATTTTGTTGAACACTATGTTGCCCATATCAAAGGTTAAAAACTTTGGTTATGAAACATTCAACCCAAATTCATATGCGCCACCTCCATAGTTGGAAACTTTGGATATAGAAATATTTCAAACTGTAACTAACCAAACTCCACCATGAAATTCGATGCAGATTTCGGAGTGGGTCCACCAGAGGGGGCACATGACGGCCCCTGGCTGCACCACGTGTCCAGCTATGGTTGAACCATTCCAAAGCAAAAAAGGTTTTCATTCAACCTTAGAATAGATTGTAAAAAAATTTCACCTCCAAAGTTCACTAGCGAATCCTATTGTGACACTTGTCACAGTGTCATTAGGCAAAAACTAGAGAATATTCCTTGAATATACTTGGTATGCTGACTAGGCTGCCATGTCATCAACCTATCACTGTTCTGCAATTTTTTTAGTTATTTATGGAAACGAACAATGGGTCATAACTTCCTCATACAGAGTCAGTTTCTTATGAAACAAATTGCGTCAGATTTCTAGTGACAAGCTCTTCGCTATAGTTTTGGTTTGGATAATTTCTGAGCACTTTCATTTTTGAGCTTAATACTGAGCCTTTGATCATTCCTCCCCACTAGAATCCTTTTGGACTGCAAAAGATACTATCAATTTTTCAACAGGTGAGGGTACAACTCCCTCACTCTTTCAATCTCCATCCATTTGGCCTTGGAAGGTTTTTGTCCCTTGAGTCCCACTCTAAGGTATTCGACATTCCCTTTTCTTGAAGTTCTGGTTATTCTCTCAAGTATGAGATGTTGCTAAAGTTCATCAAGATATTCTGGCGAGAAATCATCTATTGATGGCAGCTGAACATGATTTCCTTGATCATCAATCAACTAAGGCTCAAACAATCTCAAATTGTCAACATTAACGACAAAATATATTTGCATATAAGGAGGCAAATCTAGCTTAAATGCATTGTTACCAATCTTTTCCAAAATTTTAAAAGGACCATAACAGATCGGCTTGATTTTTTTTTATCTTCCCCTTGAAGTCTTTCTTTGCTGATATATAACCCAACTTCATCATCAACCTGGAATTTGTGACCAACACGGTGTTTATCATGCCTTGCCTTGTAGCTGCTTTGACTCTTTTCAGGCTGTTCTTGCACTGTGTGATGTACCAACTGAATTTGCTCGATGAAGTTCCTTGCTTTATCTATGTCACTATGACCATCTATAGCAACATCTTTCTCAAAGCTTAGGTCCAAAGGCAATCTTGGCAAGTACCCAAGACACACCTCAAATGGCGATGTGTTTGTGGAAGAATGCTTTACCCTGTTGTATGCATGCTGAATGTAATGCAACTGTTCATCCCACAACTTGGGATGTTTGTTGCAATAACCTCTAAGAAGATGAATGACTGTCCTGTTAACCACCTCGGTCTGACCATCTGTTTGTGGATTAAAGGTTGTACTCTTCTTCAACTAAGTGTCCATCATGTCCCACAATTTCGACCAAAAATTCCCAACAAACCAGGAATCTCGATCATTTACAATAGAAGTAGGAAGACCAAAATGAACCCATACATTTTGAAAGAAAAGATGAGCTGTTTGTTCAGCGGTAACCTTTTTTTACATGGCATCAAAAGACACATTTTGCTGAACCTATCTACAACTACATACAAGTAATCATGACCTTTCCTTGACATTGGAAGACCACCTACAAAATCAATTGAGATACTCTCCCAAGGATGTGAAGGTACCAGAAGTGGAGTGTACAATCCTAGTTTCCTATTGCTACTTATTGCACACAAAGAACATCCTCTAATAAAACGAGATACACTATCAATCATGTGTGGCCTATAACAATACCTTTGGAGATTCGCTATTATCTTGCCTAAACCGAAATGTCCAACAACCAATGAAGTGTGCGCCTCCCTTATGATATTGTTTCTTTCTCCCTGTGGAATACATAACTTGCCCAAGTGATACAACAAACTGTTATGCACATGATAATTGAACTCTTCAATTTGGTTTCCTTGACTCAAGCTTTCATACACATCTTGAAAATCACTATCATATGCACATTGTTCAATGTAACTTTCATGCATAAATGAATTGTGCTAGAGTATAATAGATGAATTTACAATAGGCATAGAGAGCATATCAACTACCTTATTGTAGATTCTCCTTTTATACCTGATAACCAAATGGAATTGTTGTCGAAATCCCATCCATCCGAAGTGTCTCGATCGTTGCAACTTTGATTGTGATTGCAAGTATTGCAATGGCTGATGGTCGGTATGGATAATGGTCTCCTTCCCCATCAAATAGTAATTTCATTTCTTTACACTTTGTACCAATGGATATAACTCTTTGTCATAGGTGGGATAGTTAGTCACAGCTATATTAAAAATTTCAGAATGAAACGAAATGGGCTTACCATGCTACACGATAACAACTCCCATGGCGTAATCACTAGCATCTGTTTGGATCTCAAATTGCTGTCTAAGATCCGGAAGAGCCAATACCGGTGTTGAACTGATCTTTTGTTTTAAAGCATCAAATTATTTTTGCTGCATATCTCCCCAATGGAAGACTTTCTTGACACTTGTCAATGCATGTAACGGAGCTGCACTAGAAGAAAAATTAGCAATGAATTTCCTCTAATATTGTGCTACCCCAAGAAAGCTTCTTACCTCTGTAACTATATTGGGCTTGGGCCAATTCACAATGACCTCAACCTTGGAAGGGTCTATCTTCAGCTCACCTCCTCCAACAATGTGTCCCAAGAACATTAAAGAAGTCTTGCCAAGTCACTCTTCGACATCTTTAAAAATAATTGCTCTTTTTTCAAGACATCAAGAACCTTGTTCATATGCATGACATGTTCTTCTCTTGATTTGTTGAATATCAAAATATCATCTAAGTAAACAATGACGAAGTCATCTAGAAATTGTCTTAATGCATCATTCATAACTCTCACGAAAGTAGCTGGAGCATTGGTTAGACCGAATGGCATAACTAGCCACTCAAACAATCCTTGTCTAGTTTTAAATGCAGTTTTCCAAATGTCCTCTTGAGCTATTCTAACTTGATGATAACCACTTCGAAAGTCTAGCATAGTGAAATACTTTGCATACCTTAACTGAGCAAGAAAATCATGAATTCTTGACAATGGATAGTGATTCTTTACCGTGATTTTATTCAGTGCGTGGAAATCCACGCACATGCGCCAAGTCCAATCCTTTGGTGCCAAAACAATTGGTGAACCACATGGCGAAGTAGATGGGCAATGATACCTTTGTTCAACAATTCTTGGATTTGCTTCTTGATTTCTATACTCTCTATCATTGACATGTGTGAAATTTTCAAGAGGAAAATATTTCTGCAGTGCTTGATTTATTTCTCCTACTTATGAGATAAGTTATTTACAGATGGTTCAGTAAATTCTAAAATAAACACATTTGCAGATCTTCACTATCGTTAAGAGCATAAGAACAGAAAGATAATTTACACCAATAGCACAATAGATATAACCACATGAACGCAAGTGTTTTTCGACAATTGTCCCCGGAAAAACTCAATGTGGGAAAACTGGTGCAACAGATGAGGGTTTTATATTTATCTTTAGAAATGGAAAGTACATTTACAAGAGTATGATGAGCAGAAAAAATTAGCAAACTCCTGGTTGAATTTTCTAGACCTTCCAAACAATTTTCGGACCCTCGGGTTGACCTCCTTCACCCTCTGCATCATCCAGCGTGAATGCTCTGCGCAGTCCCTCTCTGGACTGCGTGATTCTGCATGGAGGGGTTCTTGCGGCTGATCATCTCACCTTTCCCTTCACCCTCTTGAGTTATGCTTCCCGATAAATGACTCCTTCCTCCTTCTACTTCTGCAACCTAATCTCTATAAACTCATCCACTAAAATCGATTTCTGTTTCTTTAGAATCAATTTCCTTCGAGTATTGAGAGTGTACCCGGCTTGATTTCCAAATGGCCCTCAAGTTTTTTCTTATAGTCTTCTCGTTGATGAATCAATGACCAAGATTATATCTTTATTCAATGGCTCAGATTAAAAGATGACTTGATGTTCGTATTCTAGAAGATTCACACTCTGCGCTATTAATACCCTTTAATTATTTAATTTCCCTAAGTTTATACTTAGGGTCTGCATTAAAATAATTAATTATTTTAATAAAGTCATATCCGAGTGGAATTTGCACAAACGATTTCAAGCTTCTCTGGATAATTGATGTCTAAACCTCTCTACCAAAAATGAGACTTGGAACACTTTTTGATGCTATAGAAATCAACAACATGCGATACATGCCAATGTTTGGAAGAGGAACATCTTGTTGCAGCTGAATCTCATGTTGAATTCTCCTCTTGGGAGGTAGCCCATTTGGTCCCTGAAACATCTTGCCATGTTGACTTACCACATCAAAGAAATCAGATTTTAATTAGTCATCACAACCTTCAAAAGATTCATATTCTATGTCATCCTTTTTCTTGATCATGAGAAGCACAAAATTTTTACTTGCATTAACTAGTTTCTTCATCTGCCCTACATTAACTAAGAAAATATTCAGCTTTTTGCGATGAGCTCTCACAATATACTCTACCCCATCCTCGAGCAAATGATATTTTTTCTCATGGCAATAGAATACCGATTTCCTGTAATACAAATATGGACTTCCCAAGCTAACTCCTGAAATATCAAGTGGATCGACATCTAACTCAACTTCATCAACAAATTTTGCAGTAATGGCAAACAGGAATATGCATTTCCTTGTAACCTGTAAATTGGCATTCTTGACTATCCAACCCAAAGGATATGGCTTATGATGTGGTACAGTTTCAAGGTTAAGCTTTTTGACCAACTCTTCTGAAATCAAGTTTGCTTGTGACCCACTATCAAATAATGCATCAATCTTTGTATGATTTGAAATCACCCTTACATGGAACAACTCTATCCTTGTTTCTTCATTTGGAGTGTTGTTGTGACAATTTGAGGAACTAGTGCATGCTATGGCTTCTTTTCCCTTTTTCACCATGGCTATAATCTTGGTCTCATCATTGGAATCAGATCCAAGATCATGTTGTGTGGTAGCAGTCACCTTTTGTTTCCCCTTGTTGTTTGGTTTCTTAGGCCGTAGTTCGGGATGTAATTTCCAAAAGTGGGCTTCATCATGCCCCTCTTTGGAACAATTTTTGCATGTAGTTTTCTCCCCTTATTTCTTAACACTTTCATTCTTCTTTCCCTTCCATTCTTCTTAAAAATAATTAATTATTTTAATAAAACTCACTCCGGGTGGAATTTCCCAAAACGATATATGGGTATTCTGGAATACATGTGTCCTAGTCTCCCTGCAAATTTTGAGGCTTAGAGCACATCCGATGCTACCAAAAATAAAGAATCCCTCATAGCAAGGAATGTGGTATAGTAATTCAACTTGCTGAAGCATCACCCTAACTCTGAACATCTCCCTTTGCGTTGTTGATGTTTGACGTCATTATCCACCAACTACTGTGTAAATGTTGCATTTTTTTTGCTGTTGACCCTGCATGTTGTTGCCAACTGCATCTGCATCTGCATTGCAACTATGTTTTTGTTGCAATAGAAAAACATCCAAAATTTTGAACCAATGGTGTTCAACATGATGCATCTGTTGCTGGAGTTCTGACTGCTGCTAGTGTCTATGTTGACCCTCTGAAGCCTCTACACTGTTGCTGACTCTGTACTGTGCCAACTGCACTGCTGCCAAATCTGCTTTGCGCTTCTTAGTCTCTGGTGCTCCTAGCCACAAAAACTGTCACTCCGACACTCCTCTGCACCGACTGACACTGGTCCATCCTGCTACTTCTGATATGGGCTCTCATAGCAAGATATTGATCCAAGAGGTGGACTCCTAAAGAATCCTGCCCATTTGCAGTTCTTTCGAACTATAGTACTAGATCACCCCACCTCTCCCTTGGAGGAATCTGGCAATCATGGAAAACTACTACTCCATGATCACTGTGGTTACAACTTGCGGATCATGTTTCTTATCCTTGTCTTTCTTCTTGTGAGGACACTATGTAGTGTAGTGACCAAATTCACCACACCAAAAACATTTGATCTTTGAGACATCCTTCTTCCACCTCTGCTGCTCCTGCTGCCCTTTCGATGCAAGCACTGCATTCTCCTCCTCCTCCTTGGGATTCGTCTCACTGTTGTTGCTACCTTCAAGTTTTCACTTGACCAGATCTTGCCTCATCTCTTCCTGTTGAAGAGCAATCCATATCCCTTCCCAATCTAGAAATCTCTCTCTACCCAGGATATTTTGGACAAATACTTGTAATTCTTCTGAGCCTGAACTCAGGGCCAATCTCACCGTCTCTATGGCTTGAGGCATTGCTCCTACAGTTGCCAGCTGATCTTGGAATTCCTGAAGCTTTGCTAGGAACAGATCAATGTGTTTTCCCTTCTGCATCCTCATGGATCTCATTTTATCATCCAAGTATATCTTCCGCTGATTGGAAGATTCTTGCTACAATGTCTCCAAGGCATCCCACATCTATTTGGCAATCCCTTTGCCAACAATGTCACATGCTACATGATCCCTCACGTCGCTGAGGATCAATCGCTTCACTTTCACCATATCCTTCTTGTAAGCCTTTTAATTGTTGGAAAGGAAGAGGATATAAGACACAAAATGACACAAATAATTCACACACAAAACACACAAGATTTGCGACTCTTCTATTGATCACACAAACTTGATTCTTGAATCTTCATAAAATGAACTTGGTGAAGGGTATTTAAACCTTTTCGATTATTGACTCGCCTAATATAACTTGACATGCAAACTACTCACTAAAGTCATCTATAACATAACTCGATTTGACTCAATGCTCAGTTAACTGATTCTCTAAATATAACAAACTCTTCATGTGGGATTTAATTATCTATTTTAACACTCCCCCTCAATTACGATCGCTAAACTAGGACATAACTCATAACAACTCAAACATGCTTGCTGGTCTATGTCTCAGCTAGTCTTACAACACCCAAATTTCTTTTGTGAAACACATCATTTGCTAATGACTTAGTAAATATATTAGCCAATTGATCACTAGATTTACAAGGCTTCAAGTGAACTTCTCCACTGGTCACAAGTTCTCTAGTAAAATGATATCTAGTATCAATATCCTTGCTCTTTTGATGAAACACACTATTTTTGGATAGTGCAATCGCTAAGGTGTTGTCACAATATATTGCTTTTAATCCTTGTTGTTTCTGCTTGAGTCTATCAAATACTATTAATAATCATATTGCTTGACATGCTATTGATGTTGCTAGTACATATTCTGCTTCTGCTAATGATAGTGTCACAATAGTCTGCTTCTTAGATTCCCATGAAATCACACCTGAACCAAGATGAAACACATAACTGGAAGTGCTCTTTCTGTCATCCAAACTACCTGCAAAATCACTATCTGTAAATCCATTCAAATCTTTCTTTTCTGTGTTTGCATACATTATGCCACAATCTCTAGTTCCTTCTATGTATTTCAGAATTCTTTTTCCCGTAGGCCCTTCCAAAACAATGCAGAGGCTGATGTAGGACAGGAAGGCTGACTCAGACAACAGAGGAGTAGCGCTGGTGTTTCCGGTGGGCCAAAAGGGGCTCGAGTTCAGTAAATCCCGTTTGAGGGTGTGAATCAGCCATATTTTTTGACTCCGAGGATAGAGGTATTTTTCTCTGTAGGGCCAACAAAGTTTGGTGCCCATAATTGTTGTACTTAGATTTTGCTTAATAATAAAACCCTGAAGAGCTCGCTGCACCAGTTTCCTGCATTTAGTTTTTCTGAGGACATTTGTCCGAAAAATCTGTGTCACTTTGTCATATGAGCGTGGTATTCAGTAAATGATTTGTATGTGTAGGTTGTTATTTGTATTTATTTCGTTGTTAACTTTGAATATTCAGATTAACAACTTGTGTATCTAATCAAGTAGGAGAAGTAAATTGAGAATTAACAGTATGGTTTCTTAGATTAAGAAATTCACTCCAGTTTCGAGTGCTGTGAGATTTGTCATGGTCCAGAAGCGAGGCTTCAGATCTTCAGCAGTTGCTGGTGCAGTGGAGATTATGCTGGTGCAGAATCGTACCTAAGCTAAGTTGACAAAGAGCAGGAGGAGAACAATTGCTCAGCAGATTTCATTTCCAAAGAAATTTGAGGATCAATCGTAGGGTGATCGAAGAGAGTTGATTTGTTGTATTTGGTAGATTTCCAAGGGAGTTTATCAGTGGTCAGAGGGAGCAGAGGGTGCCTTTCTCGCGAAGGACCCTAGATTCGAGTTTTTGTTGAAGGTAGCAACAAATGCGGGGAGAGGAGGATCTGTTCCGATAGATTATTTTTGTGCAGATAGCGCCACACTGACTGCGTGATCATGATAAGTTGGATGACCTAGCCAACTTTTCTTTCTGGAAGGCCAGAATCCTGGTAATCCTGGAGGCATACAGTTTACAGGAGCATGTAGAGAATGTCTTGGCTACACCAATTGATGCTATTCTTCTAGCGAAGCGTAATGAAGCAGCGACGCATGCTAAGCGTTTCATCATGGACGGGTTAAGGATCATGTGGTACCACACATAGCCGAGAAGAAGACAACCAATGAAATGTTGAAAGCTTTAACCACACTATATCAAGAGAAATCCGTCCAGAGGAAGATGCTTCTAGAGAACCAACTGAGGTTATTTATGATGACCAAGGAAGAGGAAATCGATCCTTTCCGCTTCAGGTTGCAAGAGATTCGGGATCAGCTAATTGCCATGGGGGTCAAGGTGGATGATGATGTCATGGTGAAGACTGCTCTAAATGTAGTCACAATGGATTGGGAAACATTTGTCCAAAGCATATTGGGCAGACAAGACTTTCCAAATTGGGATGATATGTGGGCTATCCTTCGACAAGAGGAAATCCGCTGAATGATGAAGAGACAAGCTAGCTCCGGATCAAGCAAAGTGGAGAAGGAGGAAGAGGAATATGCAACTTTAGCATCTAAGAAGCAACAAGGGAAAAGGAAGCGTGATCTATCTAAGATCAAATGTTTCTAATGTGGCGAGCTTGGACACTGCACTAGCAATTTTCCTCAAAGGAAGAAGGACAAGGAAGCTTCTATTTCCAGGGCTGCAAGAACTAAAGAAGACGATGGCTCCGACAATGACGTAGCCATGAGCGCTCATGTACCTCAAGAGAAGAGGTGGGGAGATATTGATCTATAGAGCAGCTACAGAGTGGTGGTGGGATCCTTGAGTAGCCCAACTCTTGGATCACATCCGTACTACAGGAGCCTTAACACAGTAGCGGGAATGACTGAAGCAGTGGGTGCAGAGAATCACAGTGAAGAAGAGGTAGAGGCTGGGACGTTGTAGAGGGAACAACGTAGTGCAGATGCAACAACAACATAGAGGCAACAACACAAAGGGGCTGATGGGACTTCAACAGTGCAGAGGAGGCATGCTTACGCAATGCAGTGTTTTAACAACATAGTGGCTTCAAGAGGACAGCGCAGGAGATGCAGCCCAACCGACTTGTATGTCATTAGGAAGGGGTCCTTCAATTGCTTACTTCTCAACAACTGATTTGTACTGCAACAGTTAGCAATGGCTGTGCTATGGGCAACATGATGCAGCAATTTGAGAGGGCACTACAATACGGATGTAGCAGTGACTGTGGCAGAGTCATGGGCAGCAGTGCAGAAAGCAGCAGTAGCACAGTGATGAACGACAGCAGACCAAACATCAACACAGAGACCAACGCTATCATAGCTGTACTTCAAGGTGAAGTGTATTGCTAGAGCACATTCCTCGTGAACACGGAGTGTTGAGATTTTGGGTAGCATCAGATGTGCTCTAGCTCCCACATTTTGTGGAGGAGCTGGAGTACATGAGATCTCCAAGAACCAGAAAGCATTTGAAAGTAATCTTTTTAATTAAGGACGCTAAGTCTAACTTAGGAAAATTAAAATATTAAAGTGAATTAAATTAAACATGTGATGAGAATGACTTAAGTGACATGGATCAAGCAGCTTCTAATCTTAGCCATCGATTAGAGATTAGATCACGGTCATTGGTTTTTCAACGAGGAAAGTATAAGAGAAGGGCTTGGGGTTAGTTGGAGAACACACACATTGGCGGAGCACTGAAGCTAAGCTGAAATTCTAGGGCGTGGTTTGCTAATAATTTCAGAAGCAGTTGCAGTTGCAGTGTTGTGAGCGGAAGTATTGGCAAGGGGATGGTTTGATCCCAAACCAAGAGTACAACAATGGCGGAGAGGCAGCATACTAGAGCAGCGCAGAGTTAGCTAGGTGCTATGCAGTCCAGCGGAGGCCAGGCAGAGGCAGCAGGGGCTACACAGGACTGACGTAGGCCCAGTCAGGGCAACACATGGGCAGCGTAAGCCCTTCAAGGGTGACACAGGCCATTCTACAGTAGCGCAGAGGCTAATGCAGGCTAGGAAGGTTGACACAGAGGGCTGAGGAGTAGCGTTGGGGTTTTCGGTGGGCCAAAAAGGCATGAGTTCTGTAAATCCCGTTTGACAGTGTGAATCAACCATATTTTCTGTATCCAAGTATAGAGGTATTTCTTGCCGTATTTTTCTCTGTAGGGCCAACCAAGTTTGGTGCCCAAAAGTTTTGTATTCAGAATCTGCTTAATAATAAAACCCTCTAGAGCTAGCTGCACCGGTTTTCCTGCATTAGGTTTTTCTAGGGACATTTGTCCAAAAATCTGTGTGTCACTTTGTCATATGAGCGTGCTATTCAGTAAATGATCTGTACATGTAGGTTGTTATTTGTATTTACTTCGTTGTTAATTTTGAATATTCTGATTAATAACTTGTGTATATAATCAAGTAGAATTAAATCGAGAATTAACAGTAGGGTTTCTTAGATTGAGAAATTTTCACATTTCCGCCCTTCTTTATTTGTGTTTTTCTTTTTCTTGATTTTTCTTTGTATTACAGCTCAAAGCTCTAGGAAATGAGAGCATGTTGTGTATGGTGTGTAGCAATTCTTACCGCCTTAAAGGTGAGACAATTCATCACCCATCAAGGTTGGGATGTGCAGGGGTTCCATTTTAGTAACATAATAGGGCAACATTGGCCCCAAGAACTAGGTGATGGCCATAATGATAAGGGGTAGAGCTCATGCTTGGAAAGTTTGCCTACATGCTAATGTAAATGTCCCAACCATTTTTTTGTATTTTATAATTTTCTTTCTTTTGTTTCGTGTTTGTGGCCATGATATGCTATTAACTTTCTTTTAGCTGCATCAACCTTTGGGGCAACATTTCTAGGTTGGACCCTGATATGTGGACAAGGGGAGGGAGGTGTATCAATGCCTTATGGACCCAAAGAAGGAAAAAGGTAAAATAGGGCTCGTAATGTGCAGAGGGGAGTGAAAAATATGGAAACGAAAATGGGACTAGGCTACCAAGATCAAGGTTTCCCAAGTAGTTCCATTCGTAAAGCCATAGGCTAATAGGGGAGAGATCGCACAAGACTAGGATTGAGGATAGCCCCCCTTTTAAGGCGAGGGAAAAAAACCACGGTCAAAGCCCATCCTTCTTCCAAGTTACCCGGTAATCCATGCCAAAATGAAAAACAAGCATAAGGACTTGATTACACAATGAAAAATTACATTTTGGGTCAAATTTCCCACATTCTAACATATTCTCTTGACAAATGGGCGAGGAAACATACAACTAGTACAGGTGGTGGAGATAAAGTGGCACATCACATCGGCTACAAAGTGGTTATCAGGGTTTGTTGGCTATTAGCTGGGAGAAGATGAATAGGATAGAAGCTCTCCTAGGGGTAACCACTTTTGGTGGGTAACATGGCCATAGTGAAAAAAATGATAAAATGAAAAAGATGGACGATACATTTAATTAGTGCATGGGAAATATCATTTCATGATTTCTACCCCACCCCCCATTAACCATCACCCAATTCCTCAAGCACATGATGCTTCATCTCATAAAAGAAGCTCATGTACCGTCCCAACCTTGATGAGCAATAAACTGCCTCGATAAGGGGTAATCAATGTTGAATCTCAAAAAAAGAAGTTTGGGCTCCTGAGCTACGCACCTTGATATCATTAAGAAGTAAAAGGTGCACCAAAGGGTTGGAAAATGCAGGCCAAGGAAAGGGTAACTCATGCCTCTACGTTTTCTTCCTCTTTACATCTATACACTCAAGATGTTGGACCCTCATAAGTTGGTTTCATGAATATGGCACCTTGTGCTTAAGTCACTCCCCCCAGCTACCACCATTCTCACACACACCTATATATTGATGGGCTAATTCAGGACATGTCAGTTCTCCTTAGAGGTTGGAAACAGTTAATAGGTATGAACACCTAGCCATCCCTAAATTAAGTAGGGAGTTCACTTTCATGAGACTTGGACTAGTTAGGCATTTGAAGGTGATCTTTATGTGAAGTGTTAATTTGCCCCAAACATTAAGTATTGTCCAGTATGATGTATCCATAGTGATTTCCCTAATGATTGGTGACTTTCACTTGATTTTGAGGGGTGTTTTACTGGTGGTATTGATACAACAACATAAGCATTTAAAGATATTACTATCACTCCATTTTGCAGCATGCCTTGGGTCGTTTTACACATCCCAAAGAGAGGAGATGACCTTGGAAATGAAATGTTTCCCATCCAAAGCAGAGTGTTGGGCCTTTTGATGGCTCCATGTGATGCAAGACACTCTGAGGTAGCCCAAATGATGAAACATTGAGCTCACTATGAGCTCAGTGTTGGATTTACTTGATGATGTACCCAATGGACCCAAGATACCCTTAGGTTGGAATTGACATTGTTGCTTGGAATTTCTTTTTCCAAAGACCAAATGATGATGCTCATCCTTGAGATGACAAGGGAGGGATTGTACCCCATTTTGGAGTGCCAACACTTGAGAGAGAGAGAGCACCATGTCACCCTCTAGACCTTAAGAGGGTGACATAATGGCACCTTGAGCATGACGTTTTGACATGGTGGAATTTTGGAGGCTTTTCCTATTGACTGGAGCATATTCTTGATTGTGGAGCACCCTTTAGCCCACTTAACACATTATGATGTTATTCAGAGCTCCATTAGAGGATGACATGATGGTAGGTGTGGATTCTATCCCACGTGTGTGGGAATTTATGGCATGTTTTGTTATGTTCTTGAGCTATAAGATTGGTTTGTAAATTATTTCTTGTGGAACACTCAAAATGAACTTGTAATTAGGGCTTTAGGTCATATTTTTGTGGGAAATGAGTGGGTAAGTATCATATAAATAGAGATGCCCCTCATTTCCAAAATCATCATTACACAAGGGAATCACTTTCTCTTCTCTCTACGAAGTGCAAACTAGCCTTTTTTCGCTACAACAGTTAAGATATGATCTTTGTGGTGCGATTTCACTCTTGGAGTGAAATTTTTCTTGGAGACGATTTTTTGGGGATGGAAAGAAGTGCTTTCTTAGATTATTTTGTAAGTCATTGCTTATTCTTGGATATTTGTATGTTAAATGTTTGAAACTAGGGTTTCTGTTGTGTCATTATTAAATGCTTATTATATCATGAAATCTTACTACATTTTTGCATATAAAATTCTTTGTCTTGGAGCCCAAGGAGAGACTCTTGATGATTTGAATTTCAATGTTAGTTTTGTTGTGCTAATTTCATCTTTAGATTTATATTAGAAATGTTGATCTTTGCTTCATGTACATAGGCTTATTGAAGTGCTTATGATTGTTTAACAAGTAAATGTTTGGAGATTAAGTTTAATTCTTGAACATAAAAACATTGAAACTAAACGCTAAACAACAGCAAACAAACACACAATAAACCATTACAATTGATCCATTAACACATTGTTTTGATAAAGGAGTTGAACCCTCCTAGGCTATATCTCCTTGGTCCAGCTTCTATGGCTTGGGCCTTTGTATTAGCTCAATTGTGAAAAAATTGTTGTTTACAGTCTCTTACTGCTTCTCAAACCTGCTCCAATGTGTCCTAAATATCAAAATCTACCATGAATGACTCTTCCTGAGCCAAAATTGGTCGAAAATTGCTCCAGATATGGTCAAAGCAAATGTTCTTAGTGAAATTCCTCCAAAACTGGAAGAGACTCCAATTGGCTCTGAAAAAATAGGGATTCTGCTGAAACTGGCGGAGTTCGCTAAACCCACCGCCATTTAAATTTGGGTTAATTAGCAGTTAATACCATGCTTAACAAAGGATAAGCCAATCTTAATTGCGCATAAGCGCATTTCAATAAACATGGCGTAATTAAGATTTAAACATCGGATTAGTGTGATTAACCCGCAATTAGGACTAAACTCCACAATGTTAACTTTTCGTTGCGCCCATGGTCTTTGCAGTGTGGTTGTATGGGAAGGGAGCTGGCCCACAGGGCTAGCCCCCTCCAAACCAATGCCATAAATCTCAATTGATAATAAATATAAGTTGGAGCCCTATGAGGTTAATACCCAACGCAACAACATGGTGGTAAGGGGGCCGGATGGTTTGGGGAAGGTCGTGGGTTTGACCCCAACCCCCGCACAAGAATTTTGTTCAACGTTATGTTGCCCATATCAAAGGTTAAAAACTTTGTTTATGAAACATTTAGCCCAAATTCATATGCGCCACCTCCATAGTTGGAAATTGTGGATATAGAAATATTTCAAACTGTAATAAACCAAACTCCACCATGAAATTCGATGCAGACTTTGGAGTGGGTCCACCAGAGGGGGCACGTGGCGGCCCCTAGCTGCACCACATGTCCAGCTCTGGTTGAACCATTCCAAACCAAAAAAAAATTCTCATTCAACCTTAGAATAGATTGTAAAAAAATTTCATCTCCAAAGTTCACTGGCGAATCCTGTTGTGACACTTGTCACAGTGTCATTGGGAAAAAACTGGAGAATATTCCCTGAATATAACTAGTATGCTGATTGGGCTACCATGTCATCAACCTGTCACTATTCTGCAATTTTTTTAGTTGTTTAGGAAAACAAACAACGGGTCATAACTTTCTCATACGGAGTTGGTTTTTAATGAAATGAACTGTGCCGGATTCCCAGCAACGAGTTCTTCGTTGTAGTTCTGGTTTGGAGAATTTCTGAGCACTTTCATTTTTGAGCTTAATACTGAGCCTTTGATCATTCTCCCCACTAGAATAGTTTTGGACCCCAAAAGATACTATCAATTTTTCAACAGATGAGGGTACAACTCCCTCACTCTTTCAATCTCCATCCATTTGGCCTTGGAAGGATTTTGTCCCTTGAGTCCCACTCTAAGGTTTTTGACATTCCCTCTTCTTGAAGTTCTGGTTATTCTCTCAAGTATGAGATGTTGTTGAAGTCCATCAAGATATTATGGCGAGAAATCATCTATTGATGGCAGCTGAACATTCTCTCCTTAATCATCAATCAACGAAGGCTCAAACAATCTCAAATTCTCAACATTAATGATAGAATATATTTGCATATAAGGAGGCAAATCTAGCTTAAATGTATTGTTACCAATCTTTTCCAGAATTTTAAAAGGACCATAACAAATTGGCTTAAGTTTTTTACCTTTCCTTTGAAGTCTTTCTTCGCTGATATATAACCAAACTTCATCACCAACCTAGAATTTGTGATCAACATGATGTTTATCATGCCTTGCCTTGTAGCGGCTTTGACTCTTTTCAAGTTGTTCTTGCACTGTGTGATGTACCAACTGAATTTGCTCAAGGAACTTCCTTTCTTTATTTATGTCGCTATGACCATCTATAGCGACATATTTCTCAAAGATGAAGTCTAAAGGCGATCTTGCCAAGTACCCAAGACATGCCTCAAATGGCGATGTGTTTGTGGAAGAATGCTTTGCCCTGTTGTATGCATGCCGAATGTAATGCAACTGTTCATCCCACAACTTGGGATGTTTGTTGCAATAACCTCTAAGAAGATGAATGAATGTCCTGTTAACCACCTTGGTGTGACCATCTGTTTGTGGATGAAAGGTTGTACTCTTCTTCAACTTAGTATCCATCGTGAAACACAATTTTGACCAAAAATTCCCAACAAATCGGGAATCTCGATCACTTACAATAGAAGTCGGAAGACCAAAATGAACCCATACATTTTGAAAGAAAAGATGAGCTGTTTGTTCCACTGTAATTTGTTTTTTACATGGCATCAAAAGATACATTTTGCTGAACCTATCTACAACTACATAAAAGTAATCATGACCTTTCCTTGACATTGGAAGACCTCCTGCAAAATCCATTGAGATACTCTCCCAAGGACATGAAGGTACCGGAAGTGGAGTGCACAATCCTAGTTTCATATTGCTAGGCTTATTGTATACAAAGAACATCCTCTAATAAAACGAGATACACTATCAATCATGCGTGGCCTATAACAATACCTTTGGAGATTCGCTACTGTCTTGCCTACACCGAAATGTCCAACAATCAATGAAGTGTGCGCCTCCCTTATGATATTGTTTCTTTCTCCCTGTGGAATACATAACTTGCCCAAGTGATACAACAAACTGTTAAGCACATGATAATCTAATTGTTCAATTTGGTTTCCTTAACTCAAGCTTTCATACACATCTTGAAAATCACTATCATATGCACATTGTTCAATGTAACTTTCATGCATAACTTAATTGTGCTAGAGTATAATAGATGAATTTACAATAGGCATAGAGAGCATATTAGCGACCTTATTGTAGATTCCATTTTTATACCTGATAACAAAATGGAATTGTTGTAGAAATCTCATCCATCTGAAGTGTCTTGACTGCTGCAACTTTGATTGTGACTGTAAGTACTGCAATGGTTGATGGTTAGTATGGATAATGGTCTCCTTCCCCATCAAATAGTGCTTCCATTTCTTTACACTTTGTACCAATGCATATAACTCTTTTTCATAGGTGGGATAGTTAGTCACAACTCTGTTAAAAATTTCAGAATGAAACGAAATGGGTTTACCATGCTGCATGAGAACAGATCCCATGGCGTAATCACTAGCATCTATTTGGATCTCAAATGGCTGTCTAAGATCCAAAAGAGCCAATACCAGTGCTGAACTGATTTTTTGTTTTAAAGCATCAAATACTTTTTACTGCATGTCTCCCCAATGGAAGACTTTCTTGACACTTGTCAATGCTTGTAACGGAGCTGCACTGGAAGAAAAATTAGGAATTTATTTCCTCCAATATTGTGTTGCCTCAAGAAAGCTTCTTACCTCCGTAACTATATTGGGCTTGGGCCAATTCACAATGACCTCAACCTTGGAAGGGTCTGGTCTATCTTCAGCTCACCTCCTCCAACAATGTGTCCCAAAAACACTAAAGAAGTCTTGCCAAACTCACTCTTCGACATCTTTAAAAATCATTGCTCTTTTTTCAAGACATCAAGTACCTTGTTCACATGCATGACATGTTCATCTCTTGATTTGCTGAATATCAAAATATCATATTAGTAAACAATGACGAAGTCATCTAGAAATGGTCTTAATACATCATTCATAACTCTCACGAAAGTAGCTAGAGCATTGGTTAGACCGAATGGCATAACTAAACACTCAAACAATCCTTGTCTAGTTTTAAATGCAGTTTTCCAAATGTCCTCTTCAGCTATTCTAACTTGATGATAACCACTTCATAATTCTAGCGTAGCGAAATACTTTGCATACCTAATTGAGCAAAAAAATCATCAATTCTTGAGAGTAGATAGCGATTCTTTAACGTGATTTTATTCAATGCACGGAAATCCATGAACATGAGCCAAGTCCTGTCCTTCTTTGGTACCAAAACAATCGGTGAACCACATGGCGAAATAGATGGGCGTATGATACCTTTGTTCAACAATTCTTTGATTTGTTTCTTGATTTCCGTACTCTCAATGATTGACATGCGATACATGCCAATGTCTGGAAGAGGAACATCTTGTTGCAGTTGAATCTCATGTTGAATTCCCCTCTTGGGAGGTAACCCATTTGGTCCCTGAAACATCTCGCCATGTTGACTTACCACATCAAACAAATCAGATTTTAATTTGTCATCACAACCTTCAAAATATTCATATTCTATATCATCCTTTTTCTTGATCATGTCTTCATCTGCCCTGCATTAACTAAAGAAATATTCAACTTTTTGCCATGAGCTCTCACAATATACTCCAGTGTCCACCCCATCCTTGAGCAAATGATATTTGTTCTCATGGGGATAAAATAACAGTTTCCTGTAATACAAATATGGACTTCCCAAGCTAACTCCTGAAATATCAAGTGGAACCACATCTAACTCAACTTCATCAACAAAGTTTACAGTATGGCAAACAGGAATATGCATTTCCTTGTAACCTATATATTGGCACTCTTGACTATCCAACTCAAAGGATATGGCTTATGATGTGGTATAGTTTCAAGGTTAAGCTTTTTGACCAAGTCTTCTGAAATGAAGTTTGCTTGTGACCCACTATCAAATAATGCATCAATCTTTGTATGATTTGAAATCACCCTTACATGGAACAACTCTATCCTTGTTTCTTCATTTGGAGTGTTGTTGTGACAATTTGAGGAACTAGTGCTTGCGATGGTTTCTTTCCCTTTTTGACCATGGCTATAATCTTGGTCTCATCACCGGAATCGGATCCAAGATCATGCTGTGTGGTGGCAATCACCTTTTGTTTCTCTTTGTTGTTTGGTTTCTTAGGCCTTAGTTCGGGATGTAATTTCCAACAGTGGGCTTCATCATGCTCCTCTTTGGAACAATGTTTGCATGTAGTTTTCTCCCCTTATTTCGTAACACTGTCATTCTTCTTTCCCTTCCATTTTCCTCCCTTCTCTTTTCCCTTACCCTTGAATGGGTTCTTCTGACTATGCTCTTCCTGAATTTTCTTTCCTGTAAAATTTTGAAGATGTTTTATGCTAGATGCAAATTTACTTTAAACTTCTAGGGCTCAATGAAAGTAAGATGCAGATAGAACATACCAATAGATCGATGGAAGACTAGCCAAAAACAAAGATAAAGAATGGTAGCGTTATGGTGATCAACAGGATGCTTCAACCAACAAAGTCTTCATAAGGTCAGCTTCCCACATGTGTCACATAACCCTAGGATGTCTCCTTAAGAATGTTCCACCAAGACGCTGCACCAAGATGCCCTAAACGTAGAACCAAGAATGCTACTCCATCACCATCCAAGAGAGAAGAAAATGCCTCCACCAGATGTGTGTGTAAAATTAACTCCAAGTCTCTCCAATATATAGGCATCTGTGGGGGTGTGTGACATATCTCTTATGCATGTGGGATAAATCAGGCTGACCTTGCATATGTGGAATAAATTCAAAATACACGTTTTTCTCATCCGATTTAGATGGTCTTTAGATCGATCTTACACCTCTCTGAAAGAGGAATCCAATAAAACTATTGGCATCGTTATCTGAGCATCACAACATGGAGTTTGGACCTAGTTGCCCAAAATTAACACTCCCTCTCAACTGGGGAGAACTCCATCCACCAGTGCCATCCAAACATCGTGCATCATCCCACTGTAACTTGCTTTGTTGGCTTTTTTTATTTCAAAACAAAAGGTGAGTCATAAAGACATCACTCCCGGCTAACCCGAAGTCAGCTCAGAGGTCTGAAACCTCTATAGGACTCAAATGAGTTGCATACCAACCCGACGTTGGTTTAACTGACCCGAGGTCAGTTGGAGGTCCGAAACCTCACTTGGACTCAAGAGAGTCATATACTAACCCGAAGTTAGTTTAACTAATCCGAAGTCAGTTGGGGGTCCGAAACCTCACTAGACTTGATCCGAGATCAAGTGGTTGGACACGTGCCATCCTAGACATAGAAAGTACGGCAATCTCTGATGCGTCCATCGGTTTTGCTATGGTTTCTATTCACATTTCCCACCTCATTGGCCAAATGAGTGTTGAAATTTGGTTACCAGAGGACAAGTGGTTCCCTAAGGCTTTGATCTTTGGCCTAGGGAAAAGTGTTCAAAAGAATTTAATTTTTCTCCTAAAATGACTTTATAAATTTATAAAGTAAAATCTAATTTAAAAGTGACTTTAAGTGAAAAAGTTACTAAAGTCTGATTTTAAAGTGACTTTAATAAAGTTAATGTAAAATTAGAAAGGAAAAGTGACTTTGGAAATAAATGACTAAGCGAGTCTTTATTAAAGTGGGGTGAATTAAAAAATAGAAAGTGAGATTTAAAAGAGCGTTTAATCTCAGCCCTAGATCTAAAGCTATTTCAGCCATTGGATTTGGGGATAACCTAAGTAACCGGATTCGTCAAAAAGGGTCACCAAATCTCGAATCCCCGTATCGAATACAAATTCGTACCCGATTCGCCTCCAATTCATCGGGTACGGCATATTCGTACAGGGTATGGCGTATCCCAATCGTACCCTATACAGATACGCCATATCCGATGAATCAGATACGGCCGGACCCGCCGGTAAAAAAAAAAAAAAAAAAGCATTGTTTCTTTTATAAAGTGAGGTTTTTCTTCGTTGTTTCTCACCCATTTCATTTTGTGAAGTGAGAAGGAGCTAGGGTGAGCAAGGAGCAAGGCGTCATCCTCCACATCAGAGCCAGAGGAGAGCAGTGGTGAGCATGATGATCGGGATGAGGACAGTGATGCTGATTATGATGACGAGGATTGATGACTCATTGACTCTAAGTCTCTGACTCATTGAGGCTTCAGGCTTGTAGTCTTGTAGACTGTAGTTTTTTTTGTATTTTCTATTTCTATTTTCCATTGGCAGTGTACTTATGTAACACATTTTGATTCTGATGACTTAATGAGAAATCTATAGTATCTTATTATCTTCAATCTTATATTTCTGAGTAAATTTGACAATTGTATATGTATGGTGTATCAATGTATCAACGATCAATGATCATGTATGACTCATGAGTATCTATGTTTGAAGCAATGAATTTTGTATGAATTTGTGTAAAAAATATCTAATTTTTAATATATATATATATATATATATATATATATCTTTTTAATAAAATAATATATAACGTATCATATCCCAGAAGTATCCTGTTCCGGGGGTCACCGTACCCGAATCCAATTCCTTGAATCCCCGTATCTCTGTATCCCGTATCCTCGTATCAGGTGACTTAGGGGATAACCCAAAAGTCACTTAAAGTTCTATTAAAGGAGGAAAAGGAGAGAAAAGATCATTCATTCATTAATTCTTTCATGAGCAGATTGAGAGAAGGAAAATGAGAAAGCTGAAGAGAATTTTCTGAGCAGTGAGAAGAAAAAGGGCAGCAGCACTAACTTTCAGCAAATCCGTATAGCAGGGCAGAGCACGAAGTTCAAGACAAGTGGGCACAAATTTCGAGGAGAGAAAATTGTAGATTTCGAGGGAGGCCGTACAACGATTCAAGAACTGTTTTTGAGGTTGTTCGTACAGTTTTGAAGGCTGTAATTTCTGCTGTAATTTTGCTATTTTCTGGGCATGGAAACCGAGGTGGAGTTTGGCACGGTTTTGAAGATAAGTTCTGTTTCGAAGTTGCTCTAATTTTTTTGCTGTGTAAATTTCTGCATCACTGTAAAAGCAATATTCAGAAAATAAAGAGAAGCTTTTGCACTGGTTTTCCCCAAGAGTTGTAAGGGGTTTTTCCAGGGTCATGTTGACCAAAAATAACTGTGTTAAAATGTTTTGTGTGGCTATTTTAGTCTGCTGATTTTTATTTTCTGCAATTTCTAGCACTATGAAAATTTTCCAGAATTTGTGTTTTCAGAAAATATTTATTTTCCAGCTTGTTGAGTGTAAGGTTATGGGAAAGGGCATTTAACTATTTGGAGAAATAAGGTGAAACTGAAAACTGAGGTGGGAAAATAGAAATTTCTATATGGTGTCAAAGCTTGGGTGCTGAAAGTGCAGTTTGGAACAGCAAAGAGAAAAATTATAGGTTGCTGATTTTTCACTCAGAAAATTTCAGCAAGCTGATTTTTCACACACAGAAATTTTATCTTTACTGCAGTAGTGCTATTTTCAGTTTTTAGGACAGCAAAGATGTCATTGGGATTGAGGGTGGAGGATAGGTTGGATGGGCATAGTAACTACAGCGTGTGGAAGGAGAGAATGCAGAGTATCTTTGAGGAGGCAGAAGTCTGGGATGTCATAGTGCATACCGCACAACACCTTGTTGTTGTGCCTACTGATGTTGTTCAGTTGGCAGCATATATTAAAAAAATAACAAGGGTAAGAGATTGATTCTAGACGAAATCAAAGACCATTGCATTCTTCATGTGAGAGGAAAGAGAAATGCTCATGAGATGTGGTTTGCGTTGACCAATCTCTACCAGAGTACCAAAGAGAACAGGAAAATGGTCCCAAGGGAGAAGTTGAAGACCATTAAGATGGGTAAGACTGATAGTGCAGCTAGATATCTCACAAAGATTACTAATGTGAGAGATGAGTTGGCAGCAGTTGGAGAGGTCATTCCATCCATTGAGTTGGTGCGGATTGCAGTGAATGGCCTCTCCAGTTCATGGCTGAACTTTGCTGATGGGGTTTGTGCACGTGAGACCCTTCCCACATGGGAGAGGTTTTGGGATGATTGCATTCAGACAAAAATCAGGAAGGGTCAGCTTGGGGCAACCAAGCTAGTTGAGCAGGATGAGGATGTAGCACTGTTGGCAAGAGGCAAGATAGGCAAGGGAAAGAAGCATGCTTGCACAAGTGGTGGTGGGGGAAAAGGCAAAGGTAAAGGTAAATAGGAGAACACGCAGAAGGACTACTCCAAAATGAAGTGTTGGAGTTGTCAGAAGATGGGACACTATGCAGTTGTGTGTCCGAAGAAGAAGAAGAACGGGAAGAACTAGACCATGGCAACATCAACAGAGATTGAGGACTTTTCAGATAGATTTGACAGAGAGTTTGGGCTCAGTGCTTGTGAGTCCACTAGTGCAGGATCACTTGCCACGAAGGTTCAGAGGGAGGATGCATTTCCCTCGACTAGCGGAGCATCTTTGGTTATCTGGTATGTGGACAGTGGGGCTTCACGTCATATAACAGGTGTCTGTGAGTACTTCTCAGAGCTTTCAGAGAGTGGCACTGATATAGAGGTAGTACTCGATGATGACAGTGTTGTTAGAGCAGTCGGTGTGGGGACACTGACATTTGATAGGGAACCCAAACCTCCCTTGAAGGTGTCAGATGTTTTATATGTGCCAGGGATGAGAAAGAACCTCATATCCGTCTCAGCATTGGTGGACAAAGGGTATGAGATATTGTTCAGGAGAGGACAAGTGCTGATATATCCCAAGGTTACTCCAGCTGAGTCAGCTAGAGTGATAGGTGTACACCATGCAAAGGTGTACAAGTTTGCATTTCAACCCCTTATGGCATTGAGCAGTAGCACCAACAGTAGAGCTAGCAGTTCTGAGCTGTGTGAGATTTGGCACCACAGGATGGGGCACATGTATCATGGAGCCTTGAGGACATTGCGGGAGATCACTACAGGTGTGCCAGATTTCAGTACTGATCACATTGATACATGCAGAGGATGTGCGATGGGCAAGTTTGCCAAATCCCCTTTTCCCTGCAGTGACAGCAAAGCGACTGGGATTCTTGATTTGATTCATTTCGATGTGAGCGGTCAGATGTCTCATGTTTCCTTGAGTGGATATGAGTATTATGTTTTATTCATTGATGATCACTCTAGGAGGACTTGGATTTATTTCTTGAAGACCAAGAGTGAGGTTTTCAAGCGGTTTCAGGAGTTCAGAGCTCTTGTGGAGACTTAGACAGGTCGGAAGATCAAGTCCCTGAGGTCGGAAAATGGAGGTGAGTACACCCTTGGAGAGTTTGTTGACTATTGTGTGGAGGCAGGCATTAGGAGGGGGTTCACTGTTCCTTACAACCCCCAACAGAACGGGGTTGTGGAGAGGAAGAACAGATCCATTGGAGGGGCTGCCAAAGCCATGTTACATGATCAGGGGTTTCCATTGTTTTTGTGGGTAGAGGCTTGCAACACTGTTGTTTATTTGCAAAACAGGTGTCTGCATCGTGCCGTGGGGCATATGACTCCGGAGGAGGCTTTTTCTGGGAAGAAGCCTGATATTGGTCATCTTCGTATCTTTGGGTGTATTACATACTCCTACATACCCAAGGAGAAGAGGACCAAACTAGAGCCCACCGCAGAGAAAGGTGTCTTTGTGGGCTACAGTGAGACTTCGAAGGCCTTTCGGATTTATATTCCCGCAAAGAGGAGAGTTGTTGTCAGGCGGGATGTGAAGTTTGAGGAGGACAAGGCCTTTAGGAGGTCACGGGAGTTAGAGTATCTGGATTAGCCAGACCCTCAGGAGCAGCTGAGTCAGTCGTAGGGATCTAGTGGGCAGGGATCAGGAGGATCTAGAGGTACATCGATTACAGTGTCAGGTCTGTTAGTGAGCAGTGGCTCACAGAGTCAGAGGTGTGGTGCTTTGGGCAGCATGCAGAGCAGTCCATAGAGCAGTTCACTAGGGAGTCCACTGATGGACAGTTCACACGGTACTTTAGCGTCTACAGGTTCAGGTTCAAGTAAGAGGACAACAGACAGACAGTCAGGAGTTCTCCTGATGAGGAGGAGGAGGAGTTTCATTCTCCAGTGGGAGAAGTGTGCTCAGGGAAGAGGAAGCCCAAGTGGCTTCAGGATACCTTGAGAGAGGCCACATCTGTTGCTGGGCCTAAAGAGGCTGGTCAGAGAGAGCAGACCACCTGAGAGGTTTTGTAGCTATATGGCAATGGTTGCCAACATCGTTGACTCTGAGCCTTCTAGCTATGAGGAGGCAGCGAGCCAGCATGTTTGGAGAGAGGCCATGTCGGAAGAGTATTCTTCTATCATGAAGAATGATGTTTGGGAGGAGGTGTACATTGAGCAGCCACAGGGCTTTGAGGTGCATGGGAAGGAGTCCCATGTGTGCAGACTGAAGAAGGCCCTTTATGGCCTGAAGCAAGCTCCCAGAGCTTGGTACTCCAGGATAGATACATACTTGCAGGAGATGGGTTTCACAAAGAGTGAGGCAAATCCAAACCTTTACTATATTGTGATAGGTGAGGAGCCTCTCATTCTGGTGTTGTATGTGGATGACTTGGTCATTACAGGTGCAGAGAGACTCATAGAGCATTGCAAGAGAGATCTTGCGGCGGAGTTTGAGATGAAGGACATCGGCTTGATGCATTACTTTTTGGGTTTGGAGGTGTGGCAGGAGGAGGGGAATTTCTTCCTGGGACAGGGGAAGTATATTGTGGACATCCTTGGCAGATTCCACATGGAGGATTGTAGACCCATGTCGACACCGATGATCACCAACTGGAAGAAGCTTCATGCTTCGGATTCCGAGTTGGTAGATCCCACATTGTACAGACAGCTGATTGGTTCCTTGATGTATTTGGTCAACACTAGACCAGATATTTGTTTTGCAGTCAACACGATGAGTCAGTTTATGTGTGAGCTTAGGAAGGTTCACTGGGTGGCTGCAAAACACATTTTGCGATACTTGCAGGGGACAGTGGATTATGGTCTGGACTACAGGCAGGGGGATGGAGTGAGATTGGAAGGTTACACTGATTCTGATTGGGCAGGTTGTGCTTCTGATAGGAAGAGCACTTCAGGGTGCTGTTTTGGGTTGGGTTCGGCAGTTGTGTCATGGTTCAGCCGAAAGCAGCAGTCAGTAGCATTGAGTTTAGCGGAAGCAGAGTATATGGCAGCCAGTCTAGCTAGTTGTGAGGCCATCTGGCTTCGCAAGATGTTGTTTGGCTTATTTGGTCAGCCGTTGAGACCTTCAGTGATTTACTGTGATAATCAGAGTTGCATTAAACTCACGAAGAATCCAGTATTTCATGACAGGTCAAAGCATATCGGGATCAAATATCATTTCATCAGAGACTATGTTCAGAAAGGAGCTGTGAAGCTTGAGTATATTCCCACCGATGAGCAGGTTGCAGATATTCTTACCAAAGCCTTACCACGGGGCAAGCATGTCTACTTCAGAGACAAGATGGGTGTGGTGAGGAACACCTTCCTCGGTAAGAGGGAGTGTTGAAATTTGGTTACTAGAGGACAGGTGGTTCCCTAAGGCTTTGATCTTTGGCCTAGGGAAAAGTGTCCAAAAGAATTTAATTTTTCTCCTAAAGTGACTTTATAAAGTTATAAAGTCAAATCTAATTTAAAAGTGACTTTAAGTGAAAAAGTTACTAAAGTCTAATTTTAAAGTGACTTTAATAAAGTTAATGTAAAATTAGAAAGGAAAAGTGACTTTGGAAATAAATGACTAAGTGGATCTTTATTAAAGTGGGGTGAATTAAAAAATAGAAAGTGAGATTTAAAAGAGCATTTAATTTCAGCCCTAGATCTAAAACTATTTCAGCCATTGGATTTGGGAATAACCCAAAAGTCACTTAGAGTTCTATTAAAGGAGGAAAATGAGAGAAAAGGTCATTCATTCATTAATTCTTTCATGAGCAGATTGAGAGAAGGAGAAGGATAAAGTTGAAGAGAATTTTCTGAGCAGTGAGAAGGAGGAGGGTAGCAGCATTAACTTTTAGCAAATCCGTATAGCAGGGCAGAGCACGAAATTCGAGGCAAGTGGGCACGAATTTCGAGGAGAGAAAATTGTAGATTTCGAGGGAGGCCGTACAGCCATTATGGCACTATTTTCATGGCTATTTGTACAATTTTGAAGGCTGTAATTTCTGCTGTAATTTTTCTATTTTCTGGGCATGGAAACTGAGATGGAATTTGGCACGGTTTTCGAGATAAGTTCTGTTTTGAAGTTGCTGTAATTTTTTTGCTGTGTAAATTTCTACATCATTGTAAAAGCAATATTCAAAAAATAAAGAGAAGCTTTCGAACTGGTTTTCCCCAAGAGTTGTAGGGGGTTTTTCCAGGGTCATGTTGACCAAAAATGAATGTGTTAAAATGTTTTGTGTTGCTGTTTTAGTCTGCTGATTTTTATTTCTGCAATTTCCAGCACTGTAAAAAAATTCAGAATTTGTGTTTTCAGAAAATATTTATTTTCCAGCTTGTTGAATGTAAGGCTATGGGAAAGGGCATTTAACAATTTGGAGAAATAAGGTGAAACTGAAAACCGGGATGGGAAAATAGAAATTTCTACAATGAGAGGTACTTCTCATGAGTCTGAAACTCCATGGGTAGGATGCATACGGGGCATAGATCAGAGAGAGGTAAACCAACTCAATATCATCACGATGGGGTGGAAGCACACCAACTAGGTTTGGCAAGCCTAGCCCTGTGGTTGCTTATAGCACCAAGAAGTTATCCCCAAAGGCCCCCTGGATCTCCCAAAGTTCATCATCCAACAGGACCGTTAGCATAGGGTCGTTCTACAATTCCAAGATTCTCACGAAAGGTTAGGAACATGACCTTTCCCAAGGGCTCTGTGAGAATATCTGCAACCTGCTCATCAGTTCCTATATGATCGTGCCTTATGGCGCCTCGTTGTACCATATCCCGAATTAAATGGTACCATATATCAATATGCTTGGATCGATCATGGAAAACGAGATTCTCTGACAAACGAATCCCCCTCTGGTTATCACAAAGGATAACGGTGGATCTAGCACATGCTCAAACAACTCACTGAAGAGTTTTCAAAACCAAGTGGCTTCACAACAGGCCATACACACTGCAATGTATTCGGCCTCAGTGGTGCTCAAGGCTACCGACTTCTGCTTCCTGCTCGAAGCAGCTCAAGTGTGAAGCAACGTCCAGATGTGCTCTTGCGATCCACCACACTGCCAGCCCAATCAACATCAGTATATCCACGGAGTCTCAAACTCCCGGTAGTGTATTTCAGCCCATGGTCTATCGTGCCCCAGAGATATTTCAAGAGTTTCTAGGCACCAACCCAATGAATGTTATGAGGATCAACCATGTGTTGACTCAAAGTGTTCACTGCACAACATACGTCTAGACGGATGTTCCCTAAGAACATCAGGGCCCCTATGAGTTATCGATACTTGGTAGGATTTGCTAGCACGGGCCCAGTAGCACTTCCTCTCAAATTTTTAAAGTTGAGCTCCATCAGTGTTGACACGAACTTATAGTCCATCATTCCAAACCTTTCCAGCAGCTTCACAATGTATTTTCCTTGAGAGAGGAAAATCTCACCAGGTCTCTGCCAGACCTCCAGGCCTAGGAAGTAATGCATCAGTCCATGGTTCTACATCTCGAACTCAGAAGTGAGCTCCCCTTTACACTGATGAATGAGAGGGTCAACACCTGTCAGGAATAGATCGACTACATAGAGAACCAGAATTAGAGCCTTTTCTCTATCAACCTTGAGGTAAAGGTTCGGATCAACATTACTTCGAGTGAAGGCCATCTTCATCAAGTGTCTATCTATTCTCTCGTACCAAGCCCTAGGGGCTTGCTTCAACCCATAGAGGGCTTTCTTCAAGCTGCATACATGAGAGTCTCTATCCTGGACTTCGAACCTAGAGGATGCTCCACATACACCTCTTCCTTTATCGAATCATGCAGAAAGGCAGTCTTCACATCCAACTGATGAAGATTCCATCTTTGTGTAGCAGTAAGGGCTATGATGGATCGGAGGTGGTATATCGAGCCACAGGAGCAAATATATCATCATAGTCTACGCCTTCCTTTTGAGAGAAGATACAGGCACGAATCTTGCCTTGTGCTTTTCAGCACTCCCATTAAATCCATGCTTGATCATATAGAGCCATTTCAAGGTGACAACAGTTTTGTCCTTTGGTCTCAGGACCACATCCCAGACATCATTCTTCATAATGGACTCATACTCTTCATGCATAGCATCCCTCCAGACTTGATGCTTTACAACTTCTTCAAATGATCCAGGCTCAGATTATACGATTATACTCATCACTGCTAGATACCCTTGGTATCTATTCGGCTTCTTGCTTTCACGGAATGTCCCCCTTTGGGGCCATATGACTCTTGGCATCCTTGATAGAATCTCGGAGCCATGAGGGTCTTCTCTTTGTTCTTCCAGCAACGTCATTTGCTCAGGAGCATATACGGTTGTGGTCTCTCTCTTAATGTTAGCTCCTCTTGCGAGAGAAGTCATCTATAATAGTCATGAAATAAGAACATACTCCCAAGGATTTCATAGGCAGCATATCAGATAAGTCAGAGTGTATCAGATGTCTTTGTGATACTTGAGGAATGAAGAAAATCCCCTTGTATGCTTTCCTTCAGCATAACCCTGACATACGTCTTCATGATTATTTGAGAATTCAGGTATCTCAGACACCGGCCTCGGAAAGGGCTTTGTAATCATAGGTCTGAATTTTACTTACCCACTGTCAAGGCTTATTTTATGGATTATAGCCATACAAGTATCATAGCCATATACTGTCATACTTTTGTCATACATCTTGACAGGTATCATTCACTGCCATATCACTGATTACTCAAACTTAATGTCCAATTTGACTAAGGGAGTTTTTCCTTTTGGGGTTTTTGAATGAGTATGGGTGGCTTTTATGGTGGAAGTGGAAGATTATGCTAATGGAGATGATGAGGATGGTGGAGATGGAGGATGCTTTCTTCCACTTCCCTTTGAATCCATCTCTTTCTCCTTCTTGCCTTGTGAGGTTCCCTCTCCATGTAGAGACTTAGAATTCTCTCCAACCATCCTGGTGTTCCTCTCTTCAAAGAGGATCCTAACCCTCTCAATTAGGTCATAGGAAGCCTTCTTGAATGGTTCCTCTTCTGAAAGACCTTCAGTCTCTCCTACACCTGACATGATGGCTATGGATTCAAGCTCAGCTTTTGGTGCAACTTGTACTTCTTCAATCAACTCAGCTTCTGGTGCAACTTGTACATTTTCAATCTCAGCTGGAGATAAAACTTGAGGTGCTTCAAGTGCATCTAGGAGTGAAAATTTGGGTGGAGATGGTGCTCTTGTAGCTGTCCTTCTTCTGGTCCTAACCTTGAGACTAGCAACCAATAGTTTCCCTACTCCTCTCTGTAACTTCAACCTTGTAACCGTCACAAATTTGCAATCTTTAAAACCCTACCTGCACAAAACTCAAGAAAATCAAGCAAATAACCTTTGCTCTGATACCATCTTGATCTGAATTTCAATGTTAGTTTTGTTGTGCTAATTTCATCTTCAGATTTATATTAAAAATGTTGATCTTTGCTTCATGTACTTGGGCTTATTGAAGCGCTTATGATTATTTAACAAGTAAATGTGTGGAGATTATGTTGAATTCTTGAACATAAAAACATTGAAACTAAATGCTGAACAATAGCGAACAAACACACAACAAACCATCACAATTGATCCATTAACACATTGTTTTGATGAAGGAGTTCACTCTTCCTGGGCTACATCTCCTTGGTCCAGCTTCCATGGCTTGGGCCTTTGTATTATCTCAATTGTGAAAAAGTCGGTGTTTACAGTCTCCTACTGCCTCTGAAACTTGCTCCAATATGTCCAAAACGTCAAAATCTACCAAGAATGACCCTTTCTGAGCCAAAATTGGTCAAAACAAATTTTCTTAGTGAAATGCCTCCAAAACTGGAGGAGACTCCAATTAGCTCCGACAAAATAGGGATTCTGCCGAAACTAGTGGAGTCCGCTAAACCTGTCGCCATTTAAATCAGGGTTAATTAGTAGTTAATATTGCGTTTAATGGAGGATCAACCCGTCTTAACTACGCATAAGCACATTTCAATAAACATGGCTTAGTTAAGATTTAAACATTGGATTAGTGTGATTAACTCGCAATTAGGACTAAACTCTGTTGTGTTAACTTTCCGTTGCGCCCATGGTCTTCGCATCGTGGTTGTATGGGGAGGGGGCTGGCCCGTTGCGCTGCCCCCCTTCAAACCCCCGCCATAAATCTTAGTTGATAATAAATATAAGTTGGAGCCCTATGAGGTTAAGACCCAACGCAGCAGGATGGTGGTAAGGCGGCCGGATGGTGCGAGGGAGATCGTGGGTTCAACCTCGATCCCTGCACAATAATTTTGTTCAACATTACGTTGCCCATATCAAAGGTTAAAAACTTTGATTATGAAACATTCAACTCGAATTCATATGGGGCACCTCTATAGTTGGAAACTTTGGATATAGAAATATTTCAAACTGTAATAAACCAAACTCCACCATGAAATTCGATGCGAACTTTGGAGTGGGTCCACCAGAGGGGGCACGTGGCGGCCCCTGGCTACACCACGTGTCCAACTCTCGTTGGACCATTCCAAACCAAAAAAAATTCTCATTCAACTTTAGAATAGATTGTAAACAAATTTCACCTCCAAAGTTCACTGGTGAATTCTGTTGTGACACTTGTCACAGTGTCATTGGGCAGAAACTGAAGAATATTCCCTGAATATACCTGGTATGCTGACTAGTCTATCATGTCATCAACCTGTCATTGTTCTGCAATTTTTTTAGTTATTTAGGAAAACGAATAGCAGGTGATAACTTCCTCATATGGAGTCGGGTTTGATGAAATGAATTGCGTCAGATTCTTGGCGACAAACTCTTTGCTGTGATTCTGGTTTGGAGCATTTCCGAGCACTTTCATTTTTGAGCTTAATACTGAGCCTCTGATCACTTGATGTGCATTCTCCATATTTATTTCTCCCCTCACAAGAAAAATAACCATGGTTTTGCAAGTGGATTCCCTAGCCATCTCCCCTTACTCCAACAATTTCTCTTTCCATAGAAATATTGCCCTAAAGACTCCATCAAATCCTTCTAGGAATAGGCACTAACCATTTTTGTGTTGACCATACCCAAAAACTATAAATTTTTCATCTTTTGTCTCTCTCCTAGGCTTCTAAGGCAAGCCACTAGCGTTTCTAGGGCCTGATTTGGTGCATAAATTGGGTTTTAGTTGGATGGAAGTGAATGAAAATCTAAAAATTTCTTGTGTAAACCTCATAATAGCAAAATATAACAAATCATATGGTAGTTCTTCCTCCATTGGTGTCAATGTCATCCATCCCTAGCCACTTTTGCACATCTAACAACCTTATGTTCTTGATTGCCTTCAGCTTAGAGTCTATTTGAGGGGCTCTTTGTCCCATTGTTGTTGAAGATCAATTAAGAGACATTTTCTCCAAGCTGCGATATGACATTTCCTTCTCATTCGTTCCATATGAAACAAACCTTGTAGCAACAATTTTCATTGGTCCTGATGTAGAGTGCTTGTACTTTATGTAATATTCCCTTTCTTAATCTGGTCAAAGTGGACGAAAACGATCCATGGTATTATTCTGGTATTTTCCCATGGTATTGGCCTATGGTATTTGTGGATGGTTTTCAAGGAAAAATAATAAAATAAGGTCCATCAAGCCTATAAAAGAAGATATAAGCGAGGCATTTAGATCATTCTGGTTTTATCTATCTTATTGTGTTTGGGTTGAGAACTTGGCCTGGCCAGTTCTAACATTGATCCCGGGACGAAAACCTCGTGGTGAATTTGTCTGGTGGACCCATCCAGGGTCCACGATTGTGCTTCAGTGTTTGTTTTCTGTTTTAAAGAGCAGCCAAGCATGCCATATGCAGGAGCTCAAATTTATTGTATGGGCATGTATTATATTTTCAGCTAATAAAAGGCTGCATTTCCAGATCTCGTCTATGTTCATGATTTTTACTGAATGTAATTTTATTGAGAACACTAAAATATGCTAGATCTGACTAAATTAATAAGGTTTGGGATCTTACAGTGGTATCAGAGCTATGCATATTGCCAGCCTGAGGGTTTTATGCAGGAAACTTCTGTGGGATTTATTCTCACCCTAGCAGACATCCCGATCTTCGGTGGTATTGAGTATCTTCGGTTGGTTTTATTTTTCAGTTGATTGAAAGAAGAATTTGTGCGTTGCAAAAGGAGCAAAAATTGATCTAACCTAATCTGATCTTCTGGACAGTCAAGGAGGAGGATTGGTTCAGTTGACAACATTGAGAACAAAGTTGAATTTTGCTTAATCAAGAGACGTATTTGGAGCGTGAAAGTGGGTAAATGGACTTGACTCACAATTTTAAGCCATGTTTATAGTTTTGAAAATTATGACAGGGGTTGATATTTTTTTAGGGGTTTGATTTATAAAGAAAAGGGAAGGATCAAAAAGTTGAGTTTAGTTTGGGAGCTGTAAGGATTTAAAAAAAAAAAAAAATCTTTGACAGTGTTGTTGAGCGTATTCCTTCATAGTGCATTTCATAGTGCATCATTTCGAGGCCTACTAAAGTCTGCCATCATGAGATGAGTTTACACATACATTAAAATTAGAATATTGTCTTGTGCAAAAGGGAATGTGTATTTGGGCAGCATATCTGCAAATCAAGTGCTGAAATATTATTTCAAGAGGTTATGTTATTTATATACTTTTGTGGGCACCAACTTAACCTAGTTTCATCAGGGCCAAAATCAAAATGTGAGAAGGCACAATACATTTTTGTATATTTCTTTGTCTTGCTATGTGAAGATGGATCGTCTTAAAGAAATTTTGGAAAACAACCAAAAAATCTTTAATGAACTAGTGAAGATATATGGTCCTTCAAGGAGCCATATCTCCATAGACCAAAATGATAGTCAAAGGAGACCATTCTCAAAAAGGGTCCATGTCATTCTGCAGCAAAAGCAACCATGGGAGGTGAAGGAAGGACAAAGCAGAGGAGCTAAGCTCTTCGCACTCGGCTCTGAATTGTAACAAACAAAATCAGTGATAGACCTTCATAAGTTGGAGGAATTAGACATATGTTTGTCCAAGGTGGGACAACCAAAATGGAAGAAGCTCAGTTGGGCTCTCAAACCCTCCATGCTTGCATTAATACAACCTAGACTTCGGGAACACCCTAATGAAGAGGTCAGGCTCACAATTGCTTCTTGTGTCAGCAGGGTCATAGCTCTAACATCACCATTACTGCCCTACAATAATGATCTCATGACATATATACTACAGTTGATAGTAGAAGCCCTTCAGGGGTTGAAAAACATCATGTGTTCTACTTATCAAAAGCGGTGTAAAATTTTAAAACTCATGGCAGAGTTCAGCTTTGGCACATTCATGCTGAATATGGAATGTGACGAGTTGATCTTTCAGCTGCTCCAAAACTTTTATACTAGTATTACATCAGCTCACTCAGACCATGTGAAAGCATGCATGCAAAATATTGTGTCTTTGTTCTTAAAAGGAGACGCTGACATATGCAAGATACTAAGATCCAAATTGTTGACCATTTGGAGGAAGGAACCAAAGTTATCACTAGCTTCCTATGATCTAGTCGAGAAATTGGTCAAGCAAAACATAAAATGGCTCAAAAAGGTGTTGACCAAGAAAGAGTTGAGAAGGATTGATGGAGAAAGCAAGAACAAAATCTGCAGCAAGAATGAACTAAGGAGGAGAGGACTATGCTTTATCTGCAAGGGACCTTGGGCCCTTAACCATTCTTGTCCAGGTGATAAGAAGAAGGCAACAGAGACAGAACAAGAGGAGATTACTTCAAATCATGGGGAGTCTTTTTAGCTAGGTCTATTGGTCTTCAAGATGGTGAGCAACATCGTGACATTATCTAGGGAGGCTTGTAGGATGACAAACATTTGGAAGTGCATGAGGAAATTCTACCTAATGCCCTTGATGAGGTTGATTCCTATACAATGGAGTTCGTAGATCCCCAGGGGAATATCCATAAAGAATATGAACAATCAAGTATAGATAAAAGCCCACCAATGCATATATGTTCGACAGTTGAAAGGGATGAACATATTGTCTCCACAGATGAAGGAGACCTGGGAGATTTGAGTGAGGATCCAGCCATAGTGAACCAACATGATGAGTATGATCATGAGTGTCAAACATAATTTGCAAAATGAACCATTCCTAGAGAGTTGGTCAAAGGCTCAAGTTGAAGCTGTGGTCGTGGGGCATCCGGTGCAGTCAAATACAGAGACATTCAACAGGGCACTAGAATTTCTAGTGAAAGACTTCCAGGAAAGGATCATGCATTTCAAGACAGATCTGATAATGTTGAAGCAGAGAATCGGGATAGTCCGAGACATTGTCTTACAGGAGAATGGGAAAATTGGGGAGCTCATAAGAGTATGTGTTGAATCAATGACCAAGCTATCTAGTATTGAGAAACGACTCTCAAGTTCCTCACAAGGCAGCGAGAGGAGTATAGTTTGGAATTCCAGAGCAACCCTCTATAGGAGTACATAGATAAGTCTTGCAACACTACCAACGACCCACCTTTATACATTGGGAAGAGCAGGGCAGAGTTCTCCAATTGCCTCATGTTGAGTAACCAAGTAGAGAAGCATGAATTGAGCATCGAACAACATCAACATAGTAGATTTGCAAATATTCATCCTCCCCCAAGTATGGATTGGCGAGAGATTATGAGTTGGTATTCTATTGATTCTTTGGAGGATACTCACATCCGAGGGCATATTGCAGCTTGGGCCCTTTGGTGTGGGCAGTGATGGAGGGCTGAAATGGTACCATAACCCACAGGTCCCAGATTTAGGTGGCATTGGGATCCAGGAGAATCCATTAGGGGCAGGATTGGCGAAAGGATTATTTGGGATCCAGGTAAATCTATTGAGGGGAGGATTTGTCGGAGGATTGTTTGGGATCCAAGTATCGGAGGATCCATTCAGGACCATTCGACATGGAAGGATAGAATAGTACATCGGGTTGCATGGTTTCCTGGTGTCAATGTACAAATGTTTCTCTTGTGGATAGAAGTGGATCGCTTGAGGACAAACAATCTTTGGGCCGGAGGATTTGTAATATTCCCTCTCTTGATCTGGTCAAAGTGGTCAAAAACGATCCATGGTATTATTGTGGTATTGGCCCATGGTATTTGTTGTCGGTTTTCAAGGAAAAATAATAAAATAAGGTCCATCAAGCCTATAAAAGAAGATAGAAGTGAGGCATTTAGATCATTTTGGTTTTATCTATCTTATTGTGTTTGGGTTGAAAACTTGCCCTAGCCAGTTTTAACATTGATTCCGGGACAAAAATCCCATGGTGAATTTGTTTGGTGAATCCATCCAGGGTCCACGATTGTGCTTTAGTGTTTGTTTTCTATTTTAAGGAGCAGCGAAGCATGCCATCTACAAGAGCTCAAATTTATTGTATAGGGATGTATTCTATTTTCATCTATGTTCATGGTTTTTACTGAATGTGATTTTATTGAGAACACTAGAATGTGCTAGAGCTGACTAAATTAATAAGGTTTGGGATCTTACACTTTAGCATTGGAAACCTAGGCCTTCTCAGGTTTTGCCAATATTTTCTCACATACAGACCTTGCAATCATCACCCTAAGCCTAGTTCATTATAATATCCTTCTAGGTGATCTTAGAGAAGCCTCCCTTGTGGTATCATACCACTAAACATTAGGAGAAAGGTTGTTGAGGTGACATTGGGCAATCATTTGCTCTCATTTCCATAAGGTCTAGACCCTGTCTGGTGAGGATTTCTTCTAGACTTGCGAGATTTGACAGAAACAATGCCTATAAGCTGAGGGGATTTGTGTCTCCTGTAGGCTGATCTCTATGAATTGATGTAATAGTAGGTTAGTGCTTACAAGAACTACTATATTAAGAAATTTTTTGGTTTTTCCTAAAAAGGTTTCCACATATATCTAGTATTTCATGTGTTGCTTATGAAATTCATGTGTCAAACTGCTTAAATGTTAAATAAATGAAAATTGGTCATATATTTATTCACCGCCCGTCTCAATATAATCATAAATCCAGCAGTTTACAAGTAGACCGTGTCGATTGTCTGTCAAAGCTTCTAATGCAATTCAACTTCATGAAGGTAAAAGTCCAGGGAACTATTGTGCATTTCCTAATGAATTAAATAGTATCAAGAATCTCTCATGGCAAATTAATCTACTTTTTGAATAAAATTTTGTATATCAATCAAACATTGCATATTGATATAGGTCCCAGATGACAGATTTGCAAACCTGTATACTCGGTAAATACGAATTTTGGACCTGATAAGAGGATAGCAAATTTAGCCCTTGAAAATGAATCCAGGTGGTTAAATCCAGGTGGTCCATATAGTAGTTGGTGATGCTCCATATAGTATATAATTTTCTCAATCAACATTAATAAAGTAGATGCCTTTATCTCATTATTCTGACTAATCTTGGACGGGCCTGACAAAAGTTTAGTATAATCCCTCAAGAGAACAAGGCATTTATGCGAAGTATGAAATGGTGAAAATTTCATGGCCTTATCTCTTTTTCTTGTGAAGCTCAGAAATTTTTACTGTCCCCCAACCCATTTAAGTAACTCGTTTGTAGACTAACCTTTGATGGGCCTGGCAAAATTTTAATATAATTCCCCCCTCAGGAGAACAAGGCATTCAATTCCTAAATGCTGGAAAGTATCAATGGTGAAAATTTCGTGGCCTTGTCGCTTTTTCTTCTGGAGCTCAGTAAAATTATGTAGGGAAGATTCATTAAACTTTGCTCCATCTGCCACAACCTATTGTTACCCTTTTGCTACAAATCTATCTTTCTTGATGTACCAATTGATTTGACATGCAAATATTACCATTTCACGCACTGATGGTCTATGTTGGATCTTTGCACAAACAGGCATGATATATGAAGAGAAATGTGGCGTAGCACGGCTTGAAGCTGCCGGAGATTGCTTTGCAGAAGCAAAATGCTGGCATAACGCTGCCAGTGCATATGCAAGAGCTAATTGTGTGTCCAAATGCCTAGATGCGTGTTTAAAGGGCAAATTATTTATGGTAGGGTTGGAATTTATCGAAGTCTGGAAGAAAGGCAACTGTGATACTAACTGTGGAAAATGTCATCGGTGTGAATCGGTAGAAGTGGTAACTGACTATCTTAAGAAATGTGCAACGCATTGTCATCAGAAAAAAGACACTAAGTCTATGATGAAATTTGTTAAAGCTTTTCCATCACTGGATGTAATCAGATCCTTTCTCTTGAGGAGAGATTACTTTAAAGAACTTCTGAGGATTGAAGAGGCTGCTGGGAACTTTGAAAAGGCAGCAGAAATGGCAGAACTGGAAGGGGATTTGTTACTTGAGGCAGACATGCGTGAAAAAGCAGGACAATATGGGCTAGCCGTCAAATCCATTTTATTTTATGTGCAATTGAACTCCTTTTGGAGAACAGGAAATAAAGGGTGGCCACTACAGGAGTTCACCGAAAAGAATCAACTATTAAAGAAAGTAAAAGACATAGCAGCAAAAGATCAAAGCCATGTATATGAATCCCTTGACTGTGAAGGGTCAATACTTTCAGATGAGTTATACAGTCTTCCTGAATTAACGGAACATATGATTCATGCCAAGAAAATGAGAAATATCAGACTTCAAATTTGTTGTCTCCGTAAAGTTCTTGATGCACATTTTAACTCAGATTTAAAAAAATTTCAGCTTGCGCAAGGGATGAGTTTATTCAGGTTGGATGATTATTCCAGAATGCTGCTGGAGAATAAAATTTCTCCCGCAACACTGTTCTTTCTTTGGGATGAATGGAAGGATAAATTGTTATCCTCAGTGAGTGCTCTTTCAAAGTTTGAAAAACGACGGGACACAGAACAAGATAGTTGCTACTTAGAGTCTGCTCTTGAATATTTTGGTGTCAGAAAGGACCAAAATGATAGATTTTGCAATGCATTCAACTGTGAAGCTTTCTGGCTTAAGGACATTGATGTCAAAGATCTGCGAAGACAAGGAAATACCATGCAAATCAGCATTCAAAATTTTTCTATGGTTGCAAAGAAGTTTTTCATAATGGACCTCTATTCTGTAGGGAAAAATGTTATTGAAAAATTGGAAAATCTCTATTCCTTATGCATGAAACAAAACTGTATTCTTCCTATCCAGGGAACCCTGTTAATTCAAATGTATCAGGTTTCCGAATCCCTGAAAAATATGGCGCACTTGACTGGACATTCTGGGTTACAGCAGATTGCAAAGTTTGTCAGATTGGCAAAAGTCTGTAAAGAGCGTTTTTTAGATGTTTTTTTCCCGCTGAAACAACAAGATGAAAATATGAAAGAGTTTATCAGTCTGCGCGAAGATGCAGCAAGTATTTTGGTTCTTCAAGACATCACAAGTGACATTTTGCGCAATATGCAAAGGTCCATAACTCTCAGCCAGATTGGAAAATTGCAAGTACTGCTTCCCTTTTTACCAAAGGATTTGGGTATAGAGTATGGAAAGAAAATTCTCGAGTCCCTCAATGACAAACATTATTGGAATGATCAGCTACTCTGGCTAGACATGGATACATCTCCGGAAATTAGTTCGTGTAATAGAAGAATGCATCTGCTAAAAAGCTTTGGACAAGCTTTATCTTCTACCTTTAATAACTGGGAGAAGATTGATTATATTTCCCCACAAATATTCCTCGTGCTTGTGGAGAAGCTGTTCTTCCTTGCATCTTCATGTGAACATCTCTTGACAGGCCTGTTTCTGCCAAGATCTTTCTTCATTGAATTCATGACTGGCAAACAAGGAGAATTCTCCCACACCTGGTTGCTTCAATCACAGAGTCAGTTGAGATCTGAAGAAAGATGTGAAAACTTTTATGGACTGTTGTGTGATATAATTTGTCACCTCTTATCTGATAAACATGGAACGGTTGAATGGATTGAAGCTTCGAAAATTGACAGCAGAAAGTATTTTCCTGAGCTCATATTGCGTTTGATCATTATGCTTTGTTTGATATGCATCAACTCTGCAGGAAACCTAGCAGATTATACTCAATTACTGTGGAAAATCTTTAAAGATGGTCAGATTACAAAGAATTTGCCTTTCAAATTCAGAGAGGACATGTTACAACTATTAGGAAAGGGTTCTTCAAACAAAAAGACATTCTTAATTAATCTTTCTAAAGCAATGAGAGGTATTGACAATCCTCTGGTGATGATTAATTTGAGCAAATCTCATGATTCTATTCATAATTATAAAGATTTAATAATTCTGCCAGAGGAGAGCCTTGTATCCAAAGAATCTGTCATTCGAGCTGTCTTTCAGGAAAAAAATGTGCATGCTGGGAATGAAAGAAGTGAGGTTATTGAAAAGGACTCGTCGTCATCATATAGTAAAAGTTCCATAATCAATACAGGGCATATTCTTGAATCTATATCGGCCAAAGAAACACATGATTATAAAAGAAGTGAGGATATTGAAAAGGACTCGTCGTCATCAAATAGTAAAAGTTCCGTAATCAATACAGGGCATACTGTTGAATCTAGTGCGGCCAAAGAAACACACGATTATATTACAGATAATAGGAAGTTCCTCATACACAATAGAGAAAAGGAGGGTGTTTGTCTTACATCTATCTCAAATACCGGGGAGACCGAGGAACAACAAAAAGCTGATTATCTAAGAACTGAGATGAAATCCACAAGTGAGAATATCTTGCTTCCTCTGTTTGAAGATGACGAACCATCTTGCAAAGCGAAAGTAAATGGGCACTATGTATCATGGTTTGTTGTACGGAGGATGAAAAGGTGGCTGTATTTTGCTCGGGAAAAACTTGAAGAGCAAATACCTCTAAAGGATAAATACACCGAGGAAGCCCTAAGAATTTTCCGAGGAAAGGAAAATCAGTCTTACATGGACAATTTTGTTTCAAAAGCTTGCCCATTGAAGGTATGGAAAGCACATGCCATTTTATTGTGATTGTTATCTTTTCTTTCACCAACCTGTGGACATTATCTTGTGCTTTAGACATGATTCAGCATAATATATTATGCGATAAGTTCAATAGTTGATAATTTCATTTTCTTTTAGGCCATTAAAGTCCCGAATGGAACAAACGTGATATAACAAGTTTCGATAAATTAAAACTTTTATATCTGTTGCAGGCAGAAGTTGATGAGTACATGGACCTAATAATGACCTCAATACCGAAGGTGAAGCAGGGACATATTTGCTTCGATCTGGACATTGATATCTTAGAAGAAATGCATGAAACACGAGAGGAATTACAAAGGTTATCTGAGCTTCTCGATCCAAGGTCAGCTTAATCATTTTGTTCCTATGCATAAGCTCTATCAGACTAGTTCCTATGCATAAACTCTATCAGACTGAAATTTGTTTTAACTGCAATAAATAGGGGAGGCAGAAACCACATGATTTATAGCATTTGAATTTTGAATTTACAGTTCTGTATTCTAGTATATTTTAGATCTGCTATACCTTTGTCTAATTACAAGTTGCAAGCAATCCTGACTGACCTTCCCAATCTTGAATAGCTTTTCCTTCTTTGAAGTGTCAATGAGTTGCTATTCTAGCAGGATAGCAGATCCATGTCAACTATTGCCATTATTGGTATTTTGGGTCTGTTCAAGCATTCAATGCTAGAAAAATAATGAAAAATATTAATGATACACAGAGATTCTGTTGTAAAACCTTAACAATTTGTCAAGGAAACCTCCATGTGAAAGACAAGTTTTTTTCTTATCAAGAGTAAATTACAATCAGGCTTACATTCCTTTTCAATCTCTTGGGCTTCATAAATGAAATAGGCACCGTTTACAATAGTTTTGATTGCTATCATTTGGTTTATAAACCAACTCCATTAGAATAACCATAGCAACATTTAAGGTAAATTCAATTTTTACATTTCCTTTTAATGGAATTGTTGTCATACTTTAACAATCTCCACCTTTACAACAATTTCCTTATACCTTGACCTTGCCAATGTCCTTTCATCACCTCTTTTGTAAGCCAAGAGAAGTCAAACACCACCACAACTTCTCCAACAACACCAATTTTGTAAGCATGTCTACACAGTTTTCATGAGTGTTGACCCTTTTAAGTTCTACCCCACCTCCATCAATAACTTGTATTACAAAATGGTATTTTATGTCAATATCCATAGTCATACTATGATAAGACATATTTGTAGCTAAATTGTATAGCACATTGACTATCATAGAATACAGTTACATTGTTCTGCATTCTTCCAAATTCACCTAGAAGACCCTTCAACCAAATTTCCTCTTTGCAAGCACGCGAAACAACAATATACTGTCTTTGTGGTGGATAATGTTGATTTTCATAGTCCAATTAGGGTTAGCACAATATTTCTGAAATTTGATAATTACTTTTGATGTAGATCTTCTTTTAACTTATTTCAATCTATCATTTAGCAATTATACTTTATAAATTCAACCATAAAGAATAGTCGAACGGTAGAGATCACAACGCACAAAAGAAGACAAGATTCACCCTTGGAAAGACTACAAAAGAGAAAAACCCAGCAACCATTTTCAATAGAGAAAGTCTTCTTGTTCGATGAGAGACACACCTAGACCTATGGTCAAACTTGGCCTTCTCCTCCAAGTCAAGTCACCCAATCTTATCCCTGATCCAAACTTATGCAAGAACACAATAAAATACATAAATAAACATAAACACAAAGATGCAGCAGAAATAAAACTTCATTTCATTAATATCAAATGACTGAAATATGCTTACAGACAGAATGGAAATAAACTAGCTTGGGCAATGGTAGCTTATCTCTAAGAATAGATGTGGTGGCTACATGCCTTCGAACTGTGTTACAATGAGACACGAAGGCCTATTTATTATTGAGAAACAATGGAAAACCCTAAACATCCAAAAACCTAACCCTAGGAGATAAAGCGCCAAAACTATAGGCCCCATTTGGATAAATTGGTACATCAACTTCTCAGGGTCGTAACTTTGGCATACGATTTTTATTTGACGCACACAATACCTTATTAGAAATATCTATTTGAGGATTACAACTTTTGAGTGGACAAAATTGGTAAAACCATAATATTGGCCCCGGTTTTCCAAAAAACATCGTTTAGGGCCTCAAAACAACTTCGGAAGTTTAGGGCCTGAAAAACTGCCAAAAATAGTAAACTATGCTACAATTAAGGAAATTGAAAAACTAAAAGAAACAATGGTGGGGGTCCTAGTGGAATAGGCGGGTGGCCACCAATATCCACCTACATTAGTCCTGCCCCCTTAGGAAGCAATGGTCCCCATTGCATTAAGTTCCTCCATGAGATGAGGAAACTAATGTTGAACTTGGTCCTTGGTGAGCCACTTGCCTTGGTGCAGGAATTGACCAACTTTGACAACCCGATACAAGTGGATCTTCTGCGTGCAAGTGTTCTTGATCTACGTGTCCGTGATCCAACCAACTATGGCATGTTCCATGCAGTCGAGGTTTAGCTTTGTTGGTGTGAGTTGTTCTGCAATGTCTAATGTGTCTAGTAATGGTGGAAAGTAGGGTCGAAGGCGGTCCACATTGAACACTAGGTGCAGACCAAGAAATCGTGGAATACAACCTTGGTGATGGTGTATGGTCCATATTGGAGCAGGTGAAGCTTGCAGTGGAGTCCAACGAGGCGCTCCTTCTGCAAATGTAGCCAAACTTTGTGGCCCACCTGGAACTTGTGTGGCACCCAATGCTGATCATGTCGTTGCTTGTACTTAGCATTGGCTCTGTTCAATATGTCATGGACCCGTTAGCGGATGTGCTGAATGCACTAAATGAAGTTGTTCACCTTGTCAACTTCAGACTCGACATGAGTTGAATTTGTCTGAGCAACTACAAAAGGTATTGCTGCATCAATGGGACATAGTGGCTGGAATCCCAAGCCCACCTGAAAGGGGTTGTGCCCAGTTGAGCTGTGGAGAGATTTCATCCCATGTGCGTGGATGCTTCGAGTTGTACATGCGCAGAATGCGTAAATTCATCCTATTGACGACCTCTGTCTGGCCATCAGTTTTGGGGTGGAAAGTTGTGGACTTAGTGAGCTTGGTGTCCAGCATCGACCAGAGACTTAACCAAAATGTACTAAGGAACTTGTTGTCCTGATCTGAGATAATGGATTGTGGGATCCCAAAGTGTACCCACACTTGTTCAAAGAAGAGTTTAGCAGTGGCTTCTGCTGTGAATCGTGATATTCTTCTTACAGGCCACCGTAATGGCCATCTTAAATAATTTGTCGATGACCACAAAAATACAGTCGTTTCCATGCTTGGTAGAAGGAAGGCACGAAATGCAATACATCGAGATGGATTCACAAGGTCGACTAGGGTTAGGCAGTGGAGTATATAGGCCTTGTTTCTTGATGGTCGGTTTGACAATGGCGCAGGCAGTGCAGGATATGATGCACTTCCCGATATCTTGTTGAAGGTTCGGCCAATAGAAATACTTCTGCAGTATTGTCATTGTTTTCTCGATCCCGAAATGTCCAGCGACCAACTGTAGTGTGCTTCCCAAATCATCGTGGCACGCAGGATTGAAGAAAAAAGGTGTCCCAGGTGGCATAACAGTGCATCTTGGAGGTGAAATCTGAAACTTTGTTACCTTCCAGGAGTGTTTGGTATGTTTTGCCGAATTTTGGATCGCTTTTGTAAAGATGCGGCCAACCCGAAGTCTCATGCCGACAAGAGTTGAGCACAATGGTTAGCGCCGCGATCAGCGGTCGACTGAGGTAGTCTGCAACATTATTGATGCTTCCCTTCTTGTACTTAAACTTCATATGGGATTGTTGCAAGTATGTGGACCATTTCTGATGGCAATCGTTTTGCACCATCCCTTTGTTCTGTATGAACTGCAGGGGTCAGTGATTTGCGTGGATGATCGTTTCCTTCCCCAAAATGTAATGCTTCCATTGTTGGCAGGCCTGCACAATGGAATACATATGTTTGTCATAGGTGGGATACATTCGGACTGTATCTAAAAGAGTCCCGCTGTGATGGTATGCCACTGGATACCCTACTGAGTAAGAACTGTGCCAATAGCATAGTCAGAGGAATTTGTCTCAATCTCAAATGGTTGCTGCAAGTTTGGTAATGTGAGCCCTGGTGCAGAGCAGAGGCAGTGCTTCAACTCTAGGAACGCATTTTGTTGCAATTTAGACCAAAAGAATTTTGCTTTCAGTCCTCCCTTGGTGACTTGACTCAAAGGCCAAGTTATATGAGAGAACCCCAACACGAACTGATGATAGAAATTAGCAAGACCCAGAACGCGGCGGAGCTCTGTTAGAGTGGTTGGGCCTAGCCAATCTCGAATGACCTGGATCTTGGTTGGGTCCACATGCATCTCTCGCTCATCAATGATGTATCCCAGATATTGAACCTGGGTCATGCCAAAAGTGCATCTCCCCAAATTGGCACACAACTTGTGTTTCCGTAGTGTTTTGAAGACCTGTTAAATGTGGTTGAGGTGCTCTTCCTAACTGTGGCTGAAGATCAGGATGTCATCCAAATACACCACCACTAATGAGTTGGTGAATGGTCGCAAGATTTCATCCATCAGCCTCATGAAGGTTGAGGGAGCATTCATCATCTTGAAAGGCATGACCAGCCATTCAAAGAGGCCCAACTTGGCTTTGAAGGCATTCTTCCACACATAGGAGGGCTCGATTGGTACCTAGTTATACCCGGACAAGTCAGTCTTGATGAAATATTTGGCCCCCCTTGATTTGGTTTAGAAGATCATCAATCTGTGGGATCAGATACCTATTCTGTACAGTGATCTTATTTAGCGCCCGATTTCCAATACAGAGTCTCCATGTCTCATCCTTCTTTTGCACCAACACGATTAGACTCCCATAGGGAGATGAACCAAATGTGACCTTTGTATAGTAGCTCCTGAATCTACCTATTGATTTCGTCATTCTACAAAACAGAGCGCCGATATATTGGTCCATTGGGTAGCGATGCACCTGGGGTCAGATCGATGGAGTGCTTGACCTGACAACACCCCTGCGGGTGAGGTAAAGATGTCCCGTACTCCTCCACGACCTTGTCCATCTATTGTTGTCGTGCGGAGGAGCCCTGTCTGGAGGTCGTAGCCATAGTCTTCTTTCCATAAGGGTAGATCATAAGGAAAACAAATTTCCCGGTTTGGGAAATGAGCCTACTGCATTTCTTTGCAGTGATCAAAGAGATGGCGGTAGGTGGTGCTACCTCCGGTATCCTATACAACTTATTACACAAAGAAACAATAATAGTGTGAGGCCTAGACTCATACACAACATGTCTCTTCCACAAGTATGGTTGGCCTAATACATCACAAACTTCAAGAGGAGAAACATCACATAATACCTCACCCTTGAAGAGATTGATACTATAGGGAAGGCGACATTGTTGACTGACGCGAAGATCCCGTCCTTGGTGAAGCCACCCGATGGTGTACGATTATGGGTGTGGTGTGGTTGGCAGGCCTAGTGCTTCATGACCTTTGCTTAAATGAGGTTATTTTGGCTCCCACTGCCGATAATGAACTGCAGCGGGGAACCCTTCACCCACATCTCGGAATTGAAGAGGCGCTCCCCCTCCTCTCAGTCTTTGGGTTCCTCCTTCTGGATCTTAGTGGTGGCAACGGTGGCACTGGGATCTACATCAATAATATGCTTCCCTTTGTCATTCCCCTTGTTAGGTTCTGACTCAGAGTCAAAGCGCATCTAATTCGGAAGCCTTTGGCTAGGCTACCAATGGCTGCTTGGCCCGACACTCACTTGTGTTGTGAGTGGAGCTCTTGTGGAACTCACACCACTTTCTCGTGTCCTTCTTTGGCTTCATGGTGTTGTTCTTCACTTACGGTTTCGACAGATTGTCATGGGTCACCCTGCCTTGGCTTTGTCCTTTGTTCAGTGGTTTGGGGGTGCCTTTCCCTTGCTTCTAATTCACAGATCCAAAGTCTCGCTTCTTTTGTTTGAATTTCTGCTCAATCTTGGCAGCATACTGGTATGTTGCACCAAGCGAGGAGACGTCAATGAACTCCATTTCCTCCTCAATGTATCTATGCAGACAACTGCGGTACTTAAGCACCAAATGTTTCTCTGAATCTTTGATAACCAACTTTGTGCGCAGGGTATGGAACAAATTCATCAGCTCATACACATCTTGATCCCTTTGTTGCCGCAACGTAGTCCATTGTATGTACTTGTCCTCATAGCTCCACATGGGGTAGTATTGTTCCTTGATGGCGTCTCGAAAATAATTCCTAGTGGGTGTGGCTGAGAACAGGGAGGATTCCCTCTCGTCCTTTTGCTCACATTAGGTTTCCCACCAGTCCATGACATGGGGGGCAGCTTTGAGGAGTGCAAATGTATTTTTTTCCTGATTGGAAAAGTCATGAATCGAAAAATATCCTTCTAATAGATTCGGCCATCTATCTATGGCGTTTGTATCTATTTGGCCCTCAAATATGGGAATGTCAAAGTTAACTTGTACCTTAAAAGGAGTGACACCTCCAGAGTGGTTGTCGGATGAAGATGCGTCATCAATGGGTAGCCATCGAAGGATCTGGGCAAAGTTATCCATCATTGTTTTTCTTTGTTTCTTGAGGGCTTCCTCGAGAAATATTTTGATAGGATCTCCTGCTCCGTTGTCTTTCTTTTCTTCCGCCATGGGAGGTCATCGAGGTTTGTGAGGCTGATCTTGCAAAGGTTCAACCAGATCGAGCCCTAACTCCTTGTACCTTGATCTCGTTGGGGAAATGCAAATAAATACCAATAAGAGCATACCCGCTCTGATACCATTGATTCAGACTTATGCATGAACACAATAAAATACAGAAATAAACATAAACGCAAAGATGCAGTAGAAATAAAACTTCATTTCATTAATATCAAATCACTGAAATATGCTTACAGACAAAATGGAAATAAACTAGCTCAGGCAAGGTAGCTTATCTCTAAGAAGAGATGTGGCAGCTACATGCCTCTGAACTATGTTACAATGAGGCTCGAAGGCCTATTTATTATTGAGAGACAATGGAAAACCATAAACATCCAAAAACCTAACCCTAGGAGATGAAGCGCCAAAACTATGGGCCCCGTTTGGGTAATCATCAACTTTCTGGGGTCATAACTTTGGCATACGATCTCCGTTTGACGCACACAATACCTCGTTAAAAATATCTATCCAGGATTACAACTTTCAAGTGGCCAACATTAGTTAAAAACCCTTGTTGGCCCCATTTTTAGGGCCTCAAAACGGCCTCCAGAAGTTCAGGATCCGAAAAACTAACAAAAATAGTAGATTGTGCTACAATTAAAGAAACTAAAACACTGAATGAAATAATGGTGGGGATCTAAGTGGAATAGGCAAGTGGTCACCAATATCCACCTAGATCAGTCCTCCCCCCCTAGGAAGCAATGGTCCCTATTGCGTTGAGTTCTTCCATGAGATGAGGAAACTTATGTTGAACTTGGTCCTTGGTGAGCCACTTGCCTTGGTGCATGAGTTGGGCATATTTGACAACCCGATAAAACTGGATCTTCTACATGCGATTGTTCTTGATCTACGTGTCCATGATTTGATCATTTGTGGCATGTTCCATGTAGTCGGGGTTTGGTTTAGTTGGTGTGAGTTGTTCTGCAATGTCTGATGTGTCTAGTAATGGTTGAAAGTAGGGCCAAACGTGGTCCACACTGAACATTGGGTGCAGACCAAGGAATGGTGGAATACTGAGCTCGAAGGCATTGTCCCGACAACTTTTGTGATGGTGTATGGCCCATATCGGAGAGATCAAGGCTTGCAATGGGGTCTAGCGAGGTGCTCCTTCTGCAAATGTAGCCAAACCTTATCGCCCACTTGGAACATGTGTGGCACCCAATGTTGATCATGTTGCCACTTATACCTAGCATTGGCTTTGTTCAATATGTCATGGACCTGTTGGCGAATGTGCTGAATGCGCTCAATGAAGTTGTTCGCCTTGTCGGCTTCAGATTGGACATGAGCCGAATCCGTCTGAGTAGATGCAAATGGTATGACCACATCAATGGGATGTAGTGCCTGAGCTATGGAGATCCTGATTATAGTTGTGCTGGACATAGGGGAGGCTTTCTTGCCATGTGTGTGGATGCTTCGAGTTGTACATGCGCAAAATGTGTACAATCATCATGTTGACGACCTATGTCTGGCCAACAATTTGGGGGTGGAAAGTTGTGGACTTAGTGAGTTTGGTGTCCAACATCGACTAGAGACTTGACCAAAATGTACTGAGGAACCTGCTATCATGATCTGAGATAATGGACTGTGGGATCCCAAAGTGTACCCACACTCGTTCAAAGAAGAGTTTAGTAGTGGCTTAGACTATGATATTCTTCTTGCAGGCCTCCATAATGGCCATCTTAGAGAATATGTCGACGACCACAAAAATGCAGTCATTGCCATGCTTGGTAGAAGGAATGCTAGACATGTAATCCATCGAGATGGATTCCCAATGTCGACTAGGGGTAGGAAAGAGAGTATATAGGCCTTTCTTCTTGATGGTCAATTTGGCAATGGTGTAGGATCTGATGTACTTCCTAACATCATGTTGAAGGTTCGGCCAATAGAAATAATTCTACAGTACTGCCATTGTTTTCTCAACCCCAAAATGTCCAGCGACCCGACTGTAGTGTGCTTCCCAAATCATCTTGCCACGCTCGCTTGAAGGAACACAAAGGTGTCCTAGGTGGCATTACAATGCATCTTCTAGTTGAAAATCTGAAACATGCTTCCCTTCTAGGAGCGTTTGGTATGTGTTGTCGAATTCTAGATTGCTTTTGTAGAGATGCGGGCAACCTGAAGTCTCGTGCCCACAAACGTTGAGCACCGTGGTTAGCGCCATGATCGGCGGTTGTCTAAGGAAGTCTGCAACATTATTGGTGCTTCCTTTCTTGTACTTGATTTTCAAATGGAATTGTTGCAAGGTATATAGACCATTTGTAATGGCGATCATTCTGCAACTTCCCTTATGTCTGTATGAACTGCAGGGATCAGTGATCTGTGTGGATGACCGTTTCCTTCCCCAAAATGTAACACTTCCATTGTTGGCACACCTACATAATGGAATACATATCTTTGTCATAGGTGTGATACTTCGATATTGTGTCTGAAAGTGTCTCACTGTGATATGCCACTGGATGCCCCTGTTGAATAAGAACTGCCTCAATAGCATAGTCAGAGGCATCTATCTCGATCTCAAATGGTTGCTGCAAGTTTGGTAACGTGAGCACTGGTGCAAAGCAAAGGCGATGCTTCAACTATGTGAACACCTTTTGTTGCAATTCAGACCAAAAGAATTTTTCTTTTGCTCCTACCTCGGTGACTTGACTCAAAGGCCAAGTTATATGAGAGAACCCCAACATGAAACAATGATAGAAATTGGCAAAACCCAAAAAGCTCTTGTGCTCTGTTAGAGTGGTTGGGGCTGGCCAATCTTGAATGACCTAGATCTTGGTTGGGTCCACATGCACCCCCCGTTCATCAATGATGTATCCGATATATTGAACCTGGGTCATGCCAAAAGTGCATTTCTCAAAATTGGCACACAACTTGTGTTTCCACAGAGTTTGGATGACCTATCGAATGTGGTGGAGGTGCTCTTCCCAACTCTGGCTAAAGATTAGGATGTCATCCAAATACACCACCACGAATGAGTTGGTGAATGGTCACAAGATTTCGTCCATCAACCTCATGAAGGTTGCAGGAGCATTCTTCAGCCTGAAAGACATGACCAACCATTCAAAGAGGCTCTCCTTGGCTTTGAAGGCAGTCATCCACACATCAGAGTGCTAAATTGGTACCTGGTGATACCCAAAATTCAAGTCAATATTTTTGAAATATTTGGTCCCCTTGAGTTGGTCCAGAAGATCATCAATCTGTGGGATCAGATACTTATTTCGAGCAGTGATATTATTCCGCGCTCGAAAGTCAATATAGAGTCTCCAAGTCCCATCTTTTTTCTGCACCAACACGATCAGACTCCCACAGGGCGATGAACTCGGACAGATGTGACCTTTCTGTAGCAGCTCCTAAATCTGCCTCTTGATTTCGTCGTTCTTCAAAATAGAGCGCTAATACATTAGTCCATTGGGTAGCAGTGCACCTAGGTTCAGATCGATGGAGTGCTTGACATGACAATGCATAAGCACCCCTGCGAATGAGGTGAAGATGTCCCCATACACCTCCATGACCTTTTCCATCTGTTGCTGCTATGCGGAGGAGCTCTGTCTGGAGGTCGTGGCCACAGTCTTCTTCTTGCCCTAAGGGTGGATCATAAGGAGAATAAATTTCCTAGTTTGGGAAATGAGCTTACTGCATTTCTTTGCAGTACTCAAAGAGATCGCGATAGGTGGTGCTATCTTTGGCATCATGTACTACTTATTACCCAAAGTAACAATAATAGTTTGAGGCCTAGACTCATACACAACATGTCGCTTCCACAAGTATGGTTGGCTTAATTTTACATCACAAACTTCATGAGGAGCCACATCACTTAATACCTCATTCATGAAGGGCTTGATACTGTAGGGAAGGCGACACTGCTGGCTGACGTGGAGAACTCGTCCTTGGTGAAGCCACTAGATGGTGTATGGTTGTGGGTGTGTTGTGAACAGCAGGCCCAGTCGCTTCACAACCTCTGCTGAAATGAGGTTCTTTTGGCTCCCACTATCGACAATGAACTGCAGCAGGGAACCCTTCACCCACATCTGGGAATGGAAGAGGCGCTCCCCCTCCTTTAGGTCTTCGAGTTCCTCCTTCTAGATCTTAGTGATGATACGTCGTTAGAAATATCTTTTCGAGGAAAACAAAAAAAGTTGAATGGCTTTCGCACTAGCCGAATCAAGAGTAGTGGGTTCAAACAATAGCAAAGAATTTCGAAGATAATCATGTAAAGAACGAATATACTTCCTCAAAGTATCAGGCGAATCTAAAGGAACGCCCACTGCCAAGGCTTGTTTCCTAAATTCCTCTATGAAAATTTGAATATCTTGACCTTTGCCTTGTTTCAAATGTTTCCATTATATCATGGCTTTATATCAATATGCCAATGAATAAAATTAGCCTTTTAAAGCAGAAACAAATCCAAACCAAGAAGAAAGGAGTTTACCCACATGCTTGCTACCTTTCTAAAGTTTTCTCTCCCACCATATGAGAGCGGTGCTCCCAATCAAAGATATGCTAACTACATCTTGGTCTCATATTTTTCAATCTGCTAAATTTGGAAATACAGTTCAATATGTTTGATCCAATTATTTAGTTTTTCTGCATTAGACTCTTCGTACACAAAAGTCAATGAAAGACATAACGCTAGGGATAAAATTATTGATGAATTTTGTAATTAGGTATCCATACTGAGTGACAAAGGTATGAGGGAGATAGATGCACTTCAAGCAAAGTTCAAAAAAATTCAAGCTACATATGATGAAAAATTTAGAGAACTTAAAGAGAGAAGATGTGTTAGAAGCAAGGAGACAATTTAAGAGATCGAACCCAAGGAATACACCACTTCCCACTAATCTACTTGGGGAATGGGGAAAAGATTGCACACTACAATGTGTTACTGAGCAAATAAAAGATATAGGTATAGATTCAAACATAAAAGAAGATGAAATCAACATGTGTAGAGATGTGAAGGAAAGGTATAGTTGGAATTTTACAAAATCTTCTTTCATTACAATTTTTTTTCATTTTTATTTATTTATTTAGGAGTATTAAAAGGAATTAAAAGCTAGATTTTTAAACCCATAAATGTGTTAAACTTGTCCTCCCCCCCCGCCCCCCAACACACAGACACACATATATTTTAAACTTGTTACAATTATTGTACATTCTTATTATTTTACCAAGTGTTATATTAATATTGAATACCATATTATTATTAGCATAATGAAATATGTCATGGATAGTCAATGATCATCATTTTCAAGGCCATTGTTAAGAAAACTAGATCTAAGTTAAAGAATGGTTTTAATTTCAACAAAAACCAAAATTAAGCTCTAACGGTGTTGCAAAGCATCTTTTTGCCATTGAGTTTGTTCACAAATGGCCAAGTGAGCAGGTTTTGTAGTGGGGGGTAGTTACCCTAACCAACCATCGATTAATTCACAATGTTAGATGAAAATTAAGAATTTGGACCGTCCACTCCTCAAGACCGTATGAATGAACAAAATGTCTCCACAGAGGAGTAGCCACATTGTGAGGTTGTGTTGCCTAAACATAAAATATATCCACATTAAAATTGTTACACATTATAAAGTTTGCTATTTGGGAACAATAGGATTCATAAGGTTCTTTACAATATATAAAGTTTATAGTATGGTTTCCCCCTCGATAATTCTTTGCCAGCAGATAACAACAAAAATGGGAAGGTCAAAATAAATCCCTTCACCTTAATATGTAAGAACGTATGAAAATGCTTAGAAATAGAAAGAGACTTGGAAATATAAGGAAGAATATTTAGTAAAATATTACAAATATATATATATAGAGAGAGAGAGAGAGAGCGAGAGAGAGAGAGAGTATAAGGTTCAGAAGATTGCAAATCATAATAAATGTGCTTATATATATATTGTTTTCATTATAATATAAGGTTAATAACAAGGAAATATGTGGTACATTACTTATGGTATCGGAGCATAGGTTGCAACATTGTGGCCTATGAGCCCAATAACAATTTTTGTTTAGAAAAATAAATACTCTACTTTAAACATAAAGAGAAAGTAAAGAGGAGTGATGGCAAAACCACCTGTAGGAACACATATAGCAGAAGAGTAGTTTTGGGTACTTTTGGGAAAACAAACACCAACAACTATATTGGAATTGCTAGACATGGTTAGACGTTTGAGAACAAAGTTAGCTAGTCTTTGTGTAAATAATGAGAAGTTGCTCAAGGCCAACACTGAACAAGAAAAACTTATTAAAAATTTAACAGATAGAACCAATCCAAAAATTGTGGAACCAATAGTGGGAGTGGAAGTAAAAACCAAAATTGTATCCTACGAGCCCGATTACAACTAAAATTTAACATAGTAAATGTTTCTTATGTGATGAGAAACCAAGTAAATTTTGTGTACTATACAACAAAGGTAGAGATGGGTAAAAGAGTTTTGTACTATGAGTAAATTTAGATAAATACTAATCATAGGTTATTGGAACACCCTTACCTATAGGAATAGGTATGATGGGAATTCAGGAGTGAAAGTAGCTTTCCAATGAAATTAATTGAGCAATAATGCATGCTAACTAGTGGACTATATTCCATGACTGTTTAAATATTGGGTAGACAAAGAAGGCTGTAATATATGGGTTTGAGAGATCATTTACATAGGTAAGATAAGAAATATATACATGTGTAGATATGTAAGGAAGAAAAATAGTAGAGCTAAAAATTCGGTAGCAATAGATGGATATGTTGATGAAATTGTGGATGTTGTATGTGAAGTCTAATTCATAAGGCTAACTCTCTATTGTATTGTTAATAATTTTGAGATTTTTAAATTGCACAAATGATTTTGGTACATAACTTACAAAACATATATGCATAGATGTCTTATATTAGATACCTATTGTAGCCTATTAAAAAAGGATCTCAAGCATTGGGTTTTGACCAAATGGAACTAAGATTTATCTATAGTTCAATTTGATACTCCTAGGGATTAGTAGTAGAAAATTTTTGAGCTACATTGGTTTTGGTGAAGAGAGGGGATTTTTACTACCCCATGGTATTTGGATTTTGACTCCCCCAACTATGATCATATCATAAATGTCAGGTTGTTCAAGATCCCAAATACAACTATTCCTTTAGTGTAGCTGAAATGCTTCATTGAAGATATAGCGATTAACATATACAACATTTATAGTTACATTATTTGGTGCTTATTAATCATTTTAAAGTGATTGTATGGTAGGTCCATTTATTATGGATTATAAACTGACTATGTGTTGGGCCCATTTATTATGGATGAAAAAGATTAAGGGGTTGTGTATTGGTCCAAAAATGGGCATTGTGAACAATGTTGCATAAGGATTGTCCAAAATAGACTTGAGAATTTCATTTTCATCAACATCCAACAAAGAAAAGGAATTAGATTCTATTCTATCTTATACATTTTAGGATTTTCCTGGGTTTTAGGTTAATTCAAAGACTGCCAAAAATCCTTCAGGGCAGATTGAGATAGTGACAAGTCGCTGGAAGGCTACTTGCGAAACAATGTCACAGGGCAGTAGAAGGAATGGTTACGCTGGTTGCATCTAGGAGAGTACTACTACAACACCACTTTCCACATGTCCATTGTTATGTCTCTGTTCTATGATTTGTATGGATATCATGCTTTGTATTTTGCTGACGTATTTTTGGTGCTAGCAAGGCCCCCAAGGCCAAGAACTCGATCCTAGAGAGTCAGGATATACTCTGGGCTCTTAAGGATAACTTAGCTACAACTCAAAACCAACAAAATCTGTATGCCGACAGAGGATGAGTTGAGACACAGTTTGAGGTAGTGGACTTGGTCTACCTATGACTTCAGCCATATCAGCAATCCATGCTGAAGCAAAAGAGGGCCGAGAAGCTCAAGCCCTGCTCCTATGGACCTTATAGGGTGATCCGCAGGATTGGGGAGGTGGCATATGAGCTAGAGTTTCCTACAGATAGCTGGATCCATAACATATTCCATGTATCATGCCTGAAAAAGGCATTGGGCTAGCGGGTGACTGCAACAGAGGGGATTCCACCAACAGATGATGAGGGGCATTTGGTGTTGCAACCAGAAGCCATCATAGACACCAGTGAGAGGCAGCTATGGAGCAGGACAGTTAGAGAGTAGTACTTGGTGAGGTGGAGGAACTTGCCAAATGAGGATGCCACTTGGGAGAGTGAGAAAATTTTGTAGCATCCATCTTTGCAGTGGCTTGAGGACAAGCAACGTTTTGGTGGGGAGGACTATAATATTCCCAATTAGCAGTAGCGAATTGGTAATATTAATTTTTGGCCGTTTAATTTTTATAAAGTTAAATCAGTTAATAAAGTGGGTGATGAGATACATGGCCTACACATAGGAAATAAACATTCCCTAAAATCACTTGAGCATATAATTATTTCGTAGCGTGGGGCCCAAGAGGACGAAGTGGCAGCGTGAAGGAAGTGGCAGTGTGGGTAGCGTGGGCCCATGACAGTGCAATGAGAGAGGGACAACGCAGTTTGGTGGGACCCAGGTGAGAGCAAGGCTCTCAAAGCATAAGAAGGGGAAGAGGCTCCTCATTCTCTCATTCTATTATGCATCTATGAGTTTTGTCTTTTGACATTGAGCACTCTTTTGCTGTTGAGCGAAGTCTACAAGTGTTGTTCAGTACACCGGGTGTCTTCGAGCGAAAATCCCAACCTCTCCCCCGGGGGACTTCGAGTGCTTGCTCGAGTGAGGAGTTCCATCCATTGTTTTTCAAGTGGGAGCCATAACATCTTCAGCCAGGAATCATGCACTTGCTTGGGCAGCGCAGTCTCTAGGAGAGATCACGCAGTTCTTGGTGGAGGCAGTTCCAGGAGTGAGGATTCATCAGGGGATTCAGCCCGAGATAATGTGAAAGGATCACCCCTTAAATATTTCATCATTTTGGTACAAGAGGAGGCCACTATCTGCAAAGGATCATTCAAGGCTAGCGTATTTCACTGGGATAGTGTTATTCCTCAAGGAGGGTCAAATTCCGGGGTCATCCATTCCGGGATTCCTTTCCAAGATTTTTTGGGAATTTGGAGGAGAGCTCATTCCTAGAGTTTCATATTTTTCTAAGCAGGGGAACAGCCCCAAAGAGCCATCCCATTCCAGCAGTAGCAGCAACAACAGCTTTTGGGGATTATGCAGTCCTTAACGGAGCAGCCATTCCTTGAGGATTTCTGAAAGTATTTCCAGCTTGCCTTGTGCAAGGCAAGGTGCCATCATTCTGATCACCTTTGTATTCATTGTATCTTTCAGTTACCTAATAAAATGGCTCAGAGTTTCTCCATATTTGCATTATTTATGTGATGTCTCTCTATTTGCTGTAAATTCTTGTTTATTTTTCTTTATATTATTGTTTATTTCTATTTGGAATATTACAGTGGTATCAAAGCTCATAGACTTGGCTCAGCTTGTGGCGCAGATTGTCTATGACACCAGCAGGAAAACCATATATCACTTACCGGGGAAGGAAATACAAGGACCAAGAGCGGAGGCTTGAGGCCACTTTTGGAGAGGGAGACTGCATTCCGGTAGTGGACGTAGAGGAGGAAGAACCAATGGCAGGTGAGAAAGATGAAGGAAAAGAGTTCAGGGAACTCCTTCTAAAGTCTGTGCAGGAGCTATCGAGGAGTATTGAAGAGATGGGGCAGAATTTCACCACAGACTAGAGATAGCGTGAAAACTCAAGGGGTTTTCACATCGGAGAAGGGTCCGACACTTCCCACCATTTTCAGGAGTAGCTCACAACGCAGCAGGTTATGTCACTTACTCCCCCATGTTTTACAATGCCCACATTTCTAACTATAGGCACTGGAACAGGAGCACCTCAGGAATCGGAGCTGGTTCATATGGGGGATTATTTTGCCGAGTATCAGTCCTATGGGCGAGATTTTGGCGAAGCTCTCACTTTTCGTGATTTTGTTCAACTCAAGAAGGACAGTCGACCCCGTAACCAGAACAGAGGGGGTAGATACGCACTGGATGGGAACATGTAGCATACAGTGGGTAGGTTTTTCTTGCCAACATTTGTTGGGTCCTTAAAATTTTGGAAAAGGCTTGGGTGGAGAAGCTGGATGTCTATTTCCAGCTCAATCAGATGGCAGAGGGAGAGGCCATCAAGGTGGCAATGCTGCACCTGGAGCGAGAGGCCCATGATTGGTGGTTCCATGGGATGGCCACGCTGGGTCACTCAGTCGTGATAGCATACGCAGAGTTTATACAAAGACTAGTAGAGCGGTTTGATCAGAGGGATCTGGAAGAGCACTTTGTTGATCTGACCAAGCTCAAGCAGACAGGGAACCTGAAAACCTGCATTTTCGAGTTCTTGAGACTCCGTGATGGTGCATGACTTGTCCTCATCCAGGATGATATACATGTTTATTGATGGGTTGGCAGAACCTTTGCGTGGATTAGTCAGATCTACGAGGCCTGTTACACTTCATGATGCAGTTGGGAGGACTAGGGATTTGCAGGATGCTCTGCCCAGGACTAGAGCTTCTTTTCCCCAGAGACCGACATTTTAGCTGAAGGGAAAGGACATGAGGGTTCCACCTCCAAAGGGGAGCCAAGGTCGGGGGCCTTTGGACGATGATACCCGTAGTGATTTGAGACGGAGGAAGGTATGCTTCATATGCCAGGAGCCATGGGCACCGAGACATAGATGTGCCGCGGGAAAGGCACACTACATAGAGGTATTCTCTGACAGTGACAAGGAAGAAGATGCATATGAGGAGATAGAGGTAGGAGACAACGCTGTAGTGCAGAGAGGGGATCATCCACCACCTCCACCCCCAGGAGCGGGAGGGGTAGCGTTTGCACCCTCAGGGGGAGTCCTTGCTTCTTTGCGAGGGGTTCCCAAGTATTTGACACTGCGTGTTCGAGGCACCATTAAGGGACAACGAGTTTCGGTGCTAGTTGATAGTGGGGCAACACACAACTTTATTGATGCACAATTGGTAGAGCAGAGGGGCATACCGACAGAGAGCTTTGACAGATTTTCAGTACTGGTACTGGGTGCTAGAACTATGCAGTGCGTTAGGTATGTGCCAGCATTGGCAGTGACCATGGGGACTTACACCATGACAGATCATTTCTTTGTGGTGGAAATTACTGACACCAATGTGGTGCTGGGAGTACAGTGGTTGATCACATTGGGGAAGGTCACCATGGACTGGGACACTCTAGAGATGGAGTGGACGGACAAGAAGAGCGGCAAGCATGTGATGATCTGAGGCATGCACACTTATCCCCCACAGACAGTATCAACACCGAATGGAGGCAGACTTTTGGAAGGGAGACATAGAATGGGTAGTACAACTGCGTATTTCAGAGGCAGGAGCTACTAGACAGGTCGTTCACCCAGATGTGTAGTTGATTTTGGACAGATATGCTATAGTTTTTGGGGATCTACCGCCAAGGCAGCCACTGGATCGGGGGTTTGAGCACACCATTGAGCTGGAGCAGGGAATTCAGGCCGTGATTACTACACCCTATAGGCATCCCAAAGCCTACAAGGATGAGATTGAGAGAGCTATTCATGAGCTTTTAGCGCTGGGACACATCCTACCCAGCACTAGCCCATTTGCTTCTTTTGTTGTACTAGTGAAGAAGAAGGATGGCAGATTAAGGATGTGCATCGATAATCGGGCTCTTAATAAGAAGACCATGAAGACCCGATACCCCATCTCGCGGATTGATGAGTTGATCGATGAGTTGAGGGGGTCAAAGTTCTTCTCGAAGATTGATTTGAGTTCAGGCTACCATCAGATCCGAGTGAGGGACCAGGATATCCCCAAGACAGCCTTCAGATGTCACTATGGCCACTTTGAGTTTTTAGTGATGCCCTTTGGGCTAGTCAATGCACAATCCACCTTCCAGTCCTACATGAACCACATCTTCCTTGGTCAGCTAAGGAAATTTGTGCTGGGATTCTTCGATGACATCTTGATATACAACCGGACATGGGAGGAGCACCTACAACACATTGAGGCTATATTGCGCATTCTAGAGGAGCAACATTTTTATGCTAAGCTCTCCAAATACGAATTTGAGCTGACATAGTTGCTCTATTTGGGGCATATCATTGGTGTGGACGGAGTGAGAGTCCACAAGGAGAAGATTTGGGCCATATGAGATTGGCCGAAACCGAGGAACGTCACTGAGCTTCGAGGGTTTGTAGGCCTTTGCACCTACTACTGGAAGTTCGTCAATGGGTGTTCCCCAAGGTTTTGAAAATCGCGATCGGGATTAAATCGGTGAGGGGAAAAAATCTGAAAAAATAGTAAAAATCGGGAAAACATCGGTAAAAATCGGGAAAAAATCGGCACATACAAAAATATTCATTTTATTTCAATTTTTTAAATATCTAAAGCATCTACAGCATAAAATAAATGCATTGACACATAAATATGAAAAAAAAACTAATATATAAGATGTGTAATATCATGTCTAGTGCTACATCACACATAAAACTGAATCCTGTCCTGAATACTAAGTCCTGAGTCTCAAGAGTCAACTCAGCTTCAAAATATCAACAAAAAATATAATAATGTATCTCATATCATGAGTCATAATGTCATATACAAAGGAATGTCAATGCACCATATAACCTATGGTCCTATACTATTGATTTCCTCTGCCCCTCTTGCGAGAAAATACAACAGCTTTGCCTTTCTCTCTATATGAAGAAGCTGGCGGGACTGGCAATGGGCTCTGTCGTGCTCTAGAAGAAAAAAATGAAGCACCAGAACCGGAACGGGAACCTGAACCACCAGGAGCTAAAGGAGGCAGACCACGTCCTCTACTGGTAGTAGTGGTAGGTGGTGTCACCTCCTCCTCCTGCTCCTCCTCCTCCTGCTACTCCTCCTCGTCCTCCTCCTCGTCCTCCCCCTCCACTACCTCCTCCTCCATCCAATCAAGGGCTGACTCCATGACAGGCCTCTCAACCTCAACCCTCCATTCAGCAGTGGTGTCAATCGCATCTAAAGAGATGGCCTCCATATCAGGGGTCCTCTCAAGTTGTCTCACCCACAATCTAAGATTGTAGTAGACGTAAACCATGTCATTGAGCCGCTGGGCCTCCAACCTATACAAGGGTCATAAATTAATAAATTAAATATTTAAAAAAAAAATATTTAATGAATTCAAAAAATCAGTTGGAATATTTTAAGTTTTTTACCTGTTGCGCTTTTTGGTGTGTATTTTTTCAAATACACTCCAGTTGCGCTCGCATCCTGAAGCGCTACATGTTTGGTTGAGTATTCTAATGGCAAGTTTTTGGAGTTTTGGTAATCTGCCACCGTAGCTTCTCCACCATGCATCTACAAGTTACAAGTTACAACAAATAAGATAAACTTATAAAGTTACAAACATAAGAAAATTTTTAAAATAATGAAAATCTTACCTGGCATTTTAGTAGTCCTATCCTGGACAACCATGTCGAAGCTCAAGGTGCCACCTGCCATTCTGTATACCTCCATCTCTTTGGATATCTCTGCACGTTCTGATGGATTTGGCACCATCTTCTGAACACAAGTGAAAAAGCCATCCATGACCTCAGCATCAAATAGAAAACCACATGAATAAGCAAATGCGGGGTTCAGGAAGAGCCCTGCAGCATGAATGGGACGACGGAGTGTGTTGTTCCATCGATCATCAATCACTTCCCATAAAAGAAGTTGTCTCTGAAACCCATCATCACCCTTATCATCATAATAGCTGCGAACAGCTTCTTTGGCCCTATCCATGGCCTCATACCAGTAGCCCATTGCGGGCTTCTCTCCATCCACCAATCTAAGAACCTTTACCAAAGGTTCACTAATGCTGCACACCTCTTCCACTCCAGCCCAGAAATCTTCCTGATATGACACCAACCTGCAGATAGCCTGTCCCTCTGATTTGCGGCCGATAGTCAAAGCACGCTACTCATCTGAAAGAAACATTCTCTTCAAATCCCACTTAGAATTCAAGAGGGATTGAAGAGAGATGAAAGTAGTGGAAAATCGTGTAATAGCAGGCCGCACCAACTCCTTCTTGTTGGTGAATGTCCTCATCAAATGAAGCACAGATCCATGGTTATATATAAATTTTGTGATTCTCTTTGATGATTCTACAATATCTTTGACAAAATCAATCTTTCCGATGTCCTCCAACATCAAATCAAGGCAATGTGTAGCACAAGGTGTCCAAAATATGCTCGGATACCTCTCCATAAGCATCTTGCCAGCAGAAACATAGTTTGCAGCGTTGTCCGTTATGATTTGGACAACATTTTGGGGCCCAACCTCTAGAATGAACACATCTAATAAATCACATAATAATCTTGCATCTTTGACATGTGCAAATGCATCAACAGATTTCATAAACATTGTCCCCTTGGGACAACTGACCAAGAAGTTAATAAGGGTCCTACCCTTTTGATCAGTCCAACCATCTGACATCACAGTGCATCCTGTGACTTCCCATGATGCCCTTAACTCTTCCAATCTCTTGGTGCAGTCAGCTTTCTCATTTTGCAGAATGCGCCCTCTAAAGTCATCATATGAAGGGGCTTTGTATCCTGGGCCAACAATAACGATAGCATCAATTGTAGCCTAATAAAATGGATTGTTCCTGGCAACACTGAAAGTGATATCACTCCAAAGAAACAATTTGCCCAACAACTTATCAGCTTCTTCCTCCTCTTTTTTTTTAATAAGGGAGGAGATAGATGGTTGTGCCTTGTGAGTGGTTCTAGGAGCAAAAAATGAGGAGGCAGCTACGGGGCTGCCTGTAGAAGAGGCTGATGCTGAAGAGCCACTACCACTCTCACGGTCAACTCTAAACCCTGATATTTGACTCTTCAGAGCTGCCTTGCTGAGTTTAGTGGTTTCTATTTCTCCCAATGAGTTCATGGCTCTTCTGATTATTTCTGGATTGGTGTTTGTGCAAGGGCCTACTTCATGCCTAGGAATTTGTGCCAGGTGGTATTTCAACCTGTATACCCCCCCTGTCATGTGATGACCACATAATTTGCAAGTCAAGTTTGATTGGTCAAACCCCTGATCAGGTTCACCAAATTCCCATAAAGGATCTAATTTCCTTGGCATGTTGGAAACTTTGAACTTTGAACGTTGAAATTTGAACCTAAGGCACAAGAAAAATTGCAAGTTAAAAAACAAAATAAAATAAATAAATACAATTTTACATACAACATTTTGATTTTTTTCACAAAAAAAACCCTCAACTCAATGCAAAAATAATGGGAAAAAATACATGTTGAAACACAAGCAAAAATAATGGGAAGAAACTAAGAGCACAAGAAGAAATATAAAAAACAAAATTTAACAAACAATTTTTTGCAATTTTGACCAAAATAAACTCTCTCCTCTCAATTAAAAAAAATAGAAAAAAAAAAAAAAAAATAGAAAAAAAAAGAAAGAAACACAACCAAATGCAATCACAAATGATAAAAAATACATGGGTAATAGAAACCCATGGAAGAACAAGAAAAAAAAAAAAAAAAAATGGGTCAAATTTGATGCCCATACTTGGAAAAAACGTTTTGCTAGAGACACTTGGTCCAAATTCGATTTTTGTTCACTTGGCTTGCAAGAAATTCTTCACTTTTGTCCAATCTTGGGCTTGTAGATCATGTATCTCCCTCCTTGGCTCTCCTTCACTCCTTAGCTCTCATAACCAAACCTGTCATGGGTAATAGAAACCCATGGAAGAACAAGAAAAAAACAAAAAAAAATGGGTCAAATTTGATGCCCATACTTGGAAAAAACGTTTTGCCAGAGACACTTGGTCCAAATTCAAGTTTTGTTCGCTTGGCTTGCAAGAAATTCTTCACTTTTGCCCAATCTTGGGCTTGTAGATCATGTATCTCCCTCCTTGGCTCTCCTCCTTCGCTCCTTAGCTCTCATAACCAAACCTGTCCATGTGAAAATGAAAAAAAAAAACATCAAAATCACATTTTAACCCCGTTGTTTTCCCTGGCAACGATTTTTTCATATCGAATCGCGATTTTTTGCCGATAGGCGATTTTTTCAAAACATCAGGGAAAAAATCGCCAATTAAATCATTGGCCCGAAAAAATCGCGATGTTCGCTTCACTGGTTTTCCCAACTTGCTGCACCCCTCACAGATCTTACCAAAAAGGGGCATTCAGTCGGACGAACACAGCGCAGAGGGCCTTTGTTAGGCTCAAGGAGGTGATGAGTAGCTGTCCAGTTTTGGTGTTGTTGGATTTCACGCAGCCCTTTGTCTTGGAGTGTGATGCATCTGGAGAGGGGGTAGGCGCAATCTTGATGCAGGAGGGCCACCCCATAGCTTTTGAGAGTAGGAAGCTACTGCCGCATGAGAGGTTGTATTCCATATACGACAAGGAAATGTTGGCTATCATGCATGCATTGGCCAAGTTTCTGCAATACTTGGTGGGGAACAGGTTCAGGGTGAGGACTGATCACAACAGCCTCCAATTCTTTTTAGAGCAGAAGCAGTTGCACGGGAGGCAGCAGAAGTGGGTCAGCAAGATCTAGGCATATGACTTTGACATCAAGTATATCAAAGGAAAGAACAACGTGGCGGCCGATGCTCTTTCACGCAGACTGGCAACATTGTCTCTGATGAGCTTAGACACGGATTGGAGGGCTCAGTTACTAGTGGAGTACTCCAAGGACCGTTCTTCCTGCGAGATACTAGATGGACAAATCATGGATTACAGGTGCATAGTGATGGATGAGGTGATATACTTCAGGGACAAGATCTTCTTGTCTAGGAGCTCTCAGCTCAAGATGAAGGTACTGCGTGCCTCACATGACTTACCATTATCAGGCCACCGGGGGTTCACCAAGACCTACAGGGCCATCAGGGAGAGGTTCTCTTGGAGAGGCCTCAAGGAGGACGTACTCTGACATGTCAGGGAGTGCGAGGTGTGTCAGTGGAACAAGGGGGAAATGAACCATTCGGCAAGATTACTACAGCCACTTCCCATTCAGGAGGGAAAATGGGAGATCACTTCGATGGATTTCATCTTAGGGTTGCCCACAGTGCAGGGCAAGGATTGCATCTTTGTAGTCGTTGACCGGCTGACAAAGTATGCACACTTCTTCGCTATATCAGCATGGTATACGACAACACAGGTAGCAGAGTTGTTTTTCAGGGATGTTTTTAGGTTGCATGGTCTTTCGAAGACCATTGTTAGTGATTGGGACAGCCATTTCATGGGCGGCTTTTGGCAGGAGCTCTTTCGTTTGGTGGGTACAGAGTTGACTCCGAGTACCAGTTATCACCCTCAGACGAATGGGCAGACCGAGATAGTGAACAAGTGGCTAGAAGGTTGCTTGCGAAATTATGTCACAGGGCAGCAGAAGGCATGGTTACGCTGGTTGCATCTGGGAGAGTACTGCTATAACACCACTTTCCACATGTCCATTGGTATGTCTTCGTTCTATGCTTTGTATGGATGTCATGCTTTGTCTTTTGCTAACGTGATGTTTGGTGCTAGCAAGGCCCCCAGGGCCAAGTACTGGATCCAAGAGAGTCAGGATCTACTACGGGCTCTTAAGGATAGCTTAGCTACAGCCCAGAACTAGCAAAAGGTGTATGCTGAAAGAGGATGGGTTGAGAGGTAGTTTGAGGACTTGGTCTACCTACGACTTCAGCCATACGGGCAGTCCACGCTGAAGCAAAAGGGGGCTGAGAAGCTCAAGCCTCGCTTCTATGGACCTTACAGGGTGATCCACAGGATTAGGGAGGTGGCATATGAGCTAGAGTTGCTTACAGGTAGTCGGATCCATAACATATTCCATGTATCATGCCTGAAAAAGGCATTAGGGTAGCGGGTGACTGCAACAGAGGAGCTTCCACCAACAGATGATGAGGGGCATTTGGTGTTGCAGCCAAAAGCCATCATAGACACCAGGGAGAGGCAGCTATGGAGCAGGACAGTCAGATAGTACTTGGTGAGGTGGAGGAACTTGCCGGATTATGATGCCATTTGCAAGAGTGAGTAAATTTTGCATCATCCATATTTGCAGTTGCTTGAGGACAAGCAACGTTTTGGCGGGGAGGAGTGTAATATTTCCAATTAGCAGCAGCTAATTGGTAATATTAATTTTTGGCCAGTTTACTTTTTATAAAGTTAAATTAGTTAATAAAGTGGGTGATGAGATACATGGCCTACACTTAGGAAATAAACATTCCCTATAGTCACTTGAGCATATAATTATTTGGAAGCATGGGGCCCAGGAGGACGAAGTGGCAGCGTGGGCAGCGTGGACCCATGACAATGCAGTGAGAGAGGGACGACGTGGGCCAAGAGGGACAGCGCAGTTTGGTGGGGCCTGAGTGAGAGAAAGGCTCTCAAAGAATAAAAAGGGGAAGAGGCTCCTCATTCTCTCATTCTATTATGCATCTATGATTTCTGTCTTTTGACATTCAGCATGCTTTTGTTGCTGAGCGCAGTCTGCAAGTGTTGTTCAGCACACCAGGTGTCTTCGAGCAGAGTTCACAACCTCAGCCCCGGGGGACTTCGAGTAACTGCTTGGGTGAGGAGTTCCATCCATTGTTTTTCAGGTGGGAGCCATAGCATCTTCAGCCAGGAATCACGTACTTGCTTGGGCAGCGCAATCTCTAGGAGAGATCACGCATTTCTTGGTGGAGGCAGTTCTGGGAGTGAGGATTCATCAGGGGATTCAGCCTGAGATAGTGTGAAGGGATCAACCCTTCACTATTTCATCATTTTGGTACAGGAGGAGGCCATTATTTGTAGAGGATCATTCAGGGCCAACGTTTTTCACTGGGATAGCGTTATTCCTTAAGGAGGGTCAAATTTCGGGGTCATCCATTCCAGGATTCCTTCTTGGGCTTTTCTGGGTATTTGGAGGAGAGCTCATTCCCAGAGTTTCATATTTTTCTAAGCAAGGAAACAACTCCAAAGAGCGATCCCATTCCAAAAATAGCAACAATCCGGCAGTAGTAGTAGCAGCCTTTGGGGATTACGCAGTCCTTGACAGAGCAACCATTCCTTGAGCATTTCTGAGAGTATTTCCATCTTGCCTTGTGCAAGAAAAGGTGCCATCATTCTGATCACCTTTGTACTCATTGTATCTTTCAGTTACATAATAAAATGGCTTAGCGTTTCTTCATATTTGTATTATTTATGTGATGTCTCTCTATTTGCTGTAAATGCTTGTTTATGTTACTTTATATTAATGTTTATTTCTATTCGGAATATTACACTGTACTATTTATTAATTATACAACTGATAGTCTACTTCCCTTTAACTCCAACCTCATTTGGGCCTTCCTTGGAACTGACATGAAACAAATATTTTTAGTGAATTATCAGTTATTTGATTGATCATTGCAAGTGAATTAAATCGGATTTAATTCACTGGACCTCTCACTAGCTCATCTATCAATTAGAACTAGTTAAACTGATTTCAACTGAAACAATTGAGTTAAACAATTACAACTCAAAATAGACTGAAACTTGTTAATTTTGGGCAACTAGGTCCAAACTCCATGTTGTGATGCTCAGATGATGATGCCAATATTTTTATTGGATTCCTCTTTCGGAGAGGTGCAAGATTGATCTAAAGATCATCTTGATCCGATGAGCAGAACATTTATTTGAATTAATTCCACTTATGTGCAAGGTTGGCCTGAACTGTAATGTAGGCTTGGAGCCCCAATAGATGTGTCACACACCCTCACAGATGGATATATATTGGTCAAGGTTGGAGGCCATTTTCACCATCACTCATCACACATTCTCTCTTTGCATCTGATTGGTTCGATCATCATCTTGGAGGCTTCTCTTCACTCACACGTGGGTAAAAGCCGTAGGTAGGGTTTAAGACTATTCCAGGGTTTCCAACGCAAAATTGACCAGTGTTGACTTTGGTCAACGCTTGGTCAAATTGACTCGAAACTCTCCCTAAACTTAGATCTCCTCAATCTTCATTTTTTGGCACAAAAATCAAGGCTGGACGTTGACTTTGACTTGGCTGTGTTGACTTTCTGTTGCTGCTATTTTGTGTTGAACGTTGATTGGACAACGTTGACTTTTGTTCACTTTGAGTTGATCGTTGTAGAGCTGTCCAAGAGGGTTGTGTGACACATTCTAGTTGGCTGATTGTGAGGAGACTTTGCTGGTTGAAGTATCCTGTTGACTGCCATAACACACCACACATGTATACTTTGTTGATCAAATTAAGTGTATTTTTGGCTTGTCTTCTATCGATCTATTGGTATGTTCTATCAGCATTTTGCTTTCATGTTTATGTGATTGCTATTTGATATCGGGTATAAAAGTAAAGTTGCATCAAGCATAGAACATCTACGAAAATTTACATGGTTTCAGAGCTAAGGAGAAGACAAAGCCCAAGCTTGTATTCAAAGCAATCACTGAAGAAGTAGCATTTGTCAAGGACTCATGGGTACCTCAAATTATAATGGCTTCAAAGCTGATGACAAGTTGACTGGCAAAGCTGACTTTCATGTTTGGAAGACGTCTTTGGATTTAATGTTGGAAGAGCAAGATGTTATGGACTATGTGTAGGGTAAAATCCAAAAGGCTCCATCATCTGCACCTGTTGCCACCAAGAAAAAGTATAGAAAGGGGGAAATCAAAGCTAAGTTGATCATTCGGGATTCCATCCACAAAAATATGGTTGCCTACTTCTCTGAGCTAGGCACATCTAAAGAGATGTTTGATAAGTTGATCAACATGTTTAGGGCCAACAATGCAAATCAAGTCCTTTTCTTTAAGAACCAATTGAAGAATCTTAAGAAAGGCAGGGATGAATCCATTCAATCTTATTTTCTAAAGTTGTCTGAGATCAAGAATAATCTTCTTGCCATTGGTGAAACAATAGTTGATCGAGAAATGGTTCTCACTGCACTTGGAGGTTTTTTCCCTCTGAATGGCATGTATTCATTACTACCATTCTCAATAACAATGTGATTCCTAATTTTGATGAAGTATTGTCGAGATGCACTCAAAAGGAGACAAGAATGATGGAATATGAAAATGAAGGTAATGTTGACTTCAGTGCCCGTGCTAAGAAGAACAATGGTGTTCTGAGGAACCAAGGAAGAGCAGGGTCCTGAGGAAAGAAAGGAAGAAGATGTTACACATGTAACAAGACTGGCCACTATGCTAGAGAATGCCCTAATAGAAGGGATTCTCCCGGGGATGATGATAACGACAACAACAGGAGGAATGGAAATCAAAGGAACAACAGATTCAAAGGAAAGAGGAAGGCTCCCTCTGGTCGTAATGGAAATGGGAAACCTTTCAAAAGGTCAAGAAATTCCAGGTATGAGGAATCTAATGTTGTTGATGATAAGAAAAATTAATTCATTCTTGTATCTTCCCTCTCTGTTGCGTCTCCACCCGACACCATGGATGTTTGGTTGATTGATAGTGGTGCTTCAAGGCACCTCACTGGGTTTAAGGAAGCACTTTCTGATTTGGTTGAGAAAGATACTAATCTGAAAATTATCCTTGGAGATAATGCCACATATTTCGTGAAAGGGACAAGGACTGTGACCCTCAATTTATCTCAAGGTTAAGTCCTTTGTTTACAAGATGTATTGTACATACCTGATTTGAAGAAGAACCTTATGTCTATTTCGTCTATGGAAGACAAAGGTTTCAATGTGGCATTCGTCGATGGGAAGGTACGCATCTGGAAGAAGAGTTTCAAGGAAGATCTTACGATTGGGTTTAGAGTTGATACACTCTACTAGGTTGGAGGAAGTCCACTGGGAGCTATGACATATGATACTATTCGTCAAATCGAACTATGGCACCGGAGGTTTGGACACCTTCATTACAAATCCCTTTCCGAAGCAAGGAAGGTGGTGACAGGGATGCCCGAATTCAAAAATGATCATGAAGGTGTATGTCAGGGTTGTGCCAAAGGAAAGCATACAAGGGGACCTTTCCCCTCAAGTGTCACAAAGACATCTAATGTCTTACAATTGATACATTCTGATTTGTCTGGTATGCTGCCCATGACATCCTTGGGAGGATGTTCTTATTATATGACATTTATAGATGACTTCTCTTGCAAGACCTGGATATATTTCTTGAAGAAGAAAGATGAAGCATTCATGTGGTTTTGTACTTTCAAAGCCTTGGTGGAAAATTAAACAAGGAAGAAGATCAAGATATTGAGGACCGATAATGGCACTGAATATGAGACGAATGAGTTCAATAACTTTTGCAGAGACGCTGGCATCAAGAGGGAGACCACAACCATATATACTCCTGAGCAAAATCGCGTTGCTGAAAGAAAGAACAGGACCATTGTGGAAGTTGCTCGTGCCATGCTATGTGACCAAGGTCTTCTGAAGTTTTTGTGGGGAGAAACTGCGAACGCTGCTGTGTATATCGATGCCCGCATTCTACTCTGGACTCCAAAACTCCCGAAGAGTTTCTCTCTGGTAAGAAACCTAACGTCTCTCATTTTAGAGTTTTTGGTTATCCCGTTTATTTTCATGTGCCGAAGGAGAAGAGGAGAAAGCTGGATGCTTCTGGGAAAAAGGGAATGTTTGTGGGCTACAGTGAAACTTCGAAGGCTTATAGAATCTATGTGCTTGGTCAAAGAGAAGTGGAGATTTTCCACGATGTTACCTTTGGATGAAGATTGTTCCCTTAGGAAAGTGATAAATCTTTCGAGTTCTGAGGAAGACCATGAAGTAAGGTATGGGAATCAGGGAGAACCAAAGGATGAGATGATGCCCGATGTTGAAGGACTGATGGACCCTATTGATCCATCTCCTTCAATGAAGAGAAGACCCTCATGGCTCCAAGATACTCTCGAAGATGCCGAGAGACATATGGCCCCAAGGGGGACATTCCGTGAAAGCAAGAAGCCGAATAGATACCAAGGGTATCTAGCAATCATGAGTACAATCGTACAATTTGAGCCTGGATCATTTGAAGAAGCTGTAAAGCATCAAGTCTGGAAGGATTCTATGCACGAAGAGTACGAGTCCATTATGAAGAATGATGTCTGGTATGTGGTTCCAAGACCGGAGGACAACACTGTTGTCACCTTGAAATGGCTTTATAAGATCAAGCATGGATCTTATGGTAGTGCTGAAAAGTTCAAGGCAAGATTCGTTGCCCAAGGCTTCTCTCAAAAAGACAGCGTAGACTATGATGATATATTTTCACCTATGTCTCGATATACCACCATCCGATCTATCATTGCCCTTGTGTAGTCTACATCAGATGGATGTGAAGACCACTTTTCTGCATGGATCGATAAAGGTAGAGGTGTATGTGGAGCAACCTTTACGGTTTGAAGTCCAGGATATAGACTCTTATGTATGTAGGTTGAAGAAAGCACCTAGGGCTTGGTACAAGAGGATAGATAGCTACTTGATGAAGCTGTGCTTCACTCGAAGAAATGCTGATCCAAACCTTTACTTCAAGGTTGATAGAGAAAAGACTCTCATTCTGGTTCTCTATGTGGACGATCTCTTCCTGACAAGTGCTAACCCTCTCATTCATCAGTGTAAGAGGGAGCTCGCTTTTGAGTTCGAGATGAAGGACCTAAGAGTGATGCATTACTTCCTAGGCCTGGACGTCTGGCAGAGACCTGGCGAGATTTTCCTCTCTCAAGGAAAATACATTGTGAAGTTGCTGGAAAGATTTGGAATGGTGGACTGTAAGTTTGTGTCGACAACGATGGAGCTCAACTTTAAGAAGTTGAGTGGAAACATTGTTGGGCTCGTGATAGAAAATCCTACCACGTATCATCAACTTGTAGGGGCCCTGATGTTCTTAGTGAACACCCGTCGGGACGTATGTTTTGTAGTGAACACTTTGAGTCAACAAATGGTTGATCCTCATCACATTCACTGGGTTGGTGCCAAGAATCTGTTGAGATACCTTCGGGGCACGATAAACCATGGGCTGAGATACACTGTCGGTAGTTTGAGACTCCATGGATATACTGATGCCGATTGGGATGGCAGTGTGGTGGATCGCAAGAGCACATCTGGATGTTGGTTCACACTTGGGTTTGCTTCAATATCTTGGATGAGCAAGAAGCAGAAGTCGATGGCTTTGAGCACCGCTGAGGCCGAATACATTGCAGCGAATACGGCCTGTTGTGAAGCTGTTTGGTTGCGAAAGCTCTTCAGTGAATTGTTCGGACATGTGCTAGATACCACCGTTATCCTTTGTGATAACTAAAGTGGGATTCGTTTGTCAGAGAATCCCGTGTTCCACGATCGATCCAAGAATATTGATATCAGGACCACTTTATCCGAGATATAGTACAACGAGGCACTGTAAGGCTCAATAATATAGGAACTGATAGCAGGTCGCGGATATTCTCACAAAGCCCTTGGGGAAGGTCAAGTTCCTAACCTTCCTTGAGAATCTTGGAATCGTGGAATGACCCTATGCTGAGGGTCTTGTTGGACGATGAGCTTTGGGAACGCCGGGGGGCTTTGTGGATAGCTTCTTGGAGCTATAAGCAACCACAAGGCTAGGCTTGCCAAACCTTGTTGGTGTGCTTTTGCCCCACCGTTGTGATATTGAGTTGACTCACCCTCACCTCTCTCTGATCTATGACCAGCATGCATCCTACCCATGGAGTCCCGGGACTCGTGGGAAGTACCTCTCATCTTGGCCAATCAGGTGGGAAGAGACCAGTAGCAAGACCGATGGACGTATCAGAGATTTTCGTACTCTCTATGTTTAGGATGGCACATGTCCAACCACTTGATCCGGGATCAAGTCTAGTGAGGTTTCGGACCTCCAACTGACTTTGGGTTAGTATGAGACTCCTTTGGGTCCTATAGAGGTTTCGGACCTTTGAGCTAAATTTGTCAACCAGGAGTGATGTCTTTGTGACTCACCTTTTGTTCTGAACTAAAGAAGCCATTAAAGCAAGTTATGGCGAGATGATGCACAATGTTTGGATGGCACAGGTAGATGGAGTTCTCCCTAGTTGAGAGGGAGTGTTAATTTTGGGGAACTAGGTCCAAACTCCATGTTGTGATGCTCAAATGATGATGCCAATATTTTTATTGGATTCATCTTTCGAAGAGGTGCAAGATCGATTTAAATATCATCTTGATCCGATGAGCAAAACATTTATTTTGAATTAATTCCACTTATGTGCAAGGTCGCCCTGAATTGTAATGTAGGCTTGGAGCCCCAACAGATGTGTCACACACCCTCATAGATGGATATATATTGGTCAACGTTGAAGGGCATTTTCACCATAACTCATCACACATTCTCTCTCTACATCTGATTGGTTCAATCATCATCTTGGAGGCATCTCTTCACTCACACGTGGGAAAAAGCAACAGCTAGGGTTTTAGACTATTCTAGGGTTTTCAACGCAGAATTGACCAGCGTTGAATTTGGTCAACGCTTGGTCAAGTTGACCCGAAATTCTCCCTAAACTTCAATCTCCCAATCCGCATTTTTTGGCACAAAAATAGAGGTTGGACGTTGACTTTGCCTTGGCTGCATTGACTTTTTGCTGCTGCTGTTTTGCATTGACCATTGACTGGACATCATTGACTTTTGTTGACTTTGGGTTGACTGTTGTAGAGCTTTCCGAGAGGGTTGTGTGACACATTCTGGTTGGCTGACCGTGAGGAGACTTTGCTGGTTGAAGCATCTTGTTGACTGTCGTCACGCACCACACACATATATTTTGCTGATCAAGTTAAGTGTATTTTTGGCTTGTCTGCCGTCGGTCTATTGGTATGTTCTATCAACATTTGACTTTCATGTTTATGTGATTGTTATTTGATATCGAGTATAAAAGTAAAGTTGCATCAAGCATAGAACATCTATGAAAATTTACAAAATTGGAGCCCCTAAAACTTAGAGTGAACTGTACATGTCTCCAATTTGACCCCCAACTCGAATTGAATGAGCTAACTAAGTCTTCCTAACTCAATTAACTCATACAAGCTATTATGTGATGTGGAATTACAATTTCCTTTTAATTTAATTAAGGGAAAATCAAATTTGAAGCCATTTCTTGTTGCCAATTTCAATACTCCCTCTCAACAAGAAAGGGATTGTTTGCTACCCCGATCTTGCCTCTGTGGAACTCAAATTTTCCTCTTGAAAATGCCTTTGTCAAGATGTGTGCATCCTACTCCTCCATGGGAATGTACTCTAATGACATAATGCACCTCTGCACACAATCTCTAAGATCGTGATACTAGATATCAATATGCTTGGACCTGTCATGAAAAACTGGATTAACCGAGAATTTGATGCAACTCTGATTATCACAATAAATCACTGTCGGATCCATCTGTTGACCAAAAAAGCCTAAAAGTATCTTACTCATCCACATGGCCTCTCATGATGCTTGACTAGTTGCCATGTACTCTACCTTTGTTGAACTGATTGCAACTGATCTCTGCTTCCTGCTGTACCAGGAAACTGATGCTAATCCAATGCTGAAGATGCCCCCTGATGTGCTCTTCCTGTCAGACGGACTCCCTTCCCAACCTGCATTTGTGAAGCCTTGAAGCATCACTCCCTCTGTTCGTCTATACCATAGCCCATACTCTGTAGTGCCTATGAGGTATCTCAACACATGCTTTCCTCCCTTCCAAAAGAGCTTGGTAGGCTTAACCATAACTTGACTAAGTTAGTTAACCACATAGCATATGTCTAGTCATGTTCACCAAATACATGAGTGAACCTACAAGTTTCCTGTAGATGGTAGCATCTACTACTTTGCTTGAAGTAGCATCCTCCTTCCTCTTGTTTCCTGCTAGAGGAGTCTCCATGGGTTTGCTGCCCTCTATGTGGAACTTCCTGAGAATCTCGTTGGCATACTTGCCCTGAGATACAAATACCTCCCCATCTCTCTACCAAATTTCTAATCCCAGGAAATAGTGCAAGAGCCCCATGTCCATCATCTCAAATTCTCTTGCAAGGTCCTCTTTGCAAGACTTGATGAGCGGCTTATCACCTGTCAGTATCAAATCATTGACATAAATTACAATGATAAAAAATTTACCTTCTACCACAATATGGTAAAATTTTGCATCTGCAACTCTCTGTCGAAGGTTTCAAAACCTTTTGGTTTCTCAATGTACACCTCTTCTTCAATCACCCGATTGAGGAAGGTTGTCTTTACATCCATCTGATGTATCTACTTCCATTTGCGCTGAAAGTGCAACGATGGATCTGATTGATGAGTACCTTGCGACTGTTGCAAAAGTCTCATCGTAATCAATCCCCTCCACTTGAGAGAACCCACTGGCCACAAATCTGACCTTGTGTTTCTCCACACTCCCATCTGTTTCCCGCTTCACCTTGTAGATCCACTTGGATCCTACAGCTAACTTCCCCTCCGGTCTTGGGACAACTTCCTATGCGTTGTTTCTAATAATGGAGTCATACTCCTCAACCATGGCATCAACCCAAATTGGTTGCTACACTGCTTCCTTGAAAGAGGATGGCTCTATCTCTACACTCTCGCTCATAAGAGCCTTGTAGCTAGTGTACCGCTCTAGAGACCTCCTTTGCCTGTGTTGTGATGTGGGTGCTCCCACAATCTCTCTAGCATCAAGCACCAACCTATCAATCTCTCTAGTGCACTTCCTAACATCTCAAGATGCCTCTGCATGAGTGGGTGCTTCCACTCTTTATTCCTCTGCTTCTGGTTGCTACACATCTTGAGGTTCTTATTTTGGAGCCAAGAGCTCCTCAATTGCATGCAAATGAAGCTCCCTCTCAAGGGAAATTCGCATGGCCTTCTCTTCATTGAGATTCACATCTCTTTTGACCACTGTCATCCTGTGTGCTGGCAAGGGCACATCGATAGTTATGAGGTGTATTAGTGTTCCCCACAAATATACCCAACTCAGCTGTTAGCTCTACCTTCTTCCTGGCATCTTTGGTTACATGGAAATAAACTGATGAACCAAAAATTTTAAAATGCGACACATCTAGTCTCTTACTTGAAAAGCTTCCTGTGGGTGTACTCATCACAAGTATCCGATGAGGACTTCTATTCTATACAAACACTGCTATGTTGCATGCTTCTGCCCACAGATGCAATGGTAGGCCATGATTATGCAACATTGCTCGTGTTGCTCCCACAATAGTTCTATTCTTCCTTTCTGCAACCCCATTTTGTTGTGGTTATGAGGTGCTATCATTTCGCTTCGAATTCTTTCTAAAGCACAGAAGTTCTTGAATTGGTTAGAGACGGATTCTCTACCATTGTAGCTCTTGAGAGCCTTCACCTTCTTCCCTGTATCTTTCTCGACAAGTGACTTGAACTCAAAAAATTTGAGAACTTCTGATCTTTCTTCTGCATGAAGAGAATCCAACACTTGTGTGAAAAATCATCTACAAAAATCACATTGTACTTGTGTTTTGTTATGGAAGCTGTCGAGAACGGCCCACACACGTTTAAGTGAACTCTCTCAAGGATCGCCTTTGTTCGGTTTTCCTTATCGTGAAGGGTGGCTTTGGTGTACTTCCCGAATGTACTCCCTTTGCATGTATCTCGTTATTCAAGTGCAACTTTGGGAAGTTTTGTAGAAATTTGTTGCATGATCTTCAAAGCGCCATGGTGTAGATGGCCCAATCTCCTGTGCCATAACTCACCGATGTCTCGGCTCTCCACCTTCTCTGCTTTCGTGCTCAAGGCAACACAGTCTTCGACATCCAATTTGTAGAGGTTCTTTACTTGAACCCCAATCTTTTTCACTTGTCCCGTGCCTTTGTGATGAAGGAACTTCCTTTACCAAATATCACATCATAGCCATGGTCTTCCAACATAGCAACATAAACCAAATTCTTATTTAAACCAGGAACATACATGACATATTTTATTGGGAGAGGAGTACCAAACTCCCTCTTAAAGGTAACTGTACCTATGCCGGCAACACTATGCCTCCCGTCCTCTCCCATCTCAATGTGCATTTGGATATTCTTCTCCTCCAAGCTACTGAAGAATTATTTCTTGTCAGTGATATGGAATGAAACTCCACTATCCAAGTACCCCACACACCCATCACCAATGACACCATGCATGCGATGAGGGTGAAATCCAACTCAAACTGTGAAGCAAGTGCTTCACCTGTCACTCCTTTCGAGGCCTTATTACCGGTCTTCTTGTGCAGATATTTTGTAGCATAGTTTCCAAGCTCATGACAGTGAAAACATTTTACCTCTGACAAGTCTCATTTCTTTCCTTCCTGATTGGAATCTAATTTCGAATGGGACGCCTTCCCTTTCCCTTTCTTCACCTTTCCAACCAAAGCACAATTCTCCTCATCATCAGTCTTTGATGAGGATCCATCTCTGGTGTTCCGCTGAATCTCTTCTTGTACCAAGTCGGACCATAATCGCTCCGACTCTGGTAGCTTCTCCCTCCCATTCACCAAATCAAGGTAGCTGTGCCAGCTCTTGGGAAGGCCTAAAAATGCTAGGCTCACCAAATCATTCTCACCAATTGTCACACCAGCACTTCCAAGCTCATCTCGACATTCACTGAACTTCGTCAAGTATTTTGGTATTGTGTTGCTCTTCTCCATCTTGATCTTTTTGAGCTTGTGCTTTAGCGCCAGCTTCCTGTGGTCGCTACTATTCTAAAACAGATTTGTTAAGGAATTTCACATAGCATATGGAGTTTCCTTTATGTTATCACTCCGTAATTTTTGAGGTTGCTGAGTAAATCACAGAGGTAACCTTAGACCGCTTTGGAAACTGGGAATCTATGCCTTCCAGTTTCAGAGAGGGATCTCTTTGTTGAATTTAAATTTGTTTATATTGAGATATTAGGCTAGCTATCTATTTCAAGTTTGGATTTTTTTATTTGTTGTGGGGTCGGGACAGTGATAGTAAACCATTGGGAAATGGAGTCAACAAAGTTTAATTGATCAAACAGAGCTAACCAACCAATATTACAAGGCAGGGTAGGCACAGTTACTAGATCCTTTAGATTTTATGAGTGAATGAAAGAAGTAGATTAAGAAATTCAATTAAAGACAAAGCAGTTAAGAATTTTGTATTTAACCTTCAGCAGAAAACATAAAAATTATTCTTAGCCAGAAACAAAGTGTACATTTAAACATGTTCTGCACTTCATCTACCCAGAATAATTCAGAATATGGAAAGTATAAGAATAATGGAAAATAAAAGCATAAACAATGAGAGATACACTTCACTAGTACACATGACACAAGAATCCAGTAATGATATTTGTATTACTTCAAAATCTGATCAAAAGCCTCTGTGAGCTACTTTGCAATGTAGTTCCTTTTCTCCAAGTAAATCCCAACAACATTACTTCGAATTCTAAAGTACTTATACAAAATTATTACAAAATAGTTTGATGTAAGGATCAATATAGAATTCCTAAAAAATCTAGAACATAATTACAAAAATAGCACAAAATTATAGGAATTTTCTGAACAGTTTGGCTTGCTGGCACGATTCTCAGGGTTGTTGTCGCTGACTTTTGCTGACTGTGCCTGGAATTCTACTGCGTTGTTGTTGTGTTGTCTGAGATAAAAAAAATGATTTCACTCCAGTAACTGACATAATTTATCCCATCTATCTTCGGTTGGAATAGAAAATTTAATTAATTTTCTGTAGGTTTCATCAACCTCTGTGTATTTCTGGAAAGTGGGCTTGTTGATGAACAAATGCCTGAGCTCATAACTGATAAATAAATCAAACTCCAAGGCCTCCATGAATGCCTTCTCTGTGATATGGCCTTTGATGCCTGCAAATCTGGATGTGTCTTGCGAAATTTTCTCCTGCTTTTCTTGGTAGTCATTCAAATTGATTAGATTTTATCCTTCATTCACCAGTCTTGGTAGACCTTTCCTGTTCAACACCTGCATATTTTTATGAAATATTTGAATACCGATATCCAAATTCTAGCATTTATTCTCCAGTTGGAGCATGAGGCTTCTATTGGTGTGCATTTTCTTGACTTCTAGAATTATCTATGTTCTGTCCTAGATCCTCAACTCCTCTAATTCCACTCTGTTTTTGGAATTTAAGAGATTGATTATAGCTCTAGCTTCCCCAGGCTTCTGTCCCAAGCTTTTCTTGATGTGTTTTATTATCTTTGTTGACCTTTGTATCAACTCTTGCTGCTCAAATACAATTTGAATGGAAGGCCATACCTGTGTGATGGCCTCATTTATTTCTGTCCATATGTTTTCTCTAGCTTGGGCCATTACTGACTCACACTGCAACTGCTGAACCTTTAGTTTTAGCTTATGGCTTTTATGTAATTCAAAGATATAAGAGTTGTCAATATTCAGCGTTTTTTAAGACATTATTTTTAACTGAGCTTTAATCTTGCAATCTCTTGTTGGTGAAGATTCAGGTTGTCCATAGCTTTGACTAATTCATTTGTTGTCTGTGTTGGTTCAGATGTCGATTTGGATGCACTTGGAGTGGTGGCCACTGCAATGGGAACTGCTGTAAGAGGGACTATGGCTAATTATGCTACCTGCTCTTTTTCTTTGAGCAGTTTCTCTAACTCTACCTCCATATCCCTAATCTGACTATTCTGCTCAATAATAATCTTAAACGTCTCTTCTTTCTCCTTCTGCATTTCTCCAAATTCCTTGGCCTGAGGGTCTTCAGTGGCAAACAACTTCAATTGTTTTCTTAATGCTGCAATATCACAATTTTTCCTCTTTATTATCTCCTCTGCAACCTTCACATCATCGGAATTGTATCCCAATTTGATTATTAAGTCCTCCAATGACTTAATTTTGGTGTCTTTGGCTAAGGATGACATCTTTTCCAATTTGAGCCGAGACTGCGTATTATTCACTGAGACCTGCAACCTTGACGCTGACATGGCAACATTTGTTAGTGAAGAATACATCATTTCACTGGTCTGCTTGTGCATGTCCATCTGATCTATGGGGTGTATTTGTTGTGCATCAAATGAAAATGCATGTTCCTTATAGTCTGATTATACTCTTGGTGCTAGTACTTTGGCTTCTAGGAAGGCAATCTGAATTTTTCCCTTCTCAGTATCAAAGGTTGAAAGAAACCTATGCTGTGATGTTGCAATCTGCTTCCAAAATTGTGAATATGTGGAGGCCTTCAGTATTTCATTTCTTTGCTTAACAGCTTTGTACTTTGCAAAGATGTTGGGCTCAGCAGTGTCTTGAGCCAAATCTATTGACTATGAAGTTTCAGGAGGATCTTTTGTAGTTGAAGAAGAAGGGGAGCCTGTGACGATATCATCATCCTTGGTGGATGCATGAGGACCTGTCAACACAATGGCTTCCTGCTCTTTGTTTCCTGTCTAAAATGCTGGTGCTAATTTTTTTTTGTTTCTTCTTATAAATTAAAAATTCTTTGGCTCTAATTTCTTTAATTGGGGACTCCTCTCTTATCCTTTTCTCTTGTTTTTCCTGTTTCTCCTGGGGTGTAGGACTCTGAGAGGTTGTGGTGGAGATAACCTGTTCTTCTGCCTCTTGTAGGGTGTTCTCTTCCCATTGGGTTTGGTTCATATATTTCTCGATTTCTGGCCGAGGAGTATGTATGGTGTTGTTTTCTGCTCCACCCTCAGCTTCGAAATTAAACCAAAAGGGTCATGGAACCATGTGAAACTTAGCTTGAAATTCATTTGTTTTAGCTACAAATCAGCATATCGACCAGCTATCACGACATTGGAGACAAAGGGCCCAACTTGTGCTTTAATCTTAAACTGTGCTTTCTTATTGGCAGCCACAAAGTGCATGTCATCCATATGGATCATCTGTCTTATGTACTCTAATGAGAAAAGTCTCATAGGTACATACTTTGGTAGCCTATAGAGTGGCAATTCACACCCATAAACCCTGATTTCTGTATAATTCTGGTATAAATACTAGTCACCTGTCTTAACTTGATCACTTAATTGATTTTTTTTTTGAACATCTGCCCCTACCCTGGGCTCCAATTCACTATTTAGGAGGAAAACTACTATATACAGGAACTGATCTATATACTTTGTGAAGGAAAATTCTGTGGAGTTCCTTCTTACCAAGGATGTCCAATGTATTACTGATTGGGCTTCACCCTACTCATTCATCCTCTGTAGAGTGAAAGGAAACATGTCTACTTGATTGTAGATGAATAAGTACACCAATACTATAGAACACTTAAAGGATCCCTCTGTGGGAAACTTATTCAACTAATCATGCATGACATCTGCAATATATTGAATATAATTAAAATTACAAGCTTCTCATTTGTGGAAAATATTGAGAGGAAACCAATAATGACTTCATCAACCCATTGGTTTGAATAGTAGCCAAGGATATATGAAATTATGGTGATGATTTGCTTGGTTGCTTCTGGAAACATCGAGGAGAAATAAGGAGGATTAGCTTTAGGAAGCTAGGCATCCTCAGGGAGAAAGATCTCAAAGATCTTTGCTCTCTGTGGGAAAGTCAGATTTTTATATAATTCGGTGAGATAATCCCTGGACAAAGGCACGACAGACTCAGAATAATTGACCTGAAGCATCTTGGATATGGCTTCAGCTGTAATGGTGAGGAGAACTTCACCATTAGAGATTACTATGGCTCTCTGAGATGGTACATGGCTAGTATGACACTAGGAAATAATTTCACGGAATAAGTGAGTTTGGGGAAACATAAACTATGGAAGGGAAGACTCCCATATTCCTAACTCTTCTTGCTGGTCAAGGTATTTTTGTTTTAACCAACTGTGAAGTTCGAGCAAGTCGAATTCACAGTTGGTGTCTGCAATTTTATATTGCAGATCAACAAGAGGCAAGTGGTCCAGGTCAATGGGAGGGGGTAGCATTGGGTTCTCATCAGGTTTCTCCCCTATATTCTTGGGGGGTTTTCCTTTTGGGGCCATTAGTAAACTGTAGATTAGGAGGAAATGAAGAAAAGATTGAATTACTTGGATATGGAAGTTGATTGGTAGGTACATAGGTGGGGAGGATGCTTGTAATATGGAGTTAATTCGGGGTCTATGCTTGAATTACAGCGACAAGGAGATTTACCGGTTCTTGTAACAGTCTGAAACCTGTAGCAATTAACTAGTAGGGAAAAGAATTGGCGAGGAAAACGAATTTTACAGTGTACAGGGATCAAATAGATTATCAGTTTCGTATGTCGTTACCATTTTACCGTTACAAGGGGAGCAGATTCGTTGCGTAGGAGTGGGAATTATTAATGGTGGCAAGTGGTGCTTGATGTGGCAAGGAAGTGCCAGGTAGCAACATTTAATTGGGGACCCAATGGATATGGGGGGTGAATCAAATGGGCAAAAGATCAAAAGGAGTGGGGTTTATGAGGGTGAGATGGTGGAGAGTGAGTGGAGGAGGTGGGTTGAGTGGCAATGGGGTCGGGTAGGTAATGTGGCAGGATAAGATTGGTGGATGAGAAGGTGGTCAACAACGTGGACTTTTCGGCAGGGGGGAGCGCGACAAGAGAAATGAGGGGGTGGGTGTGAGTTCCTCAAATTTGATTACTTGTTGGCATAGTTTCATACCTTGCTGACTTTACATCATTCGTAAAGTTAATGTCATCATGCCATAATGTCAGTCATGTCATCTTGAAATTCAGTCCTCCAAGGTCTCATTAGGTATTTTAGGGTTTTTCAAGGTTTCACTAGGTCATTAGGGTTTCCATGATTCAATAAAAATCCATTCCATCACATAAGATCAAGAAGTAAAGGGTGATCCAATAAACTTCTCTTCTCCATGTGAAGATGACTTCTAAAGAAAAATTCGCATTTCAGCATGTAATTTGGATTTCACAATGTAATAATTTTTATTTTCACTATGTAATTTTATGTTATTCAAATGTAATAATTTTATGGTTCCCAAGTGTCTAACTCAAAGTTCCCAAAGCATCAAAAATGTCAAATTCAAAGAATTCTCAAAGTTTCATCAGCGAAATTAGTCAAGTTCCAAAAGTCATTAGTGTTCCTAAACACTTCCCATTAGTCCTATACCTCAAAATCATCATTTTCCACAAGCACTAAACCCTAATTTCCTCTCCCATCGAGCTAGGGTTTGCTATGAAATCAGAGAAATCTAAGCAGAGGAGGCATAAGGGGGGTAATTTTAGCAAGTATGATTCCAACTCATAAACATCATGTCCCCACCATTTTTCAAGAAGTCATTCCAAGGGACAAATCATTTGCCACACATAGGGTCAGTTTTACTTCAAACTGTGTTTCTGGCCAAACAGAGATGAATTTGAAAAAAGTGAGAGGTTTTTGTCCATCATAGGCAAAGGAAGAAAAAACTTGTTTATTTTTTACACAAGTGTCATGGTTTTGGAGAAATGTCAAAAATACAGGTGCCACAGGAGAGTTGCTGCAATTCTGGAGTGACTTTAGGAAAATACAATTTTCTCCCTGATGGAATGTCCAAATGATTTGTTGGATAAGTCAAATGACAACTACACAGAGAGAGATTTCTAATGAGCTATCCGGAGCTCAATTTGGAGTTGAGGAAGGTCTCCAAAATTTGCCTACAAAATCACACTGCATTTTTGCACCCTCATTCTGCACTTTTTGCCCAGTCTTGGGGGAATTGATTTTTGAGGGGCTATACTTGATCATTTTCAGTTATTGATAGGTCCATTGTGTAGCCAGGAGAGAGATATTTCCAAAGAGCTATTATGAGCTCAATTTGGAGCTCAGGAAGGCCTTCAAAAGTGGTCTGCAAGATGGCGCTGCGCGCCTGTGTGTTGCGCTCCGTGTTTCCTCTTGGCACTGCGCATTTCCTCTTGGCGTTGGGCGCCTACTTTATGCACTACCGTTTGCCCAATTTCTACAACAAGCTCCAAACTTCATGCAAATTGCCTCTAAACTTAAGCAAAGGTTCCCACCTTCTCTTAGCAAGTAATACACATTTGTACCTTCCTTTCATTCCTCAAAGAGCAATTTTCATGGCGTTTGAATCTTCATGAAAAATTTGAAGTGTGCCTAAGCTACAAACCATAATTTCATTCCCTCATTCCCAATTTGATTCCCTAGCACTCTCATTCCCTTCCCACATCATAATTGACCCTATCCTCACCCCCTATATCATAATCCCCTTTCCCTAAGCCCTTTTCCTTTGAAACCCTAAGACCTAGGCTACTCATTTTCCTAGGCTTTCAAAATCCCTAACTTGTAATAAAATTCCCTATCCTAAATCCCTTATCATTACTACTCCTTGTCCCCTACCTCATTTCATAAACCCTTTCCCTCATCTCCCTAATTTTTTCCATCCCATTCCCCACTCCCTAAACCTACATTTCACTCCCAATTCATCTCTCTAGAGTTTCTAGACCTAGACACAATGGAAGAAAACAAAGACTACATGCAAGAGGGGGAGGAAGAGAGACAGCAGAGAATGACATACAAAGGAGGATGGAAAAGCACTACTGCAAGAGACAAAATTGCAAGGGCAAAGCTTAGACAAGCCAATGCAAAAATTGAGCTTTTGACCATGCAAGAAGAGGAAAGGAGGCTTGATATATTCACTGAAGCCTCACTTCATGCCTAGCCACATCATTAGCATCAAATTATTAAATTTTTAGGAGTTTGGGGTAAAGTTTTGAAGTTTTTGTGATTTTTTGCAAACCTTGGACAGTCATGTGATAGAGAAAGTGTCAAACGCACATCGCCCTTGGTGCTGCGCTCTTTTTTGAGTTTTTTTTTTTTTTTCCAAAAGGCCACCACCATTGGATGAAAAATGGTAAATACATCTCAAAAAACCACTTTTCTAGCCTTGGTTTGCAAAACTAGCATGTCAAAATGTCAAAAAACAAGCAAAAAATCATGTTTTTTCCTCATTTTTGGCCCTGGCGCTGCACGTAGAGCAGTCTTGGGTGAATTGAGTTTTGACAGGGCCAATGAGCTTCATTTTGAAAACTAAAGGCATATTTGGAAAGTAGACAGGATAAGCTTTCCAACGAGCTATTATGGGCCCAATTTGGACACTGGTAAGGCACCCAAAAGCAAGCTGCAACATGGATGGCACATTTGATAAAGGGAGGGCATGTTTGACAGTTTGTTGATATTTTTGAAATTTCACTGAAAATTTGACTTTTTCTTTGAAATTGATGATTTCACCTATGTAATTGAGCATGGTGAATGCAATTATGATGTGGATAAGTTACCTAGGGGTAGATTCATGATGTAAATGTAATCATCAAAGTCAAATGAATCAGTTTCAATGTAATTAGGGAGCAGTCACTTGAAGGTCCCTACACTCCAGCTTTCAGTTCATAATTTTGTGTATCTCATCCCCAATTCAGGAATTCGACCCTTGAGGATAAGAGAATGTATTTTTGATGTCTATATCTTCCCTTTCTTCACTCTCACCAAGGGTTGGAATCAGTTGGATGTTATTATATGATCAAGGACAGTGTAATCAGTTTGGCCATAAATTAATGAAGAATTGCAGCTATTTCTTTGGGATACTTGTGGTATGAATGTTTGACATTGTTTCTTCTCTATTATCATTTGTATGAATGTTTTGTAGCTCAAACATTTCATGTCTATTATATGGTAAATTTCAAGTTGATAGGCAGAATACATGTTTTTCATGCTCTGTTTTGGGAAATTTCTCATAATTTGGCCATTTTCTTTAGTCTAGAAAGAATACATCTCCTATGCTCTTCCTAGCTCCTCATCAGTCTTAAAACCATCTCACCAACTCACTTTTAAGTGTTAAGCCTTCTACCTACCTTGCCCCATCGAATGGACTGCAATTCCATCTTATTTGCCCTGACCTAGTCCCCTTGACCTAATCCTCATCCAACAAACCCAACCCAATCAAATCAAACCCTTCTGCATTTCATAGCTAGCCTAAAACCTTTTCATCCAGCCCTTTTGGCTATGATTTTTGTGGAGAGAGGCCTCTCCGACTTGGTAGGGCTAGATACCAACTTAAAAGGTTGGTCTGTGGTTACCTCTGTTGGGATTCCTTCTTCAGCCTTAGGAATCTGGCGAAGTGATAGCATGCCCTAAAGCGTAATTAGGCCCAACTTAATGCTTTTTAGCGCCAAACTAACTTTAAACTAAATTAAATAATCTAAGGGCGCATTTAAGATGATAGCCCTATTTTCTCTGATCCAATTAACCATTTCAACCAAAATTAAGCTAGATGGTTGATTTATTATCCTAACCTAACTAACCTATTTGACAAAGTAACAATCAATTCTAAGTGGCATTTAAACAAACTGCACACTTACTTGCAACCTTTGTAAATGAAACTCTTGATACAATTTTTTAAATTTTTCTGGTGGCATTTGGACTAGCTCACCTAGGGGGACATTTCTCATATAATTTTTCTTTTTACCTTTTTTTTTAAACTTTATTTTTGTATTTCTCTTTGATTTCCTTTTCTTTTTCTATATTTTTCTGTCCCCTACAATTTTATTTTATTTTTTATTTCTTTTTCTTTCTTTCTTTTTTCTTTGGAAATAAAGTGGAAATATGAAACATTATTTACATTTGGAAAAAAAAATCATCAAGTATAAATATAAAACTCATCCTATGAAATATAGGACCCTAACACTTTCTATGGAGGTTCAAGAAAATATGATCTTGAACTCCTAACAAAATCCTTCTCGCCTTTGCTACATTCTTCTTCCATGCATCAAGATTTTGGGCATCTGCTGCTGCGTACTAGAGAATATGATTGTATATGAATTCCTTCAGTCCGTTGTACTCCAAAACTGCCTCCATCATGTCCTTCCAAGCTATCTAATTCGAACTACACTCAAAGGCATATTCAACTCTCAATCGACAGAAAAACCATCCTAATCTGTTCCTGGTCCTAAAGAATAAATCTGCAAATTTGATTTAGCAGTTCAAAACAAACTCATATTATTCTCCTCTATTGTGATTCTTGCTCCAATACCATGTAGAAAATCCACATAGAGTCAACTGATCTTGTAATATGCTAAAACAAATTACCTGAATCTATTCTACATATTGCGGAAACCAATTACGATCGCATAATCACATGAACAAGAAAGAGAAAGAATATCAAACGTAGAAGACAAAGATTTATCTGGGGAAATCCTCAGCTAAAAACATTGTTAGCTGTATATTGCATAAAGTCAAGAACATGAAACAATACAATGCTTCTCTCAGGCTTGAGAGATATCTACACTATCTCTGACTGTCTCACACTGATCTAAGTAAGTTTGGTCCAATATTTAACCACTTCCTTGCCTCTGTCTGACCAACCTTCTGTGAAAATTTCCGAATCTAAACCAAAAACCCTACTGCAATAAATCTGATTTACTTTTCCTACTTGTTTTTCTTTAATTAACAATTTATTTTCTGAATAATTCAGGAAAACATCAAAATAAATATAATGCATCCTACACAATTAGACAGATCAAGTGCTGAAAAATAAGTAAAGCACACAGACAAAGGACACACAAATTTTTCGGACAAATGTCCCTAGAAAAACACAATCAGGGAAAACCCGTGCAACAGTTCCGAGGGTTTATATTAAGCAGCAGTATTCTGAGTACATCTAGGGTGCCAAAAACTGGCTCACCCAATAGAGAAAACCTCGGTAAACAGAGATAAATCGCAGAGTTTTACCCCACTCTGCAAGTCCTAGCAGATCCGTATCAGACACTGGTGATCTGTATCTGCCTCTCCAAAAATTGAGTTTCAACCCTTTCGGCTTAGAAACCCTGATCTCTAGCTGATTCTGGACTGTCCCGCGGAGGCTCTACCTTGCCCCTGCTTGAGCCCTGCGCGGGCTTGCGTCACCCTCTCTGGGGTCTGCATCACCTATCCTAGTGGCTGCGCTATCTCCTCTACATCTCTGTTGCCCTTGCTTTGTTATGTGCTCTTGGTCCTCCGACAAATTATTGCATCTACCCCTCACTACTTCTTTCAATCACTCAGATATGATCTTCATCTGAGCACTACTCCGTCAGAAGAATTCGATCTCTTAGATCCACTATTTTGTGTGTGTTCTCCAAATGACCCCAAGCCTTCCTTTAATACTTTTCCAATTGACAAATCAATGACCTTGATCTAATCTTTAATCGACAGCGAAGATCAAAAAAGACTTGATTTTCGTTACTTAGAACATTCTCACCCACATGTTAAATTAATTCACTTTAATTATTTAATTTTCCTAAGTTTAGACTTAGGGTCTCCATTAAAATAACTAATTATTTTAATAACTTAAGCTCTAGGTGGAATTTCTCCAAATGATTTATGGTTCTCGGAGATCGCATGTGTTCTAGTCCCTCCACAAATTTTCAGAGCTAGAGCACATTCAATGCTACCCAAAAATCAACACTCCCTCTTAGCGAGGAATGTGCTCTTAAAAACACTTCAACCTGAAGCATCACCCTGATCCACAACATCGGTCCTCTATGCTACTAATGCTCGGTTGCTGCCCCTCATCCACCTCACTGCCACTATCTATACTGCTGCCCATGTCATTGCCACTGACACTGCCTCAGCTGTACTGCAACTCCCTCTCAAATGCTACATCATGCTACCCATAGCACTGCCACTGCAACATAGTTGCTGAGAGTTAAGCAACTGAAAAAATCACCCAAAATCTTGACATACAAGTCAGTCTGGGTGCACCTTGATACTAAAGCACCCTCTGCTGCTAATCTGTGCTGACCCTCTGGTGTTGTGCATTGCTACTGTGTAAGCACTGTCTCTACATTTCTGAAGTCCATCAACCTCCGCGCTGCTCCAGTCTTCAACGTCCTAGCTCTGCCAATGTTGCAACATCATCCCTCGCACCAACTGACTCAAGTCATCCTGATACTCTCATTAAGGGCTTCCGTAGCTCGTATGTGATCCAAGACTTTGGTCACTTCAAGGATCCTGTCCGACACTAAAGCTCAAAAGAGCTACAGATATATGTCGCCCCACCTCTTCTCTCGAGGCACATGAGAACTCATGGCCACATGGTCATCATCTCCCTCATCGTCCTTAGCTGCAGTAGCCTTCGAATCATAATCTTCTTTGCCCTTCTTTTTCGTAGGGCATGTTGTGGTGAAATGTCCTAATTCACCACACCTGAAGCATCCGACCTTTGAAAGGTCTTTCTTCTTCTTCCTCTACTACCCATGTTGTCCTTTAGATGCAAGAGCCACAACTTCCTCCTCCTCCTCCTTGAACTTGATCTAATCAGGCCTAACCTCTGGTGCTGTGTGTTGCTGCTGCGTAAGCACTGCCTCTACGTTGTTGAAGTCCATCAACCTCCACGCTGCTCCAGTCTTCAATGTCCTAGCTCTGCCAATGTTGCAACATCATCCCTTGCACCAACTAACTCAAGTCATCCTGCTACTCTCATTAAGGGCTCCTGCAGCTCGTATGTGATCCAAGGCTTTGGTCACTTCAAGGATCCTGCTCGACACTAAAGCTCAAAAGAGCTACAGATATATGTCGCCCCACCTCTTCTCTCGAGGCACATGAGAACTCATGGCCACATGGTCATCATCTCCCTCATCGTCCTTAGCTGCAGTAGCCTTCGAATCATAATCTTCTTTGCCCTTCTTTTTCGTAGGGCATGTTGTGGTGAAATGTCCTAATTCACCACACCTGAAGCATCCGACCTTTGAAAGGTCTTTCTTCTTCTTCCTCTACTACCCATGTTGTCCTTTAGATGCAAGAGCCACAACTTCCTCCTCCTCCTCCTTGAACTTGATCCCTCCGTTGTTGATGCTCGCTTTGGTCATCCTCCTAATCTCTTCTTGTCGAAGAGTTTCCCACATGTTTTCCCAACTTGGAAGCGCTTTTCTGCCCAAGATGCCTTGACAAAGTTCTCCCACTCATCTGAAACTGCATTAAGAGCAGTCTTCACCATAAGACCTTCATCAGGTATGGCCCCCACAGCAACCAATTGATCACGGATCACCTTCAATCTAATGAGGAAGTGGTCGATCTCTTCTCCCTTCAGCATTTGGAATAATTGGAGCTAAGTTCTCAAGAAGCATCCTCCTCTGAACAGAAGTCCCCTGATACAATGTGGTCAAAGAAGTCCACATCTCATGTGTTGTGTTCTTCTTAGCAATGTGTGGGACTACATGATCCTTGACTCTGTCAATGATCAAGCGCTTAGCCTTCACTTGAGCTTATTCATACTTATTCAATAGATCAACGTCAACAGGAACAACAATTGTGCTCTCGGCAAGATGCTTGATAAGATGCTCGTGCAGTACTGACAGGATTCTGGCCTTCCAAATAAAAAAGTTGGATGCTCCATCCAACCTGTCATGATCCTTCAATCCATGTGTGGCCATTTCTGCTCAACAAAATATGTCGAACTGGTTTCCTTCTCGCTCTTCTGCTGCTGCCCCAGGAAAACTCAAATATGGGTTTCTTAACACTAGAAACCCTTTAAGGAACCATGCTCCCTCTGAAAAATGATTTCCCTCCCAGAAATCCTTTTCCAACTGATGTCGAATCAACCCTTTCTGATCACTCTTTGCTGTTGATCAGCGCTGGATCTAGAATTCTTGGCAAGAAGTCTTCTGAGGAACTAGTTCCCTCTACTTTGTCACAGCCCCACTAGGCACTGTTCTGCACCGACAACACCAATGCCCCACGAACAACTCTTGAAGAAAAATGAACTGCTCTTCTAGCCACAACAACCAAAAAGACGAAGGCTCAAACCTCTACGCTGGCCTAACAAACACTGCATTGCCTGTGCTGCAGCTATAGTGTCACCCCAGCTGGCTGACGTAGGCTCTGCATGAGCCCCTTTTGTGATTGCGTCACCCTTCCTTGCCTCTTCTCGGATATGCGCTGTCACTTGGGACAACTGCCTTCCTGTAGCAAAATTTTCTCTTCTTATCTTCGCTGATGGCTTCAACTCCACTTGATCTACAACAACTTTGATACCATGTGAAAATTTTTGAATCTAAACCAGAAACCCTACTACAATAAATTTGATTTACTTCTCCTACCTTTTTTTCTTTAATTAACAAGTTATTTTCTAGATAATTCAGGAAAACATCAAAGTAAATACATTGTAGCCTACACATTATACAGATCAAGTGTTGAAAAATAAGTAAAGAAAAGAAACAAAGGTCAAACAATTTTTTCGGACAAATGTCCCCGGAAAAACCCAATGCGGGAAAACCGGTGTAGCAGTTCTGAGGGTTTATATTATTAAGCAGTAGTATTCTGAGTACATCTAGGGTGCCAAAAACTGGCTCACCCAACAGAGAAAACCTCGACAAACACAGATAAATTGTGTTTTACCTCACTCTGCAAGTCCCAACAGATCCGGATCAGGGACTGGTGAAACCCCAGCTGTCTCTGCGCAGTCTCTACGCTGCGATTGCATAAGCCTACATGGGTCTAGCTGATGAACTGCGTCACCCTTCCTCTCTGCTGATCTGCCTCTCCAGAAATCAAGTTTCAGCCCTTCCTAGAAACCCCGATCTCTAGCTGATTTCAGACTATCCCTCAGAGGCTTTGCGCTGCCCCTGCATGGGCCTGCGTCACCTCTCCTGGTAGCTATGCTGCCTCCTCTGCGTCTCTGCTATCCTTTCTCTGCTATGTACTCTAGGTCCTCCGACCAAGTACTGCATCTGCCCCTCACTGCTTCTTTGAATCACTCAGATCTGATCTTCGCCTGAGCACTGCTTCTTTGAATCACTCAGATCTGATCTTCGCCTGAGCACTGCTCCGTCAGAAGAATTCGATCTCTTAGATCCACTGTGTGTGTGCTCTCCAAATGACCCCAAGCCTTTCTTTAATACTTTTCCGGTTGACGAATCAACGGTCGTGATTTAATCTCTACTTGATGGCTAAGATTAGAAAATACTTGATCTTCGTTACATAGAATATTCTCACCCACATGTTAAATTAATTCACTTTAATTATTTAATTTCCTAAGTTTAGACTTAGGGTCTCCATCAAAATAATTAATTATTTGAATAACTTAAGTTCCGGGTGGAATTTCTCCAAACGATTTCTGGGTCTTGGAGATCTCATGTGTTCTAGTCCCTCCACAAAGTTTCGATGCTAGAGCACATCCGATGCTACCCGAAAATCAATAACTTTCTCACACATTCCTGGGCTAATTGAGCCCCTATTAATTAGGAAATTCCAACTAATTGATTGTGCAATACATCCAAGGCATCTTGATGACCTCATGCATGACCTGTACAATTTTCTAATTACACAATTGATAGTCTACTTCTCTTTAACTCCAATCTCAACTAGGCCTTCCTTAAAACTAACATGCAACATCTATTTATAGTGAATTATTAGCTATCTGATTGATCACTGGATGTGAATTAAATCAAATTTAATTCACAGGACCTCTCACTAGCTCATATATCAATTATAACTAGTTAAACTTATTTTAACTCAAACAATTGAGTTAAACAATTACAACTCAAAACAAATTGCAACTTCCCCCCTTAAAACTTGGAGTGAACTCTACATGCCTCTGGTTTAACCCCCAACTCAAATTGACTGAGCTAACTAAGCCTTCCTAACCCAGTTAACTCGTACAAGTTGTCATGTGATGTGGAATTATAGGGTCGAACCACTATATATACCCAAGTGAACTTCACACTAATTACAACAAGTACAATTCAGATACCTCTGAGATTCTCGGGCCAAATTGTAGGAAGGAATTTCCGATCAGTTCAGTAATAAAAGTGTGAGAAAATAAGTATGTTTTGGGTACATATGGATGAAGTTAATCAGCAAAGAAAACAAGGAAAGCTTATCCCTGTTCTTAGATCGTATATGTTGCAATCATTTCATGAAGACCGAGGATGGTTTCAGGACTGTGATATGGTGTAGAACAATGTAAGATACAGTGCAAAGTATAGAGGATGATCTGCACAGAAAAGGATAGTCTGCATGGCTACAAGAATTATAAGGTTCAGTCTCAAGGTCTCTTATATCTCAGATGAAGGACGAAGTAATACACAGTATTAAGAAAAGGATTACCACAGCATGATCTTGGGAGAATCATATGTATCTTTGTCCTGAGCCAAATATAACTCAAAAATGAAACAAAAGTGATTGCAGTGCAAAGGATAAATAGTTCATCAAAGGATCTCGGACTTGGGAGCAGAAAGAAGAGGTCGAAGTTAGATCAAAGGAAGGTTGCAGAGATAAGGGCCGAGTCTCCCTAGTAATGGTGCAGTATAGTGCAAAAAAGAAAGATCAATCTAAGGAGTATAGAAGAGCAGTGACAAGGTCTTGGAGGCATACTAGTGTCAAGGGTCTAGGACATGGTTATGGTACTTATCAATTGAATATCTAGAAGAAGAATTACTTTCGAGTTTTCCTCTCCAAGAGGGAGAGGTTTTGGCCCTGCCTTGAATAGCCTAAACTTTGTGTCTCTTGTGTTTTGATAATTGACTTGATGGAAAACATAATAAGCTAATGAAGATAAGTAAAAGAAGTAGGATAAGTATAACACAAGCAGTTATCAAGTAAGAGAAATGAATTAAACACTGACCTACCAAATTCTCAAAATGGTTTCAAAGCTAAGGTGCTAGAAAGGGCATAGAGACACTCAAGAATCAAAATCAAAGAAGGAAGTCTACAACAACAATGGTTTTGGATCTTATAAAAGAACCACAGAAATCCTCATCTACAAAGCAAGAAATTCTTTAAAGTTGAAAATTATATGAAAGAAGGCAATGATGGATTCAGACTCCTAATCACACAGCAGTTCGGATCTATGTATTGATGAACAACATCGGATCACAATATACAAAGCAAGGATTTGATTAGAAGAAAGTTCAGTTCTCCACAGTGAATGAAATCTTGATTAGTATATTGAAACATCTTGGAAATAAGACAACTTGGTGTTAAAGACAATACTATAGAGCCATCTCAATTATATCATTAGTTCATTGTCATCTCAAGGTATTGCCATCAAAACTTCAAGAATGGTTTCTCATTCGAAAAACGAACATCAACACATTTTCTTAAACCTCCATCAAAATGACAAAGGTGAAGTTTTTGTCTTCACGTATCAAGTAAGTATCTATTATTCTATAATCAAAATTGGTACACTGACTTCGTGTTTGCAAGGAGATCTAAATTCTGGTTAGATCATCAAAGTTCCTTACATGAGAAGGGAGGATAGATATAGTCCTCAAAAAATAAGTCATTAATATCTATGGAAAAATCTCCGAAGGCTATGTATTGATTGAATACATGGAAAGGGATCAAAGGACTTAAAGAATTGGATATGTCAAAGAGATATATAATAAAATATTCTTTCAAGATGAAGTAAAAGAAGGTCATACGACTTAGACATAGCCTACATAAAATTGAATGGATATCTTCACAGAATCCCATTAATGAGATCTGAAAGAAATGATAAAAGAATAATCATCATTGTTCTGATGGGAAAGGTAACAAATTACCATGGGTCTAGAAAGTTACCTTATCTAACAACTTATGGCTTCTATGCTAAATAGAAGAAGACAAGTTGAGGGTAACAATGTTGAAAGTTAAAGGACTCAGAAATTATAGGACGAAAGCTCATATCACCGAAAATAATTGAGGAAGTTGAAGAAAGGAAGTTCAAGGAAAGAGGGAGTAAAATATCTTTATTATGGTTAAGATAGTATCCCTCACAAAAAGGTCTTTTCGTGGCTCCTAAATCCCATATAGGATATGACTACAATAAAAAGATGTGGTGTGATATCATGAAAGAATTAGGAAGCAAGAGCTTGTGACATCACCATGGGGAATCATGGAAGAACAAAATTCATGGCAATCAAATATGAAAGAAATAGCTCTTGGGAACCTCATAGAAGAAGTTATCCAGGACGAGGCTCATCATACATCGAAAGGAAACATTTGCCAAAATAAGGATATTCAAGATCCTCAAGATTCTCTGATAGAATCCACATCGAAGGATTCACCGATCTAGAGAGGAAGCAAGTGTTTCATCTGGAACTTCAACTTGTGAAGTTCATGGAATGATAGTATGATGACATAAGAGATGAAGCATATCAAGGGATTGAATACATTTCAATCAAGGAAGCTGCTAAAAGAATACTAGATGACCTGAAGGTAAATGAGGTATGTATGCTTTTATTTAATATTATAATGTCATGTCATGTGGTTGTAGGTAACATTGATCACTACTTCTATCTTGAGAAGCATGATCAAAGGAAAGATATCTTCTCTTCTAAAAAATGCCGAAAGGCACGGTTCACAATAGATGATATAAACATTATATATTCTCAAATGAAGTATGAGATGATTGACAACTATTAAGGAACTATGATTGGAAGCCCCTGGGAATAAAATTGTGTGGTGAAAGAAAGGAAGAGATTATGGGAAGTACAACGATGGAAATAAGCAGTGAACATCCAAGGAAAGCAAGAATATTTGACTAGGAGATCTACTGGGAAGATATGTGGACTCCGATGGAAGTCTAGAAAAGATAGAGACCTTTTACAATACATATCTTTAAGAGATGTGTCAATCTCTAAAAAAAGGATGCCGATGCCTACAATAAGATGTCATGGTGAAAGATCATCACTAAGGTAACTCTTGATTTAAGTATTCATATTTATAATTGAATAACATCTTATGAGCTTATGTAGGGCTACCAAATGGAAGTAGAGATGTATTCCATAGGTTGATCACCATATGACAGGATAAATTATCCTTGGAAGATATATGGTTCAAAAGAAAGCAGTGTAACATGAAGCTAGACTAGATGAAAAGACTGATGGATCACTTTCTGATAGAAGACATGGCTCTTGGATGAAAGTGATGGATGATATGTGCCCTAAGAAATGATTCCAAAAATTGAACGCTCATCATTTCATGACATCAATGGAAGAAGTTCTTCATGAGCAGTTGGATGTTTTTCATTGCTGCTGTAGGTCCTTGATTAAGAGGGAGCCTGATAATAAGTTTCTTACTTGGAAGAAACTCCGTAAATAACTAAGCGAAGAGGAAATCTTAGGTACATTCTTTTGTGAAATATGTACTCCCTAGTTGAGAGGGAGAGATAGACACATCATTCTGGAAAACAGAATGAGGTATTGGGTAATCATCCTGCATCCGATACTCTTTGAGAATGTGATAAGACGTTACGATTAGAGTAGTCGAGGATGAATATTCTTCGAGGATTAGCTATCCCGATAAGAATAGTCCTAATAGGTCATACTTGGAGAACATCCGGGTGGAGTATGTACATTGGAGACAAACATGGAGGTGTTTATAATCATTGGTCTCACCAGCATTGTAGCTCATGATCTCATGGAGAGATGGAGCTGTTAGTAAAGGCCTTGCATTGTAAACGATTTTGGTTAATATGATGCTATGACAGATGATTACCAATCAAATTCTTCTTATAATATTCTTTAGATTGGAAGTGACCATGTACCATTATGAATACCTCCCTAGTTAAGAGGGAGTCTTGGAAAGTGTAACTAGGTTCGGTCTTCATAATGACTAGTAATTATGAATTTATGTAATGAAGAAGACAAAGATAATAAAATGTATTTTGTAAATCTTGTTTCATGGGTTTCATGAGCAAGGAGTTTTTATTATAGGTCAAAGACTTATTCTCGATGACTTTTAGGGATTTGTCATCTTGTCATAAATGTATAATTTAGAGTCATGTACATGAAGTGTTTTTACACTTGCAAAGGACAATTATTGATGTAAATGTATGCCTCAAGGCCTTGTCAATATGCTCCAACAAGTCGGCTCAAAATATGATGTCGGCCTCGTAATACACTATCAGTCATGTCGGCTCACAGAAAATAAGTCACAACGGTTCACTAGCAAAGGTTGGCTACTTCTTGGATCGCATATGCTGCAATCATTTCAGGAAGACCGAGGATGGTTTCATGATTGTGATACGGTGTAGAACAGTGCAAAGTATAGAAGATCATTTGCATGGAAAAGGCTAGTTTGTATGGCTACATGATCTATAAATTTCAGTCTCAAGGTCTCGTATATCTCAGATGAAGGCTGAAGTAATACACAGTATTAAGAAAAGGATTACCACAATATGATCTTGGGAGAATCATATGTATCTTTGTGTTGAGCAGAGTATAACTCAGAAATGAAACAAAAGTGATTGCAGTGCAAAGGAGGAATAGTACAACAAAGGATCTCGGACTTGGGAGAAGAAAGAAGAGGTCGAAGTTAGATCAAAGGAAGGTTATAGAGATAGGGACCAAGTCTCCCTAGTAATGGTGCAGTATAATGCAGAAAAGAAAGATCAATCTAAGGAGTATAGAAGAGCAATGACAAGGTCTTAGAGGCAAACTAGTGTCAAGGCTCTATGTCATGGTTATGGTACTTGTCAATTGAAGAACTAGAAGAAGAATTACTTTTGGGTTTTCCTCTCCAAGTTGGAGAGGTTTTGGCCCTAGCTTGAAGAGCCTAAACTTTGTGTCTCTTGTGTTTTGATAGTTGACTTGATGGAAAACATAATAAGCTAATGAAGATAAGTAAAAGAAGCATGATAAGTATAACACAAACAGTTATGAAGTAAGAGAATTGAATTAAACTCAACATTTTTTTCTAATTTAATTAAGGGAAAATTCAATTAGAAGCCATTTCTTCTTGCCAATTTCAACAACTAAATTATTCATAATAGAAAGGGAGCAATTTTGGATCATTTGTATCATATTGTTGCGTAATTGTTAACTAAAACATCCTATTTTCCAATATACTTGTTGGAATCCAATACATAAATCATGAGCCCTATATCTAAACTATAATTTCAACTTTTAGGATCAATTCAAAGACACTCAAAAAGCCTAAGATCACAATTTTGGTTTGTTAACATTTTAGTTTTGAATTGTAAAACTTACTTTGCAAGGATTAAGGTGAAATTTGTGTAAGAAGATAGATCAGGGAACATTTTAGTTAACTATTAGCCCACACCTCAGAAGGTAATTCATTGCATTGCAAATGATACTATCATGGAGCTCCACATTAATTTGGGATAGATCAGAAAAGGAAACATTATAGTTAACTATTAGCCCACACCTCTTAAGGCAATTCCTTGCATTGTAAATCATATCATCATGGAACTCCACATTAATTTGGGAAGAGAGATAAAATATAATCATAATTGAAGTATTACACTTTAAAATGAAATGTGGATTAAATGTTTTACATGTGTTACTTAACACTAATAACCTAAAATATAAGTTAAGGTCCTTTGAAAACAAGATTTAGAAATAGTAATAATGATTATAAACCTTAAAGTTAAATAATTATAATAGTTTAATTTATATAGCAATAAAAATGAAAGACAATTTTAACTTCAATCTTTTATGTAACAAAAAATTAACTTTTAATTCTTTAAAAATTTTCTGAAAGTTATAATATGTTTTTAAAATTTCAATTAACATCATCATAAAATAATATTATTATTTTATCATAAAAAAAATAATATTATTTTCTAGTAATATTTTTGCATAAAATTTGATTTACAAATTAGTAAAATATATGACTAACTTATTTGTTTTGAACTTTACCTTATACAAATTTGTAAACTTCAAAACACTAATTTGTATACTTCAAAACACTAACTATAGACAAACTTCAAAACACTAATTATAGACACACATATGACCAAGCATTTCTTAACATGAATATATAACTCTACATCTTTGAAAAGAACAACCAATTTAAATCACTTTCTTAAAGCTCAAGTTACCTCTTCCATTATTTCCATGTTATTTATAGGATTTTTTTCTAAATAATTAATATGTAATTCCTAATCGCCCAATCATTCTCTTAAAGCCTAATGTTATTCCCATTCTAAGAGTCTTCACATCAATTTATGTAATTCCTGAGACATGCCCGTCAATCACAATGGTCGCTAAACAGATATCCCCCTAATCCTATGATAAGTGTCTTCAGGTTAATCTTGTTTTTTTGCGTGAAATAAATATGTAATTACTAAAATATGTCTAGGAATCAACACAATCCTTAAATATGTTTATTAATTTTTCTTTTTAAGTAAATATTTTATTTTTCCATTAATTTGTAAATAAGAATGAAATGTTTTACATTATTTCAAAATATATGATAAATAAAATTTAAAATCAAATAAAAAAATAATAAATTTTTACTCTGAAATTATTTTGCTATTTAAAATATAATTCTTAATTATTATTTTTATTTTAAAAAGAAACTGATTGACTGATAACCTTACACGTCCCTTTATATTGAGCTGTAGAATGCCTCAAAGCTCAATTACAAAACCATATTCAAAATTAGTTTGATTTTTACTCTTCTATGACTTGTAACGTGCCTATTGAAATAGTTAAGTATGATGTACTCTGAAGTTGTGAAATGCACTGATCCCATATTTGCAGACATCAAAAGCACGAAGATTGTGACATTGAATGGCTTACAAATGATGCCATAGAGCGCACCTCTCTGAAGTTGCTGGAAAGCAAGGAGAGGTTGAGACGTGTGTTTGATTTGATTGTAAATGACAGCCAGAAAGAGAAAGCTGTTGTTGACAGCACCGTCCAAATCACTGAATCAAAAAGCAAGCAAAAGAAAAAACAGAGGCCGGGGGGACGCAAGAAGAAGAAGAGAGTGTAAGTTGGAAGATATGACTTTATATTCTAGTTATACAGTCGATCGACAGAAGATGCTTTGTAACTACAGAATTAAAGAGAAATCTTGATTCTTATAGTCCTATACTGTAATCATCAGTTTCCTTTAATCTTTTGATTTTCTCATCTCGATGTGTGGAAATGCCATTACCATTGAGATGGCAGAATACTCTTGTAGAAGACAAAGTACATCTTTCTTAGCAGTATATTTCCATGGATCAAAATGACAAATCAGTAAGATTTTTCTGACTTTCCTAGCTCATCAAAAGTTTTGCAAACATGGGGAATTTTTTTACAAAATGCATTCCTATATTTGCAAATGTTTTACACCCGTGTAAAATGAGTAGAACGTTTTCATAATTGCACATCTCTGGTACAAGGATTTAATACACAAGCACCACTGAGAAAACACAGAATTTTAATCCAAAGTTTAAGGCTTGTATTGCATTTAAACATTAAAGAAGTAACTTCACTAGAGGTTGATCTCGTCAATGCGGACCAGCACTTTGTAGGTAATTAACAGATAGAACGACAATGAACTGTCTTTCTTTGGACGACTTAATACACAAGCACCATTAAAAAAATGCAGAATGTTTTTCCAGACCTTATATTGTATTTCATTTAAACATTAAAAGGTATAACTCCACTAACGGTTGATCTTGTCAAGGGGGCCCTCCACTTTTGTAGCGAGTTATAAGCTAGAACAATAATACTAGCAATTGCACCAAGAGGCGCAAAGGAACGCCGGTGCGGTAGATATGTAAGGGAAGTAATTTAATGAAAATAAAAAGTTTGTGACGATATGCAATATTGGATTTCAATTTATATAAGAGTCATATAGAAAAAAGACCTATTACTTACACTTAAATAATAATTATATGGAGAAATTTCACTCTCATTATTTATTTATAGTGTATATAATGATCATATAAAAGGAATTCAACAAGATTATTTACTCTTTCATATAAGCATAATAATAATGATTGATACATATGCAATATGATACAAAACACTATCTAAAAAAACACAAAAATAACACTTATTTGTCAACAATATTATGTCTTCATATTAAAATAAAAAGCATAAATAAGCCATATAGATAATATTCATAAATCTGACTAAACGCAACAACAAAATGCGAACCATCTGAGTAAAAAGTAAATACAAGCAAGTATTTACAAATAAAGCCGACAGTGATATGTGCAAATAAAGTCGTAGAAAATTGGTAAAATCTCAACACAAAAAAACTAGAGAAATGATTCAAAATAAAATTGTTTTTCCGAGGAACAATTCACTACAACCAAAAATTTTGATCTTCCGTTCCCATAATATAATTCTAACATAAATAAACTCCGCGATTCTCTTGTATAGACTAAATAAATAACTACGTGGCGGCAGTTGACAGAATCTAACACTTACAACATCACAACAAAACTATTTACATGGTTGGAAAGAAAATAACCGGAGAATTGAAACAAAGAAATTCAGGCACTCTGGTGAGAACTTGCTTCTCACTTTCGCTTTCGTCGCGACTTGTTTGGCGTTCTTGTTTGATAACCGCCATTAATGGGCTTTCTATTTTCCTGCGCACCTTTCGTTTCATTCACTTCCTTCACTTTAGGCTTTTCATTGACATTTCTTATATTTTGATTTCCATGGATCACTTCGCTCGGTTTTGGTTTTTCAAGCACATCTATCCGGTTTGCAATATCAACCAACGCACTCCTTTCTTCCTCTGCTATAGTTGAATGCTCAATCTGCAAACTCTTTTCGTTCATGAAAGAATGAATCTCTCCTCTTAATGAGTTAATTGTGTTTCCTTGTTTTTCAGCAATTCATAGTGTTTCTCTTCAATCACTTCACATTTCCTGATAGCCTCTGCAAGACGTGTTTCAAATTCCTCCACTACCTTCACATGTCTTTCCTGCAACTCTACAATTCTTTTGCTCAACTCCTCCACATTGTACTCCTGAATTACATCATATTGTTGTTTGACATTTTCATCTACCTGCTGACAAAGGCTACTAATTTCCTTTTCCATCGCTGCATGTTGTTTAAGCAAAGCCTCCAACCTCTTTGCATTGCTTACAGACGCAGCTTTCAACACTTGCCTTTCATCTTCCATACTAACCAATTTATCATTAAAGTCATCCAACTGGGCCTTCAAAGACTCCGCTTCAGTCTTTGGGTCTTTATTCGTCTCGCTCAGTGACCCTTTCTTGCCAGCCACCAACTGAAGCTTTGTTTGTAGCTCTGCAAGTCTGCTTAGCAAGATCTCCTTCTCATATGAAAAAAATGGGAGGTTAACAAATGATTGCAACAAAAGTATGCATTTGTTCAATTAAATGATGATTCGATTCACACAGTACTGCAAGAGTCTTGACACTACACTAGTCATAATACCTTGTAAAGTTTTTGTAATTAAACAGTTTTTCTGGCGGTAGATTTATCAAATTTGGTTTTTAACACAGTTGGTGGACTACAGCACACGTCGTAAATGATATATTGTATTTCGCATTAGCAAGGTTGGTCTTGGTCAGTGATTTCAAACCTATACTATACCGCTAACCATAATTTTATTACTTCAAGTCAAACCTTGCTCATGGCAATTTAGAATATTGACACCTAGAATACGGCAGACTGCGTCTGTTAGAGAATAATGTGGCCACGTGTTCTGCTGCATAACAGTTTATCTCTCTGTCACACTATCTCGCCAGCTAACTCAATTGTCCGCTTTCCATTTCCTTCTAACAGGATACACAGTCCTGTTTCCTGTTCGAACAAGAGTTCTCAGAGGTCAATTGAGACATCTACCAGCAATCTTAGGGCTCAAGAAAACCAATTTGAACAGCAGCTGAACGAGCTGTTTACAGAGAAAAGCGCAATAGAATCATACGAAGCAAGGCTGAAAGATGCCCAATTAGAAGTTGAGAATGAGAGGGAAAAGCTCAGGCTTGCAGAGCAACAGCAAAAGAGGCTTGAATATGATTTGTTTTGTGAAAGAAAAACTGTGGATGAACTGAAGGCTGAGCTGCAAAGGGACAAAACCCATTTGCCGCAGACTATTATGGATGATCTTAATTCTATATCTCTCTATTTTTCTCGCCAGCCACCATTTGAAGCTTTGCTTGTAGCTCTGCAAGCTTCCTCAGCAGGATATCCTTCTCAGCATTCCAGTCTTCCTGTGCCATTTGGTAACTTCTGTTGATCTCGGCAGTGTCTTTTCTGGCAATTTCTAGCGATAAAAACACTTTATTTTCAAATTTCTTATCTTCATTGGCGGTCTCTAATTCTGACGATATCACTTGAATTTGATTTTTCAACTTTAAAACAGTTGCCTCCAAATTCTTCTTATCAAGGTTAAGTCTTCTGCACTCGTCTTCTTTCATAGACGTTTTGGCATTGAATCTTTCGTCGGCTTCCAGCAATTCTTTGACTGCTTGCAAAATCGCAGCTTTGTATTCGTCATCCTTCTTTACAAGTTCTTCTCTCAATTCTTGCTCAGCCTTCTTCCATTCATTAGCCATTTTCCTTGCAGACTCGATTTCTGATACGAACTGGGCCTTGAGAGACTCCGCCTCTGTCTTTAGCGCTCTATTTGTCTCGCTCAGTGACACAAGGTTCAAGGTTCGTTTCTAGCTCTGCAAGCCTGCTCAACATTTTCTCCTTCTCTACATTCCATGTTTCTTGTGCCATTTGGCTAATTCTAGCGATCTTGGCCGTCTCTTTTTTGGCTGCTACGATCTGTGTGATAAAAGCACATCCTTTTCCAATTTCCGTCCTTTATTGGTTACCTCCAATTCTGAAGATCTAGCTTGAATTTGATTTTTGAAATGCAAAGAAGTATCCTCCAGATTCTTTTTATCAAGGTTAACTGCTCTCCACTCCTCTTCTTTAGCAGAAATTTCGGTATTGAATCTTTCCTCAGCATCCTGCAATTGTTTGCGTGCTTGAGAAATCGCAACCTGGTAATCTCCGTCCTTTCCAAGTTCTCTTAATTCTTTCTTAGCCGCCTTCAATTCTTCATTCATTTTCCTTGCAGATTTGCCTCTGCCATTGGCTGTTAGGATTTGGGACATTTTGGTCTATGAGGGCGCGCAGAAAATTGTTTTGCAAGTGGGTTTGGCGCTGCTCAGGCACTTTGAAATTGATTTGCTGAAATTGCCCTTCGAGGGCCTCATGTGGAGTTTATCCATCATAATAGTCACAAGGTAGAAAGTACCTTATCAGAACATGCATATGCTTTGGAAAGATAAAAATGACATCGAAATGGTGCAAGATGTGTAGCCCAGTAAACCCCGCACCCGGAGACCTGGGCATCTAAATCAGAACACTTGAAAGTCACCGTCCATGAAATTATAATGAATTACGTTATAACAATTATGAATTAGGAAGTTATTAGGAAGTTGCAAACAAACTCTTAAATTGTAGGAACTAATCCTAAACTAAGGAGATACGTTACAACTTGTGTAACCATTTCTCCATTAATATAAAATAATATTAATTATTTTCAACTCCCCCCCTTAATGGAGAAAGGATTATCCTGAACTCCTAGCATCTTTCTAAACAATTCAAACTTTACACGCCTAAGAGGCTTAGTAAAAATATCAGCCATATTATCACAAGTTTTACAATATTCAACAAATATCTCTTTTGACTGTAGTTTCTCTCGAACAAAATGGAACTGAGTGTCGATGTGCTTGGTATTTTTATGAAAAACTGGATTGTATGCAAGCTTGATGGTACTCTGGTTGTCAGTTTTAATGATAGTTGATTCCTTCTGTTCTTCTCCTGCATCGTTGAGAAGTCTTCTCAACCAGATAGCTTCACATGTGGCTGCACACAATGCTTGGTACTCAGCTTCACATGAAGATAAGGCTACAGTGCTTTGCTTTTTGCTGCTCCATGCTATGACCTCGGATCCAATGCTAAAAGCGTAAACTGTGATAGATCTTCGATCATCCAAGTTACCTGCCCAATCTGAATCTGAAAAACCTGCTAGAGTAACATCAGAATTGTCAGTGTACAAAATACCATAATTACTAGTACCACTAAGATACCTCAACACACTTTTTGCTGCGATCCAGTGACTTTCGAGTGGTTTCGACATGAACTGGCTCAACATACTAACAGAGTATGCCAAATCTGGTCTAGTTGTAGTGAGATATATCAAACTGCCAACTAGTTGTCTATACATAGTGGCATCCACCTCTTTAGTACCATCGTCACTGCTCAACTTTAAGTTCTGCTGCAATGGTGTTGCTGCTGATCTGCACTGCTCCATTCTGAACCTTTCCAACAAGCTTCTGGCATACTTCCCTTGTGTAAGAAAAGTCTGTCGAGAATCTTTCCATACCTCCAATCCCAAGCAATAATGTAGATTTCCGAGATCTTTCATCTCAAACACTTGTGACATCTGCTGTTTGATTTCTTTGATCAGATTGTTAGCATCCCCTGTTATGATCATATCATCTACATACAAAAAAATCAAAATAATTTGCCTCTGTTTATTGAACTTGGTATACAGATTTGGATCATTCAAGCTCCTATGAAAGCCATGCTATACAAAAAATGAGTCAATCTTCTCATACCACGACCTGGGTGCTTGTTTTAAACCATAAAGTGCCTTTTTCAATTTACACACAAGATGTTCCTGCCCCTTTTTCACAAAACCTTCAGGCTGAACTAAATAAATTTCTTCTTTCAAGTCACCATTCAGAAATGCAGACTTAACATCTAGCTAGTGTAGCTGCCATTTATGTTTTGTTGCTAAGGAAATTAGCATTCTAATGGTGTTTAATTTGGCTACAGGAGCAAAGGTGTCATCGAAATCTATTCCCTCTTGCTGTGAATAACCCTTTGCTACCAGTCTAGCTTTAAGTTTTTCTATACTCCCATCCGCATTTATTTTAGGTTTGTACAACCATTTGCATCCTATGGGGGTTTTACCTTCAGGCAATTCAACCAAATCCCAAGTATGGTTTCTGTTTATTGATTCTATTTCCTCATACATTGCAGCCCTCCATGCATCAGATTTACTTGCTTCTTCATAATTTGCAGGTTCTACAATGTTTAAAATGTTTGTCATTAATGCATAGTCTTTCAATCTGGATGGTAATTGAGTCTTCCTACTCGATCTCCTTGGTAGGGGACTTACCTCAAATCTGTCCATTTTAGCCTTCTCTGGGCTTGCATCATTGATTACATTACCTGTTACTTCTTCTTCTTGTTTCTGCTCCTGCACTTCATCATCCTCACTGTTTTCTTCCATTAGCAATGGAATGTGCCAATCACTGTTAGAGTCATCCTTTCCTTCTTCAACCTGTTCATGAAATATGACATCTCTGCTTGCAAAAACCTTATGAGTCACAAGATTAAATAACTTATATGCCTTGAACTCGGTGCCATATCCAACAAAGATACATTTCAAGGCTTTTGGATCTAACTTCTTCCTATCTGCCTTAGGTATATGAGCATAAGCTTTTGACCCAAATATTCTTAAATGACTCACTGCTGGTTTGAATCCAAACAATGCCTCAAAAGTGGTTTTGAAGCCTAGACATTTAGTAGGACTCCTATTCTTTAAGTAGACAGCAGTGTTAATAGCTTCTGCCCAAAAACCATTTGATAGACCCTTACCTTGAAGCATGCTCCTTGCGCACTCTACAAGAGTTCTGTTCTTTCGTTCTGCCACTCCATTCTGCTGAGGAGTGTGGGGCACTGTGAACTGTTGAATAATCCCATGGTGCTTGCAGAAGTTCATGAATTCTCCCAACCTGTATTCTCCCCCTTGATCTGAGCGGAGAATTTTTATCCTTTTTCCTGTCTGGTTTTCTACCATAGATTTAAACTCTTTAAAACACTGAAAAGTCTGACTCTTTTTACTCAGAAAGTATATCCAAGAAAACCTAGTGCAATCATCTGTAAATAAGAGAAAGTAATATGCACCTCCTAATGACCTAGTCTGCATAGGTCCGCATATATCTGTATGCACCAGTTCTAAGACATCTCTTTCTTTTCCATTAACATGCAAAGGGAACTCTTCTCTATGCATTTTCCTAATGCACATCCATCACAATCCAACTTAACATTATGGAAAACAGGGAGTCCATCAACCATACCTTTTCTCTGAAGTAAGATGAGGTCTTGCAGATTAAGATGGCCAAATCTCTGATGCCAGAGATCTTCAGCTGTCGATCCAGTTGCAACAATTGCTTGCTTTGTCATACTTTTCATGTCTAATCTATACAAGCTCCCCATGTGCACTCCTGTTGCAACTGTTTCCATCTGGCTATCCTTTATGACACAGTTAGTCTTAAAGAATTGAACTTGCATGTCCTGATCAGTAATCATTGAGACAGAGATCAAATTTTTCTTAATTCCTGGCACATACAATACATTTTTAAGGTGTCTAATGTTACCGCTAGGTAATTTTACCGGAATGTCACCATATCCTTTGATCTCATATCCACTATCATCCCCTAAATAAATTTTCGACCCACATGAAGTTTCTTCAAGACATTCAAACCAGTCCTTCTTACAAGTCATATGTGAGGATGCGCCAGAGTCGACATACCATATGTCGTCCTCATCTCCCTTTGACGCTGAAAGGGCACAATCGGCTGTAAATAGTCGAAGTTCGTGGCTATGGTCCTCTTCTTCCTCAACAAAGTAACCCTTATGTTTTCTCTGTTTGTTTCTTCCTTCGTCTGCCTGCCTCTTATAACAATCTTTAATCTCATGACCAGGTTTTCCACAGTAAAAACATTTCTTGCTGGGAAAATTATTAGCAGACATACCTTTAAACGGTCTCTTTTGAAATGTGTTGGCTCCTTTCTGCTGCTGCTGTGGTTGCTGTTGTTGCTGTGGCTTCTTCCCTCTGTACTGTCTCCTTTTCGCCATCAGAGCAAGGTCATTGCTCTGTGATTTCAGATTTTGTCGTCGCTCTTCTTCTTGTAGCAGAATCCCTGTCAACTCTTCAAACGTAGGGGCTTTCTCCCTTGTTGCCAACCCTGTGATGAACATCTGATATTCATCTGTCATTCCATTCAATGTGATCGTGACCAGATCTGAATCGGAAACTTTCTCTCCGATATCTCCCAATCTGTCCTTCAGGTCTTTGACTCTCGCAATGAATCCAGCAGCGGACTCATTCTCCTCCATCTTCATCGCAAATAGCTTGCCTTTGAGTGACAAGACACGGTTTGTATTCTGTGTCTGGTATAGGTTTTTAATCATCGTTCAAATGTCAGCGGCCGATTTACAGTCTCTAATATGTGGGATAATATTGTCCTTGACGGACATCTTCAATATGACCTTTGCTTTTGTCTCCCTTTTATCCCAGTCTTGTTCTTGTGCAGCTGATCCTGGTCTCAGCTCACTTCCTGTAACGATCGACCATGCATTTGCGCTTTCAAGTAAAGTCTGTATCTTGAATTTCCAGTTGGATAAATTCGATCCATCGAGTTTGCCAGACTCGTGGAGATACGATTCTATACTGTTATTCATATTGGATTGATAAAAAAAAATATCTGATCCTCTGATGAATAAATCAACTGAATAATTGCAGGACACACTAAAAAAAATATTACCACATACCAGATCCTGACCACTGTTTTTCCAAACAAAATTTGTACCTTCAATGTGCCACCACCGGGCAAAACCGATCTGCTGCCTCCGAGCAAATCAGGAGCTTCAATGCGACACCACCGGGAAAATTCGATCTGCTGCCACCGAGCAAATCAGGAACTTCAATGTGCCACCACCGGGCAAGTCCGATCTGCCACCACCGGGCGAATTCGGAACTTCAATGTGCCACCACCGGGCAAGTCCGATCTACTGCCACCGAGCGAATTCGGAACTTCAATGTGCCACCACCGGGCAAGTCCGATCTGCTGCCACCGAGTGAATTCGGAACTTCAATGTGCCACCACCGGGCAGGGCCGATCTGCAAAAAAAATAATTGCAGACCTTCCCAAAGAGAAAGAGGCTGACGCTTCTCTGATTCGATAAATCCGCGCCGAAATCAAAAAACATGCGAGTACCAGCCCTGGCGCGCTTTGATGCGAAAAATCCGCGCCAAAATGCGCACAAGTACCAGCCCTGGCGCGCTTTGATGCGAAAAATCCGCGCCAAAATGCGCACAAGTACCAGCCCTGGCGCTTCTCCAATGTGAAGAAGCCGCGCCAAAATGCTCCGAAATCAAAATCCGCGCGAGTCACCAGCCCTGGCGCGCTTTTCGCGTGTACCTCCGCGCCACTCGCGAATTTTGGCGCGTTGGCGCGACTGTTCGCATTAAAACCGCGCCAATGGCGCGACTGTTCACAAAAAATCTGCGCCAACCTTTTCTTCTGCTCAGAGATGATCAGTCATCTGAGACCTATCCTTCAGGTGTTACTGCAGTCCACCTGAATCTACGAAAAAAACTTCTGTAAGCGCTTTCGCCACCACAGTTCTGTAATCAATGATGCATCCTAAAAAAAAAGGCTGTCCCTACTCTGAGCTCTGATACCAAGATAAAAATGACACTGAAATGAAAAGAAGGAGTTGCAGCTCACAGGTGAGTACTGCACCTGGAGACTGCACTCAAACTGAGAGAACACTCAGAGTTTACTCTTCATTCATGAATGAGGAATTACATCATTAAGTACAACACTAGGAATTAGGAAGTTGGAAACAAACTCCTAAATTGTAGGAACTAATCCTAAACTAAGGAGATACGTTACAACTTGTGTAACCATTTCTCCATTAATATAAAATAATATTAATTATTTTCAACTTGGAAAAGGCCCAAGTCTGGTTGACAGCCGGATGCTACTGCTTGCAATTTATGCAGCGATGGCGCTCAGCAAGTTATCACCAGATTGTTGGGGATGAATAAAAATGCCACGGAGCGAACCAGTATTAATTGCTTCTACTTCACGGTCCAACCGCTTTCTGCGCATACGCCTTAACCGCGTCCAACCGCAAGCAAAACCGCAGCCGTCTCATTTTGATCTCCACGTGGCTAAATCTGATTAGCGCGAAGGATGATGAAAAACTATTTCTCATTGGCTGGGGTGGGCCGAAAAACTCTTTCTCATGGGCTGGGTGGCCGTACGCGTGGTAAAATATAAAATATAATTGGTTCCATGCGCGATAAGAAAACACCTCGTGTAAACACTTCGAACACCTCGTGTAAACACCTCGAACACGTGGCAAAATATAATTGGTTCTATGCTCGAACACGTGGCAAAATATAATTGGTTCCATGCGCTATAGGAAAACACCTTTTCATTGGCAAGGGTGAACAGTGTTTGCTCACCCCAAGCCCGCAAAAAAAATGCCTCCGGCTTAAATATATCTATCCTTAGGATTTTAATACACAAGCATTATTGAAAAAACAAGAATTTTGCTCCAACTTGTATTCCTTTTAAACAATAGGGAGGTAACCCCAGTAGAGGTTGATGTTGTCATTGGGGACCTGCACTTTGTAAGGAATTAACAGGTAAAACAACTTAGTCTCTTGGCATGTATCTCTGTGTGCCTTAAATTTTGGCCCAAAGCTTATCTTGTATGTCATTTAAACGGTTGATCTTGTAAATGGGATCAGCACTTCGCAGAAATCAACAGAGAGAACAACAATAACATGTCTATCTTTTGGTTTTTAATACATCAGCATCATTGAAAAAACAAGAATTTCACTCCAAAGCATGTATTTTTCTTCCATTTAAGCACCAAAGAAGTAACCTTACTAGTGGTTGATCTTGTCAATGGGACCTGCACTTTGTAGTGAATTAACGGATAAAACAACTTACTCTGTCTCTCCTTTTACATGTTACTTGAGTCACGAGTGTGCCTTAATTTGCTTCGAACACTTTTTTACAGGAAACCAAGAAGCATAGATGCCTATCTACAGGGAATTAATAGATAAAATAACTTGTTCTCTCTCTTTTTGCATGTTACTGTAGCGTGCATTAATTGTTTAGAAAACTTTTTACAGAAAACCAAGAAGCATAAATATCGAAAATCTGAATTATGAAGGCTCAAACAATAGTGGAAAATAAGGCTAGAAAACACTATTGCACGCACCAAAAAGCGTATATAACTAAAATTTAGATTATGTAGAACTTTTTTTACAGGAGAAAAATATCGAAAATCTGAATTATGAAGGCTTAAACAAGAGTGGAAAGAAAGGCTAGAAGGCTAGAAAACACTATTGCAAGCACCAAAAAAGCAAATTTGGATTTTAAAGGCACTTGGTTTGATATCTTTGTGTGCAAATATGACCTTAACTCTTTTTTAAGCAAAGTGTTATTTGTTTATTTGTTTGATTATATAGCTACATAATGTACATAATTCTGTCAGAAGGTTAAATCTCTCCATTGCGAAGATTAGAGATTGTTGGGATATCAGGCCTATATCAGTTTAGGTACCACCCTGAGCTCGCCATCGGAAGCAGACAACTGATTTGAATCCTGGGAACGACGTCTCTCAGGTTTAATTTAAGAGTGGCTGAGATTCTCGGGACAGTTGGATCTCCGGCCTTGAAATACCCTCATCCAAATCATTGATCTATGTGAGGTTTTGTAGAGATCAAATGGGTGCTTGTTCATTGGTGTATGACCTCAGATATCCGGCTGTGATCCAAAACCAATCCTCTTGGCCATGGATTTGTAATCCAGGACTTAAGAAATAAAGAAATGATCGGTCCCGAACCCCAGGATTGATCACCTGAGCTCTAACCGCATTAATATTACTTGAGGCCTTTTTTCTCGTAGTTTCACTTGGGTGATGACCTTTTTTACGGTATAGGAGTTGTCTCTTTTTTATATCAAAAGATACGGAATAATAACTTCACTTTCGATGGGGGTGATAGGATGGTCATTTTTTTACGGTATAGGAGTTGTCTCTTTTTTATATCAAAAGATACGGAAGAATAACTTCACTCTCGATGGGGGTGATAGGATGGTCATGATGAATCTAAAATATTAGATTATGGAGGCGAATAACTTTACTCTTGATGGGGTGATAGGATGGTCATGATGAATCTAAGATGGGGTGATAGGATGGTTATGATGAATCTAAAATATTAGATTATGGAGACATTTTTTCTAGTAGTTTTACTTGGGTGATGACATTTTTTACGGAAGAGGAGTTGTCTTTTTTTATATAAAAAAGATACTGAAGAATAATTTCACTCTTGATGGGGTGATAGGATGGTCGTGATAATAACTTCATTCTCGATGGGGGTGATAGGATGGTCATGATGAATCTAAAATATTAGATTATGGAGGCGAATAACTTTACTCTTGATGGGGTGATAGGATGGTCATGATGAATCTAAGATGGGGTGATAGGACGGTTATGATGAATCTAAAATATTAGATTATGGAGACATTTTTTCTAGTAGTTTTACTTGGGTGATGACATTTTTTACGGAAGAGGAGTTGTCTTTTTTTATATAAAAAAGATACTGAAGAATAATTTCACTCTTGATGGGGTGATAGGATGGTCGTGATAGGATGGTCATGGTGAATCTAAAATATTAGATTATGGAGGCTAGGAATGGTTGAGGAAGCTTAAGCAAGTGAAATAGAAAATAAGATTTTAAGGTGTGATATAATGACTAATCAGATTATGGAGGCTAGGAATGGTTGAGGAAGCTCAAGCAAGTGAAATAGAAAATAAGGATTTAAGGTGTGATATAATGACTAATCATTATTTGTTAGAACAAAGATAAATAGAAAATAAGATTTTAAGATCTGCTACAATGACTAATCATTATTGGTTGAACAAAAATAATAATTAAAAATATTAAAATATTATTGATAGAGTATGATTTTACGAAACATAAGTAAAGTTTGGAAGAAGGTTGCAAGGACGTATCCAAAGATCTAAAGAGAGAGGAGGGATCCCTAATGGGTGGAAAAAATAGTGCAAATGGATGGGTTGCTAAAAAAATCTAAAGAGAGAGGAGAGATGGGTTACTAAAAAACAATAAGTTGCAGACCATAGGTACTAATATATTTGATAAACTAGTTAATGGGAATCTTGACACAGAGATGCACCCTAAATTGTTGATATTCCAACTATTAGGTAAGGAAGGAGAAGAACTAGTGTACATGGTGACCCTAGGAGGTAGCAGACACATCGCATCCCACACCACCCCTCACTCATGCAACCATGAATCCCATTAATCTAGAGGTCGATATACATAATTCTAGCGAATGTAAGGGAGAAAATTTAATTAGTAGTAGCTGCCCACACTACTGCAATACCATGCTCCATCATCATCATTAGTGATGTCACCCAATGCCTTTTTTTCAAAAAATAAAATTAAAAATATCAAAATTTGGACAATGCAAAATACAACAAGAAGGGGTGTCATTACTTGGGTCTACCTTGCATTAACATGCTCTTTTATACATCATATTTTTTTACATATGCTCAACAAAGCATTATTTTAGTAACAAAAAAATGGCACAAAACTTTTTCCTATCTGAAATTAGCATTGTGTTGCATTACATCTTATTGCAAAAAATACCTAGAGACACACTTTTTCATAAAGCTACATCGAAGGGTATATGTTATGTCACATTAGTCCCTAGTGCATCAATATAGGAGTTGATATTTCATATGGGATATCATAGATGTGTGATACTAACATTGTTGGAGTGTTAAAATATGGAACTTTTGAGTCATTTTACATCATATTTGGGTCTTCTTTATGTCATATTACATCGCTCACGCACTATGTTAACATTGTGTATGTGTTATTATTCATTTTTTAATTGTATTTCCATTGTATTACATTGCTTATGCATCTTATTAATGCCTAGTTTGTGTTGTCGTTATTATATTTGTAGTTTATTAGTGTTTGATCATATTTGCAATAGATGTTGGGCCTTGTGTAAGCCTCATGTTAAACCTAAAACCCTTTATTAATTCCTAGATATTTAATTGTTATATTTCTATTTTTATCTTGTTATGTTGGAGCTACAAACTGTCATTGTACCACTCCATTATAATTGTACCCTTTGTCTTTGTAATGTCTCCTCATAACAATAAAAATAATAAATAAAATAATATAATATTAAAATATAAGTAAATGAATGATAAAAAATAAAGAAAAGATAATAATAGTAAATAAATAGAAAAATTAAAGAAAATATAATAGTAAATAAATAATAAATAATGAAGAGAATATTATAATAATAAATAAATAAAATAGTCAATAATAATACTATATATATATATATATATATATATATATATATATATATAAAAGTAAACTACAAAAATAAGTGAAGCTAACCAAAAATAAAATAAAGTAAGAAATAGTTAAATTAATATAACTATAAAAATAAGTAAAGTTTAACAAAAAGTTAGAAGGAACCAAAAAAAAAATTAAGAGAAATATTAAATTAAGTAAAACTTAAAATAAAGAAATAACAGTTGTATGTTGACATATGAAATATGTGCATGCGGACCCCTTTTCATTATTCGATCTATTTAATGGACGATGTGGAAGATGAGATTCATCATTCCTTCGTCCATTCTCTTCGGAGAAAAGTGTTGTGAGACGAAGGATTTTTGGGCTATAGTACGTTGATTGAGGGCTCGGGGGTGGTGAGCTGTCAAAAGATTACATGTAGCCTAGCCTATGGTTGGGTGGAGAGTCGTCCCAAAAATCTTTGTTGTTGTTCGCAGAATTCAAAAATCATTCAACTCCAAAAGTACAAGTAAGAAATACCGTCGATACAAATAAGTCATCTCTACTTGTGTTTTTTGAAAATTCTAAATAATTAAATAGTTAGGTGTTGATTATATAAATTATTTTAATTATTTGTGTATTTTAAATCAAGGTTGTTACATATATATCAGAATGAGGTTTTAAACTTTGTTGGACCTTTCGATTATCTTCTCATCATTGATTAAAATTTTAATTAATATTAATTTTGTTATATACAAAACGAAAAAAATTAAATTATTATATTTAATAAATAATTATATATATTGAATATAGATGTATTTTTCTAATTTAATTTTAAAATAATAAAAATAAAAATATATTTAAATTCTATATTAAAAAAACACACTAGTAATTAAAAAAAAAAGGCACTAGTAATTATGGATGTTAAGGCTGAGCCTACCCCAATAAGTTGATATATATTCTTCATCTTAATTTCAATAATTTAATTAAAATTTGGTAATGGTATATAATTAAATTAAAATTTATTAATAATAAAAACCACCAAACTACGAATTAGTGGCATGCAAGAATCTTAAATATTTTCCTTTGTGAAAAAAATTTTGGGAACAAAAAAACTACATTTTCCTTCAGTGTAACACATTTTACCAATCGGCATTAGACCCAATGAGCATTTACCAAACACCACCTTTATACACAAACCATGAGAAAAGGAATATGCACAACGTAAATCTTGGGCTTTAAGTTACTAACATGCAAAGTGCTCACTAATTATTTTTTTCAAGAACAAAGACATTAACCACATTCTTTAGGCTTCAAGGCCATAAGTAATAAGCATATTCTTGTTTTGGATGAGCAGTTAGAAAAAAAAAAAAAAAGACGTCATGCATAATGGCTTCGACGCGATTAATGGATGAGCTAGCTAGTGAGGTGGAAAATAGGGTCTTAAGTGCAACTCTTGTTAAATTGTGCATTAATTAAATGCATAATGGTGTTTGGTATTAAGTAGAATTCTTTAAGAGAAAAGTATTTTGATACAAAATTTTATTGAATTGGATTTTAAAATGATTATTTATGCAATAGAATATATTCTATTATGTTCTAAAAATAAAGTTATTAATTAAAAAAATTAATATGGTTATAATAACAAATTAATATGATATAAATGTACTTTAAATTATTAAATATTTAAGGTTGGTTTATTAAAAGTTTAATAGTCATGTTCTTAAAGTTATTGATTAAGAAAATTAATATAGTTATAATAAAAAATTAATATGATATAAATGTAAATTTGAATTATTAAATATTTAAGGTTGGTTATTAAAAGTTTAATAGTCATGTTCTCATTATAAAAGGTTAAGTATATTTAGTTAGGATAGAAAGTAATAATATTTGAAAGTTAAAAGTATTTAATCACTTTAAAGGAATTTATTTAGAGTTATAAGATTGTTATTCCAAATAAACACTATTGATTAAATTTTCAGTGAAGGTAATGAATATAAAATTATATTTTTAGATTATGAGTTATTTAATTATCATTTTTATGTAAATAGATATGTAGGAATAGGAAATTATTTTATACTAACAAATATTATATATGGTTGATCTATATTTATGGATTAATAAAATGGTTGATACAAAATTTAAATTTAATTATTTTTTGTGATATTGTAAGTGAGTTAATTAAATATATGATTGTAGAGAAAAAAATTATAAATTATATTTGGAATATTTTTTATATATTATTCATAGTTGGCAAATTGTGAAGTTGTGAAATTTATGAATTTTATGGTTGATTTATAATCATTGAGTGACATTTTGAATATAGTTTGTAATAATATTTTGAATCTACATAGTTATTGATAAAATCTAATAAGAAGTTTGAATGCATACTAAAGATAAAAGAAGAGCATTTCATTTCGTTTGTGGAAAAGTAAATTATATAATTATATAAACAAATTGAAGTTATATAGTTTCAATTGCAATTAAATTTAAAACGCATTGTGAATCATTAACAATGTTTTACTCTCATGATTATTGATTACCTTATTATATGGTTGCAATGCGCTATTTTATGTAAGTGTGAACTTTTGTATAAACGTAACCCTTGAAGTGATGTGGAATTCAACTTGGTTGAATACATGGAAATCATGGTTCCTAAGTGTCAAAGACAAATCCAAGTCACCCCTGAGCTGAAAACCCTACCTCCTGCCACTACATAAATTGGAACCCCAGTTGATCAAGCTATATTGCGTTCCCTTGGGGAAATGACAAACATCTTTAAGGATTGGGTCACAAGCCAAGGTCAAGGTAAAAGAAATGATCCAGGTCAAGGAGGGGAGTTGGAACAAAATAAAAGGCAAGACTTAAATTCTTAGTTCAATGTTGAAGTTATACAAACAAACCTTGATATTATGAAAGAATTACAAAAAACCAAATTACCAGGGTTCACGGGTCAAGATGGGGGTTCAAAAGCATAAGCATGTGTAATCGGTGTTAAGAGAGCACTTAAGGCATATACTTCAAGGGAAAGGGCCCAAATAGTAATGAGTCTACTAAAAGGAGAAGCATTATTATGGTGGGTAAATGAATAAACAAAGATTCAAGTCACCCCACTGCAAGTTACTTGGGAAATGTTTGAGAAAGCCTTCAAATCCAGGTACCTATCAGAGGAGTACAAAGACCAACAAATAGGGGCTTTCCATGCAGTGCGACCGAATGGTAGATATATTAAAGACTATGAAGTTGAATTCTATGCGTTGGTCCATCATTTGGACTATATGGTAGAAGATAAACGTGAAGTTGAAAGATCCCTGCATGGGCTCGATCCTCTGGTTCGAGCATAAGTTGTCATGTGGAAACCCACCACTATGGCAGCGACCACTAGTGTGGAAAAACAAGTCCATAGGATGATGAATATGAAAATGAAAATGGTGGTTGATGAAAATATAGAGAAGGAATACCCCAAGGAGGGTGTAAGAAGAAAATAGGGACACCAATACGAATTCCAAGGAAGACAAAACAAGGTTGCTAGGTTTTCTAGTGCAACCTCTAGGTTGCCTACAAAATAATATAGGGGTCATCCATACTTAAAAAGGACTAGTAGTAGATCTAGAGGAGTTGGTGGCCAAGGACAAGGACATATAGGGGGTCTAGGTCAATTAGAATGTTGGGAATGTGGGGGTCCACATTATAGAAGGGATTGCCCGAAGTATCAAGTTGGGATGAGACAACAATGACTCCAAGAAAATGGAGAAAAACCACAAACCCAACATCGAATTCATGCCATTGTAAACCATCGTTGAGATGAGCACCAAGCCACCATTTTGGAGTCTGCAAATTTCCAAGGAGGGAGTCCTTTCGATCAAACCATTTGGTATATTAGGATCTCGGGTTCGTTGACTTAGGAACCGTGAGTTTGTGCAAGTCAAGGTCCAGTGGGACCAATATAGCCCAGGGTCAACTAGCTGGGAAGATGCAGATGTTGTTTTAATTACTTCCCTTATCCATTTGGTTAAATTGTGTGGTGAACTAGATAGGAGTGCATAACTTAGCTAAGGTAGATACTTTTATGGATAGTCTAGATCATGTCTTATTGTTTAAATTTTCATGATACATATAGATTGTACACTATGATTTCAGTTAACTATTATGTCAAAATAAGGTTGTTGAGTATAATACGACGATGCACATGTGGTTCTTATTTATATAGTTGTTATGGTAATGATGTATGTTTATGATGAATATGATATGCATATGGATTATAATGGTATGTTGAGGTATAATGACACGTGGTTCATTTATTAGGCGATGATATGTCTTTGATGTTGATTGTTGATGTTATAACATACGAGGATATTATGATGTGAAGCATGTGGTAATTGTATGTAGATTCATGACATGCAAAATTTTATGAGAACAATGATGCTATGTTCTCATGATGACATGCAAGAGTTGGCATGTGGATTATTTTCTATGATACTATTACTATAACTAATGCATTTGTTGCATGTCAAGATGTGGAGATTAATAGGAAATTCACAAATGGGCCGAGAGGGCCAGTTTATTTGATGATCTCGTGGGAGCCCATACTTGCGAGGGAGAATATGTAATACCATATGGGATGGGGACATACCCAATCAACAATACATATGCCAGTGGTTCCTTTGTCTTGTATAATCCTTGATGGATAGCTCTTGAGGAGATATGGGACCATCTTGAGGAGGCCAATTGCTTAATATTGTAGGCCAAGTTCATAATAATATATTTGGATGCCGAAGTTTAGTGGGGGTGTAATGACTTCAATGCCTAGGGTTGTGCACCTTAGTGAGTGTGTAGGGAGTGGGTCAATCCATTGAGATGCCTGAAGTAGTACTGCATGGAGTACTAAGTCGGATGTCTGCCTTGGGGCAGATGAGTTCTGAGTCGGGCACAAACCTTGGGGCCAACCTTGGGCTATGGTACATACCGATGAGGCTTATGCCTGGTTCTGAAAGTGCGAAAAGGATAGATATTCCTTGGGATTTCCCAATTGTTGTGGAAACTTTCAATGTGTGTTAGTTATACTAGTTCATGAGAAGGTGTAGGGAAAACATGAAGTAATAAACAACTAAATAAATAAAATTTTAAATGATTTAAATTAACTTCAGGATGAAGTTCCTTAAAGAGGGGGAGTATATAATGTCCCCTCATAATAATAAAAATAATAAATAAAATAATATAATATTAAAATATAAGTAAATAAATGATAAAAAATAAAGAAAAAATAATAATAGTAAATAAATAGTAAAAATTAAAGAAAAGATAATAATAGTAAATAAATAATAAATAATGAAGAGAATATAATAATAATAAATAAATAAAATAGTAAATAATAATATTGAAGTTATAAATAAATATATATATATATATATAAGTAAACTATAAAAATAGTAAAAATAAGTAAAATTAACAAAAAGTTAAATAAATTGAGAAAGTTAAATTATGAGAATTATAAAAATAGTAAAAATAAGTAAAGTTAAGAAAAAATAAAAAGTAATAAAATAAGAAATTTTAAATTAAGTAAAACTTAAAATAATGAAATGAAAGTTGCATGTTGACACATGGAATGTGTGCATGTAGACCCCTTTCCATTGTTTGATCTATTTGTTTTCTGGATTAATCCCTCTTGCAGACAAAAACGATCTTCCTAGTACCCCAACAGGTAACTAGAAACAAACAACCATTTGAATACCTCTTTCTATAAACTATTAGCATTCATATTATTATAACTTAGAAATGTGGAGGTTATGCTTATACCTTTCAATGAGACTTTTTATGTAGCCTTTTTCCTTTCTCTCCAAAGCAATCCTTCAATGCTGAGAAGAACCTGCAATCACAAAAAATGCAAAGGATCAAAGCACCTGCAGTATATAATAATTAAAAACACCAGTTCAACTTAATGATCAAGGATACTAAGTATTGACATTGTTTCAATGAATTTAGAAACAATACAATGAGAAAAATAGAACCATATGTATTATCAAAAATAAAAAAGAGAAATCTTACAATCTGAGCCTTGATGTTGTACAGATTTCTCTCGTAGGTCTGCGCAATCGTATCCTTGGTTTGATAAGCCTTTCTCTCTAGAATGAATAACGTAGATTTATCTTTAATGAACTCTTGTGTACAAAGGTGTAATCTTCAATGTACAATCAACTACCAACTAAGTGTCTACTCCTAAACCTGAAACTTCAGCGCAATTTATGGAGAGATTGAGGATGTTTCAGATCCATCAAGAGAGGGATGGGACCCTCTAATGAAAGGATAAGGGTTCCTTTAGCCAATGGATAAGCTCCATGACTGGAGGGATATAGCTCGAACTGGCGCAACTATAGAGGCTTCTAGTTGGGATAATATTCGCCCAACTAGGCTTCTACAAGTTACTTTTTGTGTTTACTTCCTTTTACGGGGGTGCGTAGTTTTTATTGCCAAACAGAGCGGCGATCGCCGAGGATAATAGAAGAAGGATCAGCGCATGCACATGAAATTGTTACAAAAAACATGCAGGAAACTTTTTAAAGGTTTTAAAGAGTTTTTTTTCCAGTTTCCAAGACTTGGTTTAGGAACATAAATTTTTTTTGACTTCTAAGGAAGCATGGATATGGATGGTGATAGATCCATAATGATAGTCAAATGTCATGTTGACAAAATGACGTGTAATAGATTTCCCCCTAAAGTGCGAAGTCTGAGAAATTTTTTCAAGAGAGTGAAGTGCTTTATCATTCCAAGGATTGGATTGGAAACACCGATCGAAAACCTATAAGAAACATTCAATGCAAATATATATAATCATCACTGAGGTAGGCATTCTCATACTTAGAGCAAAACTAATTAAATGTTCTGGTACAAATATGACATTGGCATTACATCAAAAAGTAGACACAGTATGGGTGCAACCATATGTTACAAAAAATTCTATTGTATCATGAATACATACCTCCTCGCAGCCTGGGTGGTTGAGACTATCTATTCAAGGTCTTGATTTCCGCTTCTTGAACTAGCACGAATTTATCCATGCGATTGATTGTTTTGAAATTGAACATGGTAGAAACCACTTGACTATTTGTCAATAATGAAAACCATTAACAAGTGTGAGAGAAACCACCAGTAATGACAATGGATCTCAAAGCACTCCAATACAATATATGAAGTGTGAATGAATGATTTAAAGTGGAATACTCATAGAATCATTCGATTGAAGATCAATGATGAAAACCTGTCGTCAAAGGTGAGAAACCTGCCATTAGGGCATGCAGATTCCAAGGTACTGATAGGATTCTAAATCAAATTTCTAGATAGTGAGCTGATGTTGATAGAAATTGATCTGTCGCTGGAGGGCCTACAACATGAAACCATTAGGTCAAGTTTTGAAGAAATTTTTTGCAAGGATTAACTCAAGGATGGTCAACGTGAATGGAGAAAAATGTTTGCAATTAATGGTGAATTTGAATTTTTACTTTCTCTTGAACACATAATGACACTGTAAATGACTTGGCAGCAATTGACTTAAAGATAATACCCAAAACCATTTGAATATTTTCAATGAGGTTTGATTAACTGTAAGACAAAAGGATTACCCAACCCAGACACGAGTGCAACAAAGTGTCGTGTTTAAGAGTGACATGCTGATTTTAAAACAAGTATAAAAGATAGATTCTTTTTCACACTTTTTCCCCCACCATTACTGGCAAATACCTCTTTATTTTTTTCAAGCTTAAGGAGGATAACATTTTCTTATCGTGTAAGCTCATTCTTCGGACGAGTCCAGCTCAGTATTTTTAATGAACCCTAAGAAGGAGTGGTTCAGTCCTGTTGTAATCTATAGGTCTTGCACTGTTTAGTTTTAAAGAGTCCAACATAGGATTAACTTGGTGTTTTTCCAGTTTTAGGGAGTCGGAAGAAAAACATAAGTAAACTCCATAGTGTTCTTTTTTGTAAATTTAGTCTCTCATACTCAAAAAAAGATAAAATAATGTAGGAGAGAACTTTGTTGACCATGCTTAGTCAACGTATACCTTTTTTGTAAATAGTCTAGTTCAGTTCGGAAAAGGGGTAAACTTATATTGAATCGATGACTGTTCATTTATGTTAAAGATTTTGAATAGTCAAGTGCTCGACGATCTTTTCATGTTTAGAGAGTCTGAAGAGGACTTAAAAGAGAACTCCAAGGTTTCTCTTTTTCGTATTTTTTGAGAGCCTGAAAAAGTGATAAAAGTTTACTCATTATCAAAATGATTTTTTTTCAGACAACTTGTTCCCTGCACAAAAACTCAAAAACATTACAATCATATGCTCTCAATCATGGAAAAAACATTCAAAATTTAACTTCTAAAGGTAAAAACAAACAAAATAATGTTATTTTATTCATGAAAACCTATAAAAAGTGGTCAGAAAAAATCATTTTACCTTTTTATTTTTAGAGTAGAGAAAAACAGTTTTTACCATAAACCTTCTGGAGCGGATATTGGAAGAACCAGCCAGCCATTTTGAAAACCGTCAGTTCCAGGCATTTGATCTCTTCATTATCTTTCTTTTCATCCATTTACTTTTTCAATTTAAGTTTTTAGGTCATTTTTTAGGAGAAAATAAAGTTTTAGAATCCCCCCTCAAGGGTGCGCAGGTTTTTCTGGTAGAACCCACGTACCTTGATGATATTTTAATATAAAAAATCATTGGGCCGCCATGGTTTTTATACATAACTCATGCGCAAAAATGCACTGTGTATGAATAAAAACCACACAAGCACCATGGGGTTTTAAAAACTACATTTATACCTATTAAAATTGCTCCAAATTCCCCCTAATATTTTCTAATATTCCTAAATGATTATTTACAGGTAAGCAATCATGTTAGAGTGGAGAGAAAGAGAGCATGACTTGCATGATAATGAAGCCATGGATGACCCAACAATGCTTTGTGTGCTGAATAATTGCGGTTTGTATAAATTCTTGGCAATACAAGGAATGAAAGCATAGGTGGAACTTATGACATGGCTAGTCAATGCCTGGGATGTACAGGAACAGTGGTTCCTTATTTGGGATTACAGCCTTGTGATCGATACAGAGGATATTTATTTCCTCACTGGATTACCCCGCAGAGATATTTCCTTATTTGGGACACGACCAGGGGGACTACCTACTGCTTCTTATATGGTGTAGTATTGAACCCAAGATTCACAACTAAAGGATGGTCGCATTGACATAAGAACCATTGAGCGACTAGACCTTAAGATCATTGCTTTAACAATTTCCCGATTGTGTGGCAGTGCTGCTCCACATGTGGCTACCAAGGCACAAATGTAGACTGTTGTTGAGTGTTCCAGTGGAACAATTTTCAACTAGTGTGAAAGAGTGTTGGTTAGCATGAAAGGCCAACTCACGAGAGCAAATAACGAGAAGCTAAAGAACTTCGGTTATGGAGCCATTCTCATATATTTCGCTTTGGGGAGGATTCCACTCCTGGCACCTCAATAGTCACTAGTGGATTCGACAAGACCGAGGGAACCACACATGTTACGATGGGTTTCATTGATGGCTCGCCATGGTGGCGATGGTGGTCCTATGGTTCGATATACTCCTCAGTTTTTTGTATGGATTAGGAGCCAAATCTTCATGATGGAGGATTTTCCTTATGCAAGGGTTGACTTCAGCGGTGACCCCGACACATCACTCCCACCGGGAACACACTTGGATGCATCAGGTAAAATATCTCATTTTGATTTTTTCTGTTATCTAATTTTTATCGTCTAATACTGATAAAAATATTAAAATGCAGATGTTGGCCCAACACGACCAACGGAGCTTTGTCATTTTGACAGATGAGATGCAAATCGTATAGCAGCAGGTCCACCACTAATCGATGCATAAGAGGCCCTTACAAAGCTAGAACACAACCTAGAGAGGTTGACTATTGACATCCCAGAGACTGGGATAGATGATCTACCTCTTAGGTTCCAAAGACATGTGACTGGGGCTCCAGTTCCATTCAGGTGATATCTACGCAGAGTGGCGCATGCTATACTTTTCTACCATGATCATCATCATGGATAGATGATGGTCGATCTAGATTAGAATTTTTGTTTTTTGTATCAGTATATTAAGATCACAAGGCGTTTGAAACCTATGATCACAGACGATGTAATATTTTTTGGCACACAACTATTTTGACCCAATGATATTACTACTTTAGATCTCTGAGTATCTTGTTCAATATGGATTAAATATTGTTTTGTTTTACTTTTAACGCTGCAAATTTATGTTTAAAACTTGATTAGCTAATGCACCAGCCAATGTGTTTAAATTTCCTGAAATGTGTTGATATTCAATGTAATCAAATTTTCTTTCCTAGATATGAACCCTTATAAAAAACATTCTTAACAAAGACAGATTTCTGATCCCATAAACACCGTTTAAATGTAATACAATGAGTTGCGAATCTAACCCAACAATCAAACGTTGAATTCCAAATACAATGGAATCAGATAATAGCTCAATGACTGCGCTATATTCTTCAATATTGTTCGTTGTTTGACTGAGGAAAATCCCATGAATAGAAACTAACTCATCTTTGGGTGAATAGATAACCCAAGAAATGGAATAAATGTTATGTGTACTACGAAATGTGTTGTCAGCAAATCCAACTTAAGTCTGAAGGAACGTCGACATATGTAGTATCAAATGTAATCAAGATAAGCATCAAAAGTAGTGAAAACTCGTCAAGAAAAATAACTAATCTAAGGCACACTATTTTAAAATGTAACTAATGTACAAAAAGGATCTTCACACGAAAAATTATGCATAATATCTCTTGAGATAAAGTCCATTTATGGGCTTATCTAAAGAGACGTCGTCAAAATCAATTAACTCATAGGCCCCTTTTGCAAGCACGTGCTTAACAATATAAGGGCCATGCCACATTGGTTCAAATTTACCAGCACTTAGTTTGTCGTGAGCTTGAGTGTATACTCAAACTAGGTCACCTTCTGAATAGATACGAGAGTTAACACTTTGATCATATTGAGCCTTAACACGTTTTTTATGAGCTTTGGAAACTAATGCAGCGGTGCAACGAGTCTCATCTAACTGTGCTAGGTATAAGAAGTGTTTTTCCTCTTCAGAGGTAGTTGGTAATAACTCGATGGTTAATCTGAGTGATGGGATTTCACATTCAATGGGTAATACAACTTCCAAATCGTAAATGAGTTGAAAAGGAGTAAACCATGTGGATGTTTTTACAGAGGTATGCTATGCCCACAACGCGGAAAAAGCATGGTGTGCCAATTTGTTTTATGACTTCCTACAATCCGTTAAATCCTGTTGGTTAAAACCTTGTTGACAACCTCAACTTGGTCATTGGCCTGTGGGTAATATGGTGTAGAATTATCATGGCGTAGGCCAAGTTGAGCGGAAATTTCGGTCATCATAATATTTCAAAAGTGGCTACCATGGTATGTAACGATAACTTGAGGGACACCAAATCTAGCAATCACGTGATTGAATATGAAAATAGCTACAATTTTTCCATCAGTCATGAATATAGGTATCACCTCGACCCATTTGGTAAAGTAATCTACAACAAGAATAATATACCCATGCCCCCCGACTGAGTGAGGGTTACATGTGACGAAATCGATGCCCCATTTTTGAAGGGACTAATAGAAATGATTGGGTGAAGAGGAGCTCGAGGTGCACGCATATTTCGATCAAAAATTTGGAAACTGTGACATTTTCTAATTACAAGAATAAAGTATTTAAATAGTGACGACTAGAAATAGCCAGTGCATAATATCTTTTGGGTTGTGGAAAACCCAGACATATGACCACCACATGCTCCATAATGGCAGTCATTTAAGACCCTTTTGGCTTCTTCATGATTTATACAATGTCAAAAAATAGAATCAACACCACGACGATAAAGACTATCACAAATAATATTTTATTGTTGAGATTGGTATCGTATTCTATGTCAATCAGATCGTGAAAGGTTTGGGTTTGAAGATATATAATGATATCTCCATACCAAGGATCTAATGTACTAATTCGAAACATAGATTCATCGGCAAGATGGTCCTTCGCCTTTGTTTCTAATTCAGTATATGAAAAATCACACATAAGTTCAGCAAAAAACCAGTGATTTCTTAGACTTGGATTTCTTGAACCCTAAATCAAACTCTTGTAGGATAACTATCCATTTAGAGTATTTTCCCCCGAGAAATTATTTCATAAAAATGTACATCATAGGGTTGAAATTAGATATCAATGTGGTTTTATGTAACAATATGTGATGACAGAATCATTGGACAGCTTGAATGGCTGCCAAGGCCAATTTCTCCATATGCGAATACTTTATCTCTGTCGGGATGAGATTTTGACTGTGGAAGTCGAATGGAAAAAAGTAGTCCAAGTGACCTTGGAATGTGGAATCCAAGAGTCACACCATTGTATTATAAATGTACATCTATGGTGAATAATAACATAACTCACACTTATCCTATCTTTCTATGTGTGTGTTCTCCATTTACCATGCGTGTGTTTAACATGGTATTAGAGCGGGCGTTCTCCTGCCCTATTCCAATCAGCTAAATTTTAGTTGTCCTCTGCAACTTCTTGCACTATCCTTCCTGCACAAACTTACATTTAAATGAGAGAGAATTCTGTCAGCTGTATTCTAGCTACAATCTCTGCCCACAATCCGTTTCTGGGAACATCAAGTGTGTCTCTTTGCCTTATCAGCCCATGCGTTATTGTGTTTCAATAAGAGTCTGACACTCACTGTTGGAGTCATCCTCTTGAACTAAAACCATTCCAATTGTGGAATCAAACGTAGCTAAATACAAAAAGTAATGTCGGTGATAATTAGGTGGATGCAGCAATGGTGTATGGGTCAACACGTGTTTGAGTGCATCAAAATATTTATTGGCAAGCTTGTCCAAAATGAATGCAACATCCTGTTTTAACAATCGAGTGAAACCTTTAGTTAACTTCGCATAGTTAGGGATGAAACAACATAGAAAGTTTTGTTTCCCTTGCAAACTTTGGATTTGGCGAAGAGTGGAAGGAGGAGGTAAATTGACAATGGCCTCAACCTTCAATGGGTCGACATGAATGCCTTATTTTGAAACAGTGAACCCAATTAAATGTCCTGATTGTACACAAAATACACATTTGTGTGGATTCAAACAAATGTTGTAATGCCTACATCGCATAAAGATGACACGCAAATATGTAGTATGATCTTTTCTGTGTAAAGAATGAGCAGGTAAGTCAACCAAGTAGGTTTGCACAATGTGTTTGATATCGTGAAATGTGTAAGACATAGCTCTTTGAAAAGTTGCACCGACATTTTTTAGTCCAAAAGGTAATTTAAAATATACAAATATTCCCCATGGACATATAAATGTTGTCTTGGGATGATCAACAGGGAGTATGTTTATTTGATTGTAACTAGAAAATCCATCCATAAACGACAATATTTCGTTTCCAGCACAATCATAAACAATTTGATCGATGTAAGGGGTAGGATAATTGTTTTTAGGACATGCCTTGTTAATATCCCTATAATAGACACATACTATTATAGTTCCTTGTTTCTTGGTCACTAGAACTATATTAGATACCCAATCCATCAAAGGATAGGATAAATAAATCATGCACGAAGCAGTTTTTCAACTTTAGCTTTAATAGCAACAAATTTTTGCAGATGTATCAAACGTAATCTCTACCTACTAGGTTTAGCATCCAGGTATGTATTAAATTTTGTGAATCAAAATCTTAGGATCAATGCCTAGCATTTATTCATAAGACCAGGCAAAAACGTCTCTGAATTCCTGAAATAGGGCTTTGTACAAATAGATCTCTTCAATTGAGCAAGAAGAAACTATATGAATGTTTTTAGTTATCCTTGGTTTGATTGATATATCAATGGGAATTGTGGCAGAAATATTTCCTAAATTTTTCTCAGAATTCGAATAAAGAAAGGACATAGGATTTTGAGGTTCCTCGAAAAAATCAATCAAAAATATGGATGAAAATTCATTTTTGAGTCTATCAAAGTCAGGTAAAAATGAAGATCGATGATGAAGATCGTTCCATGGTAATTCATCCAATGACAATATTTCTCGGATATTTTCATCGATTGAAAACATTTGTTGAAAAGAATCATAAAATAATGTCATGGTTGAGCTTGATAGAGAAGAATACTCTTCACTAACCACATTCATTGGATCAGTATGAGTTGATGAAATGTTAGAAAGCGATTGTACCGCTACATATTACAATTCATATGGACTGAAAGGCATCTCGTCATCGTAAGAGTCCAATTCAGATTCTAAAGGCACATTCCATGTGTCATCAAATGGTATTGTGCTTGATGTAGTCATATTGAAATTGGAAATAGTTCAAGGTACGTTAGGAGGAGGTGTAACAAAATTTCCCATAAGATTGGAATTTTTAACTAGTCCTACCCCAACATCTTCATAAGGGATAACCATTTTTCCAACATGTTGGATATTATATGTAGAGGTAGGATCAGAAGCAAAGTAAGAAAACTGATTGATTTTAACAATCTTTCCTTTATGATGAAACATGATCATTCGAAAGACAGATGAAACGACAACAGTCATATCATAAGGACCAACTTCGACCTAGAAGAAGGTTGTAGTCAAGAAGCGCATCAACAACTTCCACCTCAAGCGTTACGGTTTTTCCTTATACCTCTATAGGTAGATCCTGGAATATTCCAAATGGACCAAAACCTCTTCCTTCAAAGGATTTTAGAATCATGGGTGACTGATTGATTGGTGGAGAACCAAGAGTTTTCCAACAAGCTAAGGACATAATGCACGTACATTCTCCCTCATCAATTACTCTGTGAAAAAATCTCCTAGACATGACTAAAACTGGAATTTGAAAATCCATTTGGTGTGGGAGTCTAGGTACAAAGTTCTCGAGATCAAAGCCAATGAAATTAAAAAATTTAGGATCAATCGCTCCTATAGATGATAACAATTTGGACAATATTGCAGCACCTCGAGGGCTAACACTGCTGAAGTGGATATGGCCAAATCTTCAACAATATTGTAATTCTGAGCGGCTCTCGCATGTGGATTGAAAGCTTATTTTTGAAGTATACCTTTGGCAAGAAGTTTAATCACAAAATCAGGATTAGGTTTCACAACGCGTAATGGTTCAGAAATAGGAGGAGTTGATACTGGAGGTTGGCTGGATGATTCAGTTTCCTTTCCAATTATAGGACTCTTAGATCCCTAGTCTTGAGATCGCGTGGAAACCATTACCTGGGACATCATCAGGATATCTTCCGATGAATTGGAAGAAGATCTGATCATTTTGTTGTCTTGTGATGGAAAATGATCTTTAACGACAGCAAGTGTGGGTGAACCTTTGAAAAATTTGGATACCTCAACCCAATGTGGGCACTCGTTGGTGTAGTGATCCTCATCATAGATAAGACAAGGATAATGAGGTTTCTATTTTTCTTCTAATGGTTCAGTTTTTTTTCTTTCTCTTTGGGACACTAGCACATTTGGCCCAATTTCCAACAGCCAAAATGTCGCTCTTATGACACATAGGCGTCCTAAGAGCGACACTTTGAGGTGGGGCAAAATGTTGTTTCCTGTCGCATCGCATTTCTGACACTTCTAATAACCGTCAGTAGAGCGACACTAATTCCAACGTTTTTTTGGTAGTGTCATACTTCTGACATTTCCAAGTTTTTGTTGCTCTTCCGACGTTTGCATGTTTTCGTTGCTCTTCCAACGGTTACAAATTTCCGTCGCTCTTCTAAAATTTACAAATTTTCGTTGCTCTTCCGACTTTCACAAATATCCAGCGCTCTTCCAACGTTTACAAATTTACATCGCAAGTCTGACGTTTAAAAAGGTATGTTGCAAGGCCAACGTTTAAAAATGTCTATTGCAAGTCCGACGTTTACAAATTTCCGTCGCAAGTCTGACGTTTACAAATTTTTGTCGCAAGTCCGACATTTAAAAATTTTCGTCGCAAGTCCGATGGTTCTACGTGCGTGTGTGTTTGTCACTCTTCTGACATTTTTAAGTGGATAGCATCATTGGAATACCGACAGAACAAAACGTATATGGAAAAAAAAATAGGGAACTAGCCCGTGTGAGTGAGATTGCCGCAGGGTTCAACACATGAAGTCGACGCATTTACAAGACCTTTCCATTGATAAACTTGAGACCATATATTACGAACTAGAATATCTATTTGAAAACCACCGAGATTTTCCATCTATAGGGAATCCGAAGCCTTTAATCACAACATCAATTTTGTAAGGTTCTACGCTAAAATAAACTAGAAAATGTGCATCCATTCCATAGGGGAAAAATATACGGTTCACTGCAAATCCAGGTGGAATTTTTACCACAACTGGTACCCTTTTTGAAAACTCAAGCAAGTCTACTATGGTTTTCAAAAACGCCTTATCAGTGCACACTATCCCAAGCAGTCACAAGACATGTGCAGCGCTGAAGACATGAGCCCCAATCAAACAATATTGAGTTTTAATGTTTGCACCATTTAATTCATGATCAATTGATGATGTTAAGATACACAGAGAAGTAATTTCCTATTCCAACTCACAAAACATCCTTTTCTTCAAAGGCATAATTTCAGTTACTGCCTCAATTACAATGTCTACCTTGCAGAAATCCTCAAAGTTTTGAACACCCTTAAAAAGTACCACACCATGTCTTGTTTTTTCTTCCATAATTATGCCCCTTGAAGCACAATTTTTCAATTTGACGTATATTTTCTAGATCCCAGCATCGAATGGCTTTGAATCAACTTCTTTCAAAGCCAGAGCAGTTTTTATTCCAAAACCATAAGAGTATCTTCAACTATGTCAACTTTTCTAATTGGATGAAGAATCAAGTTTCAACCCTTGGTCTGTAACTTCAGTAACCTTAGGAGATGAGCATTGTGCAAAAATGACATGTATGAGTCCTCCTAATTTAGAATTTATGATCAAATATTTCCATGTTTTCCCCTCCGGCCTAACTACTGCAACAACACTATTCACCATCCCCTTATTGATTACACTCAACAATACTGAAATATAGGGAACATTAGTATATGCCTTCTTTACTTTAGCTATGGCATTTTCCAGAACATCTAGCTCTTTTGGTTAAGAACCTAGCTTGTTTATTCTATGGAGAGACTGCTGCCAAGGAATATTACCTCCATGAATGTCTAATTCCCATCTCCAAGTTGTTACAAAAAGGTCTGAATGATCCACAACATCATCTACAAGTCCAAATTTAAGCACCTCTTAGGAATTCAAAGTCTTTGAAGCTAGTAACATGTGAGTCACATGTTTAAGTTCAACCAATAGAGGAAATTGTTGCGTGCTTGCACTGAAACCATCAAAGGCTAAAAATTCAATCAATAAACATTCATTTGAATTCAAACACTTCACTGTTGCTTCTTTTCGCTTGCACTAAACTATTCTGGTCATATCCTTACCCTTGCCTTGATCAAATAAAATGGTAGTTAAGTTTCTCCTCTTCCTCCTTTTTGCTATAGTAAAAAGAGTCAGCATGCATCGCCTAAAAAGGAAATCAATTTCTTTCTCATTCACTGGTCCATCTATTATGACATTGCCAAACCTATTGGCAAGTTGAATCTTCTCATTGGGCAGATTTCTTAAGGCCTTTCCAACTAGGACTTCATGTGTGAAAGGCCCATACACATATGTCCCATAGCTTTTAGTTAAGATAGGTTTAGCGTCGCCTCTTCACTGAACGTGTTGCTCCCTATGAGCACCATAATTGTTGAGATAGAGAGAAGGTTAAATTTCATCAGAGATTTGTAGGCTTGAATTTGTGGCTTCCTCAATTAACTATGGAAATTTATAGTTCTCCCCATTGGTGGAGCTAGTAGTGCAAGTCTTATTATTAGTAAAGTCTCTATCCATTGTTTCCTTGCTCCCTTCAGATTTTCTTTTCAAAGCTTCGTGATCTTTAGCTACCTCCAAGTCTTCCTCTTCAACTGCCTCTTTAGTTCTCTTTGCAATCTCAACTTCCATTTTATCTTTTTCTTTAGGACCTTGAATTTTAAGTTTGTAATTTCTCTTTTCTTTCTTTGATAATAGTCACACTTCCATTCGTTCTAACATGTTTGTGAAGGTTTGGTCATAATCTTTAAATTTTTGGTTTGGGATCGTTTTACCTTTAGCCTTCAATTCTGGTCCTCGAATTCTTCTCCTCGATATCATCCACAGCTAGTCAGAGTCATGCTTTGATACCATTGTAATGTACCTAGGTAGTTTAGAGTGTTCAATTTAAACTTATCAAGCAAATATTTCCAAAAATTCTGATTTCTTTCTACAAACAAATTGAATGCAACTCCAAAATTCTGCTTTAAGTAGATGACACATAAATATTTTCTAACTTTTTGTGGATAGACTCGAAGAGAAAAATATGGGGCAAACAATGAACTTTATTTGGAGCATATAAAAAAATTATAGTGCCAGTTATAGACTCGACTCCTGGAACATACACCATCCACCAAACTCATCTTGAGAAAGTCTTGAAAACAATTTAGCAACTTAGAAACCCTTCTACAGGTACAACATCAATTCATCCCTTTTTCCAAATGAACTGCTACTAGAATATGATAACAAGGTCTTTTGATCTGGAACAATGGTTCTATAATTTGATCTCCTATTTGGCTGATGCCAATAACTTCAACAAATATACATTGCTTACCAAGAATACACCGCAAGGAATCCACCTCTTAATGGATAGATTTGGGATGATGAGGGAAGACTCGTCCACTTCTGAATGATAGCTTTGTTATAGTAATAACAACGTGGCCTAGTGAAATAAGGATTCTAGAAACGATTTACCAACTACACAATCAGCCTCCTTACATTGTGTAATAAATAGGAGATCAGGCAGGATTTATTTGGAAAAACAAATGGGGAATTAGCCCCTGTGAGTGAGATTGTTGCAGGGTTCTTTCAAACGTTCTTACGTTATAAAGGTCCAGATACTACCACAAGGAGAATATCTGGAGAAAGCTTCCAAATACATTGAAGTCATTCAATCCAATCAGAAGGCAAAGGCACATAACGTATAAGCTCTATAAGCTCCCCGTTCGAAGGCTCCTATGAAAAGGAAATGACATCAAACCACACTTTTGAAATCAAAACTAACTAATTCGAAGTAACGATGATCCATCTATTGAAACACTGATCATGCTAATGGGAACCCTGCTTTCACCAGGACATCTTCGGGCATGACCTGGATAGTTCCCATTTCAATGGATCAGAGCCAAAAGGAAAACACAGTTGCAGGAATGTCAAGGAAAAGAAAATACATGAATTCAACCAAATACTACTTTGACTGTAATCACTATTTGACGGTGGCGCTGCTTTGGCTCAAATTACCAATGACTAAAGTATAGCCATAGTTTTTCTCTGCCTTTGTGTTTTGTGTGTCAAACGTGGATATACAATCATTTCATAATGAAATCTATACTGCAGAATGATTCATCTTCATGATGTTGATTGATTCTTAGTCTTAATTTTCCACTGGAATAACAACATCAAAGTCACTAACAGTCCATTCTACGGTTTCAACCTTGTTAGTCACATATATTTCAATGCCACATTAATCGAAGAACATATTCTCCTTGCAAGTTTCGTCCCTCGATGCTGTAACACCACACCCATCAAAGCATTTATAAGTCAAATATAGAGCATTTAACTTGGATCTGCTTTAAGAAAAAAATAGAATCCAACATGTAAATGGCTAATAAAAGTGGACTTAATTAAGTGGTGGTAATAAATAACAGTGATTAACACTTCAGATAAAACCTATTGGTACAATAAAACAAAGGAATTACTTGATAGAAGTATAATTGGATGGAGAGGCCTCCATGATCTAGCTCCCAGGTTCTAGGGTCACCAATCTATCCTTCTCCACTCCTAGAGGGATAGCGATGGACTACCCATTTTGGATGTGGCAATAACTGCATTAATTCCTGTGCCTGTGGATTTTTGTATGGATCAAAAATGTCAAAAGGATTCTTCAGGTGCTTTGTTTTTTATTCCCTTCATAACACCATCTGAAGTGACCCTGGTCTTGTAGAGCCAGTCACATTTTCCCACATTATTTTGTTTTGGGTAAGGAGCCAACTCTGGAGCATTTTTCTTTAGCAAGGAGTTCTGCTTTTTAGCCATAATATTGTTCCATTTACTATACCACAAAACAGAAGAATGATCTAAATGATGGAACTATGATGGAATACTTGGGTTGCATGTGTTATTTGATATAAATGTGTTAAACATATATGCTGCAGAATGATTACCAATGATTTTCATTGTCTTTGTGAGAACTTATGATCTGCTGCATAGTCCTTCACATGAGTGTTATAGATTTTTCTTTACTCACCAAAACAAAGAATGATAAAAATCATGTTAATTTAGCACTTGCCTTAACCAACGTAGGTTGAAGTGTTCTCTTCAACTCCGTAGCCCAAGAAGAAAATTGTCAAGTATGTCCATTAGGGGAATTTTGAGGTCTAAAATGGGCCTCCTAAGAAAAATGTACAACCAAAATACACTTTGTAAGAACCAATAATATTCAAGATGATTATGTCAACCATGGGGGATGATTCACCATTTTTGGAGTAAAAAAGTAAAAATAATAAAAAATAATAAAATAATAAAACTACTTTTTCAGCTCATATTTTCAACTTATCTCCCTAAGTTTTTATTGAAATTTCGAGCAGGAGTACTCGTTGGCTGCAAAATTTAATTCATCATCCAAAGAGCACCCATGTTGCATACTTTCAATGGACCTCGCTACACGAAAAAAGAGAAATACATGAAAAACGTGATTGCAATAACGTTTTTCATGTATTTCTCATTTTTCGTGTAGTAGGGTCCATCAAAAGTATGCAACACATTTTTCATGTATTTCTCATTTTTCATGTAGCGGGTTCCATCGAAAGTATGCAACATGGGTGCTCCTTGGATGAGGAATTAAATTTTGCATCCAACGAGTACTCCTACTCGAAATTTGAGTAAAAACTTAGGGAGATAAGTTGAAAATACAGGTTGTAAAAGTAGTTTTATTATTTTATTATTTATTATTCTTTTTACTTTTCTTTTTTCCCTCCACAATTTGATGATGTAATCTAATCTTATTTTATTATTTCCACTATTATTTTATAATTTCCTTAGGAGGCCCATTTTAGACCTCAAAATTCCCTTAATGAAACTTCGTAATGCATCATAACAACTTACAAAATTGTTAATTAAACCAGATTCGTAGGAGCAATTAGTATAATGGATTTCAAGAGTGGGTTAATCAACTACCCAACACTTCTTGTAACCAACAAGAGACATTCTGTTATTCTTGATGAAAATATAGTTGAGGGAATTCTTGGGATTCCCTTGGATCCGTTTAAGGGATTCAAGAACTTCCCACTATTTATAGGTGTATAGACAACTTGATTTAGGTTAGCTTTTGTTCTAGTCTAGCAGTATTTGAGCTATAAGCTGTACAATATTTGTAATTCCAGTTTTTTAATTAATGAAACAACTTCCATAGTATATTTGAGTTACTATTTTGATTAAGCGATTTACCACTCTTTGTGCAAGGGCCCATTCAAGGAGGTAAGGTGATGAATGTAGGCATTGCATATGTTTTCAATTTTCATGTCACATTGTGTTGTGTGATTGAAATTTTTAGCGTGGTTTCTTCTGTTGTTTACATTCAACAACTCATATATTATTTTTAGTCCTGTAATGATTTCAATTTCCTCAACACTGCTTACTTTCACCAATGTTGAATGAATAGTTATGGTTTGGCTTATAATGCTGTTTTAATTCACGACATTGTTCAATTTGAGTAATTCTTGAATGAATGGTTAGGGTCTAATTGTGATTTTCTTTGAATGGATTTCCTTGTAATTAATTCTCCAACCAACATTTAATGAATAATTGTGTCAGTTCTTAATTCTAAGGAATAGTTAGATGCTTTCAGTTGTGGCATATTAGAGTACACAGTATTTCATAGTAGTTAACTTAACACATCTCAGTTGTTGGAGTCCTTGTCCTTGCATATATAGTGTGCATCATCTCAGAGCTAATGCACCTAGATTGATAAATTAAAGAGATATCATAGTATTAAACCACAGTTATATATTTGTTGTTTTGTACCTTGTCAAAGGTCTCCATGTAAGAAGGCACTCCTCTTCACATTCATCTAATTTACCTCCCAACCAAAACTAGTAAGAGGAGAGACAAGAACCATAATAGAATTCATCTTGGCAATAGAAGAAAATATCTGATGGTAGTCAATGCCTTCCTGTTGCAGGAATCCCTTTGTTAGAAATTGAGCCTTATATCTCTTCATAACACCACTTGAAGTGACCTTGGTCTTGTAGACCCAATTGCATTTTCCCACATTCTTCTATTTTGGGTAAGGAGCCAACTATGAAGTATTTTTATTTATAAAGGAGTTATGATTTTTAGCCATAATATTGTTCCATTTACGGGTGTAATAAAAATCTTCTAGATTTCTGTGAGGTGAGATGGGAAGGTAGAGAGTGAGGAAGAATAAGTTTATGCCTCTACATCCACCACTACATGGAACCAATATACTATATGAAGATGTCATATGGTAGATGACCAGGGCTGAGAGGGCCCAGGTGAAGAAAGAGAGAGGAATAAAATAAAAATGTACTAAGAAAAAACAAGAAATTACCTTGAAATATATGCAATTGTTAGCCTATAATGATAACTTTAGAGTTTCCATGAAGATACATAGAATTTTTGACGGATATGTTCCTCAGAAAAGCACTAAAGGATTGTTCTTTGGAAGAAAAACCAACATGATATTTACTTGCCTCTAGATCATACAATACTTGTTTTGTTAGCTCAGCAAGAAAACGACCTGAAGAGACAACTCAAATGATTATTCTATACAATTTTAAGTTGATTATTTTCAGCATGAAATTTCATCTTTGAAGATCAAAATAAGTCTCAGTTTAGTCTAGTCACAACTTGCTATGTACAAATTTAGGCATCATCTCTTTTAGATCTCATAAATTGTTTTCATCGTGGAAAATGAGAACTGCACTAACACATGTATTGAGTCCACCAGTTTTTGAACCTATTCATCATTGTTGCCATGTTCACAGTTTCCACTAGAACATGCTTGGATGGACTTTTGTTATGAGTCTTAGATCATGTAGGGCTTCATTGTGCTTCAGTTGTACTCCACAACTAGGCTACAATGAAAAATTATCCCAACTTCAGTGTAATGTTGTAGAGAATAGATAACATTGTGGATGATGTCAATATCTAGTATTATGCCAATATATCATATTAAAATTTTAATCATCTATCTTCATTGTTTCTTAATAACCTTTTTTAGCTGATTCAAAATCTTACCTCTCAACAGTAACACGTGTTTAAGGGGCAACTCAAACCTAAAGATGCAACGACCACCATTTCAATATAGAAACATCGAATTGTGATGATTTTTCACATGAAAAAGAGCATGTGCATGATCAAAGAAAAATGCGATGATCTGACTCATCTCATTCTACATTGTTTCATGGGAAGTGCCTTCCTCACATTCAGGTGGCTATTCCACTCATAAGCTCAAAATCCCATATTTATATATTCAAAACTTGTCCATTGCAGCCTTTAGGTGTGGGTTTCCATATTCACATCTCATTCATCCAGTAAGAGATCCTGGTAGTCATAATATGAATAGCTGATCTAGGAATGACATTACTGATCAGTGCGAAAGATTCTTATGGACATGTTAGGTACTCAACTACATATTACTTCCTATAACTACTGGGGGTACAAAAGATGTGCATTCATTATGGGAGCTCCTACAATAAAACGGCCTAAAAACATAACAAGATAGAAAATACCATTTTATACCACCATTTCCATTTCTAGGGCCACAACCATTTTTCCAAGAAACAATATGTTTATTGGGGTCCATTTCTGTAAAATCATTATCCCATTTCTTTAATATCATGGTTTGTTTCTATTAAAATAAAGAAAAAGTTAAAACAATTTAACACAGGACATGAAACAAAAAAGCCTAAACTTATTTTGACTAAGCCATTTCAAAATTTGACCATACACCCCTATAAGCTCATATTTTTTTGAATCACAGATCTGCAATGTCGGAGAAGACGATCAATTTTCTTTGCCAAAGTCTGTCACACACCCATCAGCCTCTTGTTTTTCGACTAACTGGTTTGCAGGTGCCATTTTTCTTTATCAGGAAGTGCCACAAGCTATAAATGGTAAGCATGTTTCCAACTGAATATTGATGTTGTGAAGGGAATGCGAAGTGAAATCATGAAGGATATTGAAGCCATTAAGAAATAATGAATCTACATCATTGTCTTCAATAGACTTGACTAGATCTGGGCATTATAACTCAATTTCACTTAATTTCTCCTCAAGTTCTTCTATGGATGATTTCAACTCTCTAGCCTCCGCTATTGCAACATCCCTGTTCTCATCAGCTTACGCAGTGGGATTCAATGTTTCTTAGGCCACTATCCATTATTCCATGCTTTGGTAGAAGCATGCAGGCTGAGGGTTGTTTGGTAAACGATTTTTTTTCCTTTTTACCTTTTGCTTCACTATATAAAATAACCATGATGTGAAGAGACCTGCCATTTACTTTGATATAGAAAATAGCCATGATTTGAACAAACCTACATTTTTTTCTATAGTGTAATGTTCCCAAAAGATTAATTTTCCAAGTGAAAAAGTAACCTATCAATCCCCATATGCTATAGTCAATAATAAAAGGGAAAAAAACCCAAATACCCAATGTATAGGCTTTAGGCAACTGGGAAAAGAAACCCATGTTGGGGTTTTGAGTGAAATTCACTTAAAAATTCGGGAACCTTGCTTCAGTGAAGTTTAATCAGTGATACTAAAGGTAGGAGTTCCCTTAGGAAAAATACAACACCCCGCAACAGTACAGAAAATGCAAATATATCATCACCTACAAATTTTGTAGATCAAATTATGAGAAATTTGCAACATTTACACAATATAAAATGTTAAAAACACCAAAGCATACCTATACAATAGGAAACCAACACTATATGCACCAAATAATCCATCTTGTCTGAGAGAACCAATATTTGAGATTGTTTATGAAATTGTTTAGTGAGTTAAGAGTTTACAATGGATTACTTTTCCATCCCCTGATTCTACTTAATATAAATGTGGTGCTTTTGTGACTTGAATATAAGCGTTATTTGCCATGTATCTTATATTAAATTGTGGGCATATCCTAGGCCCAATAAGAATCATGCTCCAGGACCAATTCCCAACTAGCAAGTTCTTGGTTTTCATTCAACTTGCTAGTTGGGAATTGGGATGTTGAATCTTATTCATTTCTAAAGCAAAAATCCTTGACAATGTCCACAAACAAACTTCTTCCTTTGTAAAGCCCTGCTAGGTGATTTTATATCAATGTCCTTTGTTTTCAAGATTCTTTTTGTGTTTAATGTTAAATGGACTGAGTCTATGATTTTTTCTATAGTGGGCATCATTTTCATTTTTATTTGTGACAAGGTTTGTAAATAACAGAGTCGAGAATTGTATACAACCTGGGTTTCAACAGTGAAGGTTTGTGACAATGTGTTGGCACCTAACTGAATCACAAATTTGGTAGTAAAACATAGATCATAACTAGATAATGTTGTAAAGATTGTTCTCCCTCGAGATTGTTATAGCTATGGAGTAATCATAAGTAAAATGATTTAAACCATGGTTGCGTTGAAAGTGAAATTGAATGAACCCACTATAAGGATAATTGAGTAAAGAGTTGACTGTGCAAAATTGCTCCTCCTCAATTGCAGAGCATAAAGCTTTGGCAGCATAATCACAAGCACCATATCAAAAAAGAATATTAAGGAGGAAGAAAAGATAGTGTCAATGTGAAAAGAAAACCAAAAAGAAGGAATGAAAGAGAAAGTCAATGTGAAAAGAAAGCCTATACCACTAGAGTAAAACAACATTGTATCCATTACAGAGATGAACAAACCAAAGATGAACACATAAGTCATAATGAATGAATAAATGATATTTTAACATCCACGAGACTAAAAATAGTCTATGGGACTACCAGCTTCCTTCTTCTTTTTTCCTTCTATAATTCAATCCTTTTCTTACTCAATTTGATGATCAGCTGACTCAACCTTCTAACAGTTCCCTCACTGAAAAGACAATGCCACATAATTGATGCTAACATATTGCGGAAACTGTCCCTGATGTCTCTAAAAGCATCACATTCCAAAATGAAATGTTTTTCTGATTCCACTGCTCCAGAAGTGAAAAAAGTACATACCCTTTCTTTCCAAGCTTCTTTAAGTCTCTTCCACCGTCCTATTTCACACCGAAGTTGATATGAGTTAGTTCTTAATTGAGCAATAAGAACCTTTTCTCTCCACGAAATGCTAGATCCAATGTACTCTTTTTGTTAGAGATCACAAGTGGGGTTGAATTCCTGAACATAATACTTCTTCTTTCTACCCAACCCTTTTCCCCATATACCCTTACGGAACTTCTCCAGCACAAAATTATTTAACTCCTTGCTATTTTTGGGACATGCATTATGGTAAATATTCCATTTTTGCATCCATTTTTTGTTTTGTCTCATCCACAATTTATTTCTTTCACTCATACCTTCATTGAAGATAACTTTCGACCATCTACCTCCTCCCATTTTCTCAATTCTTTTTAGATACCTTATAAGATGCACCATGGAAATTGCTTCAATGGGAGATGCCCCTGTTTCACTCAACATTATCTCATAGGGAACAAAACTTTTTATTTTGAACTTTCTCATGATTAATTGTTTTTGAATTTTTTCAATTTGTTTCCATTTTGAAACAGGGATGCTGCTAGCCCACAATTCACACCCATATAATAGCACTTCACAAACTAGGAGTCCAAAAATTACTTTGATCGTGTTCCAATCCCATAACTCTTCCTCTCTACATCTGTTTTGAAGTGCATATAATGCTTTCCACCCTACCACAATTCTTTTATTTCTACAATCCTCTCAATTAAGCTTGTTGTTGAAATCGATCCCGAGGTACTTGTATTCATTTACTTCTTCAAGAATGTTGCCTTCAAAGAATAACATATGTTGGATTTGCTTCCTTTTATTAGAGAAAATAATTATTTTGGTCTTACTAGTATTGACTTGCATCCCCACTTCTTTACAAAAATGCTCAATGGCATATAGGTGCATCTGCAATCCATGGACCGATTTAGCAACCAGAACAAGATCATCGGCATATAGAAGAAGCTTTATCACAAACTCCCCCAATCGAACACCATCACCACCTTGAAAATTTAGCCACTCTTCTAATTTGTCAATATATAAGCCAAAAAGGGTAGGGGATAAAGGGAAACCTTTCTTGACTCCGATATCACTTCTAAAACTTTCTTAAATGCCTGTTGACATTCTAATTTTGACTTTCACCTCTTCATAAAGCCTATGGACAACAACTCTATATTGTAAAGGAATTTCAAGTTCTTCCATTCTACGCCACAACTTATCTCTTGGGACTATGTCAAATGCCTTTTTGAAGTCAACAAAGCAGCAAAATACTTCTTCTTTGCTCCCCCAAAACTTTTCAACAATGTGTCTCAGCATGATACCATGATCTACTATAGAATGCTTCAGCCTAAAACCTGCTTGCCCTTTTGCCCTCTTTTCTTTTACTTCCACCCACTTAATAATTCTATTTTCTACCATGCCACTGAAAATATTTGCAAACAAAGGATTGATCATAATGGTTCTATAGTTGGAAGGATTATTAGTGTCTCCACTTTTGAAAAGGGGAATTGCTAGACTAGTTTTCCAATCCCTTGGGAATCCTTGCTGAATGACGTTGTTGAATATTTCCATGATGTTTGGTGCCAAAATTTTCATTCCCCACTTTATATATTCTACTTGAAGTTCAACCAAGTCCTTTTCCTTCCCTTTTTGCAACTTTTTAATTCCTGCCTCCACCTCATGTACTGTGAAAAGCTTTGTAAATGTGTTGATCCTAGGAGGAGGCCCAACCTCTAATTATTTTTCATAGATTTTCCGTGCATAGTCAAACCATTGATTGGTTGTAATATTATTTTCAAATTGCTTCTTCCTTGGTTGAAGTTCCTGCCAAAATTTTTTTGGGTTATTCTTGCCTAGATATATCAACTCTTCCCACCTTATTTGCATGAACTCATATTTTTTCTTTTTTAAAAGTTTCGCTGTGGCCATTGCAGGACAAAAATAGAAAATTGTTTCCAAGTTTAAGGGATGCAATTATAATGAAAATTTCCAACTTGGTGACCAATATCTTCTCACAAAATATTCTTTCAACACACGAGCAATAAAGAAAGATACTTATACTGAACAAAGCCCAATTACCTTGGGTAGATTGTAAGCCTCCTCTCAAACAGAGCATAGAGGCGAAAACAGAGTGCATAACATGACACAGAGGAGTCCACTGAAACAAACCAAACCAACAAAGGATGCAACCTTGGTGGATCGAACTCGTGATCGCCTGCAGGCTACATGATGAATACGAGGCCTCTGCACCATGGTTGTTTTTCCAACAGGACCAATTTTCAGTTCTAACTGAAGCAAACACAGTGCCTTAAATATAAACCACCCTGCAAGGGGGACAAAAGATGAAATTCAATGCATAAGTACAAACTCAGAGACCTAGGAAAACTCCAATATGGATGGATAACAACTATTCAATGTCCAAAAATAAAGAGGAATTATTTCAAACGAAAAAGAAAAAAGCAGTTTCTTGAAACTCCCAAGTAATTGCTGCAGAACCCAATGTATGATTTTCTTGCATTGCAATTAATTACTAGAAGTTTATGCTAGCATCAGTAAATATGGATATAGATCATGAAACACGACATGTTGGCGTGTGTATAATTCCATGAAATGGGGCAACAGATCGTCACCGTGAACAGAATAGAAATATTAGATGACTCTATGCTTGTCACCATTGAATAGAGGCGTTTGGTGATGTTTGACTTGATACAACCATTATTTGTATTGGATACAAAAAGAGATGATTCATAAGTAGCTCTGATCCCGAAGGAAAAATACAAAATATTTGCGATAGACTTGCAAGTTGAAATCTTCAAAGAAATTTTACTGACAATATTAGGTGTTGGCTTCAGAACTTCAACAAGATCTCTACCATGGATCTCTGATCAACTTGAATAAAATTTCACAGTGTAAAAGCAATTTCATATTAGGGCTTGCCTTACCTTAGATGGCCTTTCCATAGGGGCTGAATACTGATCAATTTACTTCAGTCATACTGAATACGCAAAATCTTCAAAATCTTCGGTCATGCAGAGCTCTTCACATCAATCCAACGCCTAAAACTCCCTCTGATTTGAATCTTTGAATGATGGATTCAAACAGAAGTGGGGAAGAACTAAAGAAGCAAAAGGGTGTGCCAGGGAATGGGTGTTCATCATTCAGGGGAATTCGGGTTTCGCAGGGCGTCAGGTAGTTTGACAGGGTCGAGTTGGGTTCAACCCGAGTCTGCATGCAGAACAATGACAACGCGTTCGAAAGGGTGTGTTTTTTACATGTGGGTATATGAAGGCTAGTAATAGGGAGGCTGGGTGATTTAATATGTAAAACTTACAAATTTCCACGCACATGAACTAACCTGACCCGAACCCGACCTGAATGTGTTTCCTTGGGCGCCCTCACATGACACGACCCGACTCGCCCGAACTAAGACACAAGGTAGAAAACAACAAATGGGTCGCACGAATGTGCACTTTAAGGGACACGGGCGATCACAACTTAGAATTTTTGATACAACGTCCCTCACACGACCCGACCTAACCTGACCCAGACGCATTTCCTTGCGCGCCCTCACATGGCACGACTCGACCCGCCCGAATGAAGGCACAAAGGAGTGCCAAATGGACCTTCAAAACTTATCAAAACTTAGCATTTTTTATACGAACACCCTCACACGACCTGACCCAAACTGACCCAACCCGAACACGTTGCCTTGGGCACCCTCACACGACACGACTTGACCAGCCCGAACGAAGGCACAAGGGAGCTAATGGCAAACAGGTCGCACAAAAGTGCGCAAGGCACACAACCTGTCACAACTTAGCATTTTTTATATGACCGCCTTCACCTGGCCTAACCCGAACGCGTTTCCTTGGGTTCCCTTACACGGCATGACCCGACCTGACTCGACCCACCCGAATGAAGGAACATGGGGTCAAACAATAAATGGGTCACACAAACGTGCACAAAACACACGGGGGGTCACAACTTAGCATTTTTTCTACAACCTCCCTCACACGACCTGACCCAAACATTTTTCCATGGGCACCCTCACACGGCACGACCCAACCCGACTCGACCCGACCCACACTGAACGTGTTTCCTTGGGTGCCCTCACATGACCCGACCCGACCCGAACGTGTTTCCTTGGGTGCTCTCACACGACCATACCTGACCTGCCCAAATGAAGGCACAAGGGAGAAAAAGGAAAATGGGTCACACGAACGTGTGCCACAAGGCACACGAGCTGTCGCAACTTAGTATTTTTGACACGGCCTCCATCACACGGCCTGACCCAACAAGAGTACCCGACCCAAATGCATTTCCTTGGGCACCCTCACACGGCACAAATTGACCCGCCCGAACGAAGCCATAAGGGAGAAAATGGCAAATAGGTCGCACGAACGTGCATAAGGCACACAAGCGGTCACAACTTAGCAATTTTGATACGGTCGCCCTCACACAACCCGACCCCGCGACCCACCTGAACGTGTTTCGTTGGGCGCCCTCGCACAACCTGACCCAACCCAACCCGACCCACCCAAAAACATTTCTGTGGCGCCCTCACATGGAACAACTCGACCCAACCTGCCCAAACACATTTCCTTGGGTGCCCTCACACAACACGACCTGACCCGACCCTCCTAAACGTGTTTCCTTGGGAACCCTCACATGACCCGACCCGAACCGAATACAACGAAAAGGCTACAGTTGCTATCGAAGCTTAGACATTATATTGGTTGGTCTCATTGAAACATTGGCAGGGGCAAGACATTAGTTAGGGTCGAAGCTGCATAACAAGACATGGCAAGTTGGGAAGAGTATCAAGGGAGGATTTTTTAGACCTTGTACAGGTTGAGGTGTATGAAAGAAGAGCACCCACGGATTTGTGTTGAACTTGAAGTCTTGGAGGAGAATGTTGATGTAGAGCTTCTTTTAATTGGTTGGGAAATGGAGCAGGATGGAGTTGCAAATTGCGATGAAGAAGAAGAAGTAGAGACATGTGAAGAAGAGAATCTATTCTTCAAAATTAGGGGGTTAAATGGGTTAGGGATCGAGAATTAAGGTTTAAAGGGTTAGGGTTTAGAGGTTTATGGTTTAGGGGGTTAAATGGGTTAGGGGTTTAGGGGTTTAGGGGATTAAATGGGTTAGGGGTTAAGGGTTTATCGGTTTAGGGGATTAAATGGGTTAGGGGTTAGGGGTTGAGGGTTTAGAGGTTTAGGGCTTAGGGGTTAAATGGGTTAGTGGTTTAGAGGTTTAGGGGTTAAATGGGTTAGGGTTTGGGAATTGTGGCTAAGGATTCAAGCTCCATGTAAAAATATAAAATCATCAAAAATGTTAATGGTTTGGAAGAATTTTCTAAAATACCCTTCCTAATAGAAAAACCCTTTGGATATAGGATTCCAAAGTTGTATTTGTAGCAAGTAATTCATCTTGAAAGGTGGAGGGAACTGAACACAAAGTGGAAGGAAAAAATATATTGATTAAAAATTAGAACTAATTGTGGAAAAATACCCACCAACTTGTAGAGTAGCTCTAGAGGAGTCCTCAAGATACCAATTAGGAAAAAAATATTTAAAAGAAAAAAAAAACAATTGATGCACCGCAAAAACTTGCCATCAATAGATTGAGAAAGAAATTAAAATCTATCATTACAAAGCTAACCTCGAGTCTGTCATATTCCCATTTTTGTTGTACTAAATTTCCACATCATGAAATCACATCAAGGAATTAATCTTCAATTTATGTCAGCATACTCCATTTGTAAAGGGCTAGTATGCTTATAATGTTAGATGGAGCAGACTGCAAAAAAATTGGATTGTAGATCCTTGCATTGATAAATTTGGTTTCTTAGCTTCCATTGCAGTCTAAGTAATGGTTCATTTTTTTCATACTTCATTCTGAAATGTTGGAGGTGTTTTCTTTTATACTACGTTTCCTTGGGCACCCTCACAGTACGACAACCCAACCCGACCCGACCCGACTGAACGTCGAAGGTAGAAGGGAGAAAATGACAAATGGGTCACACGAACATGCACAAGGCACACGGGCAGTCACAAATTAGCATTTTTTATACGGTCTCTCACATGAATATCTGACCTGAATTCGTTTCCTGTGGCGCCCTCACATAACACAACCCGACCCGCCCGAACGGAGGCATGAGGGAGAAAACGGAAAACAGATCACACAAACATGAACAAGGCACACGGGCAGTCACAACTTAGCATTTTTGATATGTCCACCATCACACGACCCGACCCGACCCACCCGAACGCATTTCCCTGGGCACCCTCACATGACTCGACCCGACCTGGCCCTCTCGAAATGCGTTTCCTTGGGTGCCCTCACACAACCCGACCAGACCCGCCCAAACACGTTTTCTTGGGCGCCATAACACGACATGAAATGACCTGACCCTCCTGAACGTGTTTCATTATAAGGTGCTCTCACCCAACACAATCCGACCCAGACGTGTTCCTTGCGCGCCCTTACACGACCTAACCTAACCTGACCCACTCGAACACATTTTCTTGGGCGCCCTCACATGGCACAACCCAACCCACCCGAACGCGTTTTCCTGGACACCCTCACACGACCTGACTCGACTTGACCTACTCGAACACATTTCCTTAGGCGCCCTCACACGAAACGACCCGAACTGACCCACCCAAACGCGTTTCCTTGGGCGGCCTCACACGACATGACCCGACCTGACCCGACCCGACCCACCCGAACACATTTCCTTGGGTGCCCTCACACGACCCACTCAAACGCGTTTCCTTGGGTTCCCTCACACGACTTGACACAACCTGACCCAGACACGTTCCATGGGCGCCCTCACACGACCTGACCCAACCGGCCCGAATGCGTTTCCTTGGCCGCCCTCACAATACCGCACGAACTGAATTGATTCGACCCGCCCGAACGTCGAAGGCACAAGGGACCAAACCTCAAACGGGTCGCATGAATGTGCACAAGGCACTCGGGTGGTCACAACTTAACATTTTTTATACGACCTCCCTCACACAATCTGACCCAAACACATTTCATGTGGCGCCCTCACACAGCACAACCTGACCCGCCTGAACGAAGGGCACACAAGGGAGAAAATGGAAAATGGATCTCACAAACGTGCCTAAGCAACACGGGCGGTTAGAACTTAGAATTTTTTATACGACCACCCTCACACGACCCGACCTGCCCGAACGCGTTTCCTTGGGCGCCCTCCTAGTATGGCATGACCTGCCTGACCCGACCCGAACATGGTTCCTTGGGCACCATCACGCGACTCGACCCGACCCACATGAACGCGTTTCCTTGGGTGGCCTCACATGACACGACCCAAACAAACCGGACCCAACCCGCCTGAACGTGTTTCCTTGGGCGCCCTCACACGACCCGACCCAGACACATTCCTTGGGCACCCTCACATGACCCAATCACACGACCCGACCCAGGCATGTTCCTTGGGCACCCTCAAACAACCCAACATGACCCAAACTAGACACGTTCCTTTGGCGCCTTCACACGACCTAACTTAGCCTGACCTGCTCGAACACATTTCCTCGGGTACCCTCACACGGCATGACCCGACCCGACCAACCCGAATGCATTTTACTGGGTGCCCTCAAACAACCCGACTCAACCCAACCCGCTCAAACACATTTCCTTGGGTGCCCTCACACGACATGACCCGACCCGACTCACCCGAATGTGTTTCCTTGGGAGGCCTCACACGACAAGACTTGATCCGACCCAACCCAACCTGCCTAAATGCGTTTCCTTGGGCGTCATCACAAGACTCGACACGACCCGACCCAGACGCATTCCTTGGGCTCCCTCACACGACCTGACCCGACCCGACTCGGCCTGCTTGAACGCATTTCCTTTGGCGCCCTCAAAATACGACACAACCCGACCCAAACACGTTTACTTAGGCGTCATCACACGACCCGACCCTACTCGACCCGCCTGAATGTCGAAGGCACAAGGGAGAAAACGGAAAATGGGTCACATGAACGTGCACAAGGCACACTGTAATATTCCAAATTAGCTTTTAGCTAGTTTGAATACTATATGTTACTTCTATTTTCATTCTAGAAGAATAAATGGGGTAAGGAGACCCTTAAATCTCTTTAATAGGAATAAAACACTTCCAGTGTGAATGTGGATCAGTTTATATAGTCAAAATAAAGCCACCTTGGGTGTGAAAGGGAGCAATGCATGTAGACTAGATCAAGGTTGACCAAATAAACAGCGCTGCCAAAGAAGAGAGTGGAGCTAGTGGGGACAACGTAGTTTTGGAGGAGGAGTCTTTGCATGGAAGTAACCTCATAAATGAGTGGGACCAAGGGTGAGGAAGCTCACCAAGAATATAAGGGAAGGGATGGCAGCCATGAGGGGCATTCAGAATATTTTTTATGTTTGATTCTTATTACTTATTGCATGCTTCAACTGTTTAGCTGGGTTTGCTATACTGTTTAGTACAAGGGAATTTCCATGCGAGAATGCCCCACTCTTTCTTGGAGGACTTGGGAAGGAAATCTAAGAGGAGTATTCTGAGCTTCATTTCCACCATCCGACATTGGGCCAAGTAGTAACCTATAGCTACAACGCAGTCTCCTTGAGGAGCTGCGTCATTTTTCATGGTGTTGCAATGAAGGGGTCAGAAACCCTATTTATGAGCTAGTTTCCTAGTGAAAGGATCAACCTTTCACCCGGAAAGCTAGTAAGGAGAAGTTACAACCATTTATTTGTATTTTCAACTATATTTATGCAGAGCTTCAGTAAGACAACGTGATTCAACCACAAATCTGCAGTTTATACCTTTTATATCTCATGCCTTTCAAGAAACCCTTGCCAGGTTATCTTGGGATTGTGTAGAAGAGACTAGATCTCCATTTTTCAGTGCTTTTGAGTAATATATCAGTAGATCCATTTATTTTTATATTTTTGTAGTAGTAAACCTCATTGGACTGCACTGTCATATGCTTCATAGTTTCTGTGTTACATTACTCATGGGATTGTAGTGTTTTTGGGATGCTTTGGGCTTGGGAGGCCTATTTAACTAAGTTGAAATGATTTTTTTGTCATCACATTGTATATGTGGTTGCTATAATAAATAAACTAATGGATCCATGAGTTTTTCTTGACTTTTATAATGTAATTTGCTGAATAATGCATTTTTGGTGCTTATATTGCTGTCTTTCTTAATTAGGAATATTACAATGGTATCAGAGCTCTAATCTTGGCTCAGCTTATGGGGAAATACATCTATAGCCATGGATGAGAGAGGGATTCCAAAAATTCTTCTTTAGAATATGCAAGACATTGCAAAACATATCAAGGAGATGAGATTTGAAAGACAAAAGGAATCCCCTAGAGGGTTTCACCATGGAGAAAGCTCCAACACCTCAAATTTGTGGTGGGAGCAAACATTAGCACAACCTTCTTCACAATGCTCCACTATGCCCACATTCCTATCTTTGGAAGGTGAGGAAGGAGGGCCCTTGAGGGAAGAAACCCTTGGTGAATATTTTGTGGAATATGAATCTCAATCCCAAAGATTCAAAGAACATTTAAACTTTCAGGATATATGTCGGATCAAGGATGGTAGGAGATCCTTCAATCACCATAAAAAGGGAGGGTACATGCAGAACTCAGATCTACAATGTAGTTTTGGCAGATTATTTTTTCCCTCTTATGATGGATCACCCAAGTGCATAGCCAATGCTTGGGTAGAGAGGTTGGATACTTATTTCCAACTCAACAAAGTTTCAGAATTGGAAGCTATCAAAATAGTAGCGTAGAACCTAGAAGGTGAGGCACATGAGTGGTGGTTTCATGGGTTATCTACACTTGGGCATGCTAGTATCACTTCATATTCAGACTTCACAAGGAGGTTGGTGGAGAGATTTGATCCCAGGGATCTGGAGGCACACTTTGTTGGGCTAACCAAGCTCAAGAAATTGGGAGATTTAGAAACCTATATCTCTGAGTTTCTAAAGATTTCAGTGATGGTATCTGACCTCACTATGACCTGGAGATTATGCATGTTTATTGATGGGATGGTTGAACCAGTGCATGATTTGGTGAAATCCACTAGACCAACTACACTCCAAGAAGCTATGGAGAAGGCTAGGTATTTGTAGCATGCTTTATCCAAGGCCAAAGCCCCCTTCTAGGACAATATCTCCTCTTGCCCAAAGGAGAATCAGGAGAAGACATCTCTTGATAATGATCGAAGAGATCTAAGGAAGAAAAAAAATTGTTTCACTTGTCGGGAGCCATGGGTACGAAACCGCCAATGTATTGCAGGGAAAGCACATTGCATTGAGATATTTTTTGATGAGGAGAAGGAGACCAACGCTGTAGCAGCAGAAGGAGGTGCACCACCCACAGGAGATGTAGTGAAAGCATTTGCTCCAATGGGAGGGACTCTTGTAGCTTTGAGAGGAGTTCTGAAGTATCTAAATTTGAGGGTTAGAAGCACTATTATGGGACAAAGAGTATCAGTATTGGTAGACAGTGGAGCTACACATAACTTTATTGATAGATAGTTGGTGCAAATTAGGGGCATTCACATAGAAGACTTTGAGGGTTTCTCATTTTTGGTTCCAGGAGCTAGGACCATGAAGTGTGCCAAATATGTTTTGACAATAACCATCACTATGGGAACCTACACATTGACAGACCACTTATTTGTGGTTGATATATCAAACACCAACGTGATATTGGGTGTCCAGTAGTTAATCACCTTAGGGGAAGGTTACCACTGATTGGGAAACCTTAGAGATGGAATGGACAGAAAAGGGGAGTGGTAAACATTAGAAAATCGAAGGCATACACACCTATCCACCCCAGATTGTCTTAGCCCACAGGATGGAAGCAGATTTGCACAGAGGGGACATAGAATGGGCAATAGAATTGCATTTTTCAGAAGTAGGAAGAAAGGATTCATTAGTACATCTAGATGTACAATATATTTTGGACCGATATTCTACATTGTTTGGAGATATTCCACTTGGGAGACCTCCTGACCGAGGTTTTCAGCACACTATTGAGTTGGAGCAAGGGATCCAAGTAGTGATCACCACAACCTATAGGCATGCCATGGCCTATAGAGATGAGATTGAAAAGTCCATTCAGGAGCTTTTGGCTTTGGGACATATTCGGCCTAGCACTAGTCCTTTTGCCTCTTCAATGGTCTTGGTGAAGAAGAAAGATGGCACATTGAGAATGTGCATTGATTATAGAGCTTTGAACAAGAAAACCATGAAGAACATGTACCTAATTCCCAAGATCAATGAATTGATATATGAACTAAGAGGGTCCAAGTATTTCTCTAAGATTGATTTGAGATCGAGGTATCATCAAATCAAGGTGAGGGATCAAGACATCCCCAAGACAACATTCTGATGTCACTATGGACATTTTGAGTTTTTGGTAATGCCTTTTGGGCTAACCAATGCTCCAGCAACATTCTAATCTTGCATGAACCACATCTTCCGTGGTCACTTAAGGAAGTTTATATTGGTCTTTTTTGATGACATTCTTATTTATAGTCGCACATGGGAGGAGCATTTACAACATATTGAGGAAGTACTATGCATTATTAAGGAGCAAAAATTCTATGCTAAGCTCTCTAAGTGTGAGTTTGGGATCACAGAGATGATTTATTTGGGCCACATCATTGGAGTGGATGGGGTGAGAGTCCATGAAGAGAATATCCGTGCTATTAGAGATTGGCCTGAACCAAAGAATGTCACAGAACTTTGGTGGTTTGTAGGCATCTGTACCTATTACCATAAGTTTGTAAAAGGGTTCTCTCAAATAGCAGCACCACTTACAGATCTAACCAAGAAGGGAACTTTTAGTTGGATAAACATAGTGCAGAGAGCTTTTGATAAGCTCAAGGAGGTGATGAGTAGCTTCCCTGTATTGGTCCTACCTGATTTTGCCCAACCCTTTGTGTTGGAATTTTATGCTTCGGGAGAAGGCATTGGAGCAGTATTGATGCAAGGGGGATACCCCATATATTTTGAAAGACGGAAGTTGCTGCCACATGAAAGAATATACCCCATATATTATAAGGAGATGTTGGCTATTATGCATGCTTTAGCCAAGTTCCAACAATATTTGGTGGGAAATAGATTCCAAGTGAAGACTGATCATAATAGTATCTGATTCTTTCTTGAGTAGAAGCAGCTTCAGGAGAGGCAACAGAAATGGGTGAGTAAGATCCAAGCATATGAATTTGACATAGAATATTTCAAAGGGAAGAGTAATGTAGTGGCTGATTCTCTATCTCGGAGGCCATCAGCATTGTCCTTGATGAGCATGGATGTAGATTGGAAGCAGCTATTGTTATTGGAATACTCCAAAGACCACTTTGCATGTGAGATCCTAGATGGATTGGTGACCGATGAGAGGTATAAAGTGATGGATGAGGTCATCTATTACTGAGAACGGGTATTCTTGGCTAGAGATTCTAAGCTCAAGAATAATATTTTGCAGTCAACGCATGATTCCCCACTTACAGGGCATCAAGGATTCACCAAGACATATCAGGCTATTCGAGAGAGATTCTCATGGAAGGGTCTCAAGGAGGATGTACTCCAACACATCAAAGAGTGTGTAGTTTGCTAGCAGAACAAAGGAGAGCACAACCATCCTACAAGATTATTGCAGCCACTCCCTATTTTGGATGGGAAATGGGAGAGTATTTCCATGGACTTCATCACCGGTCTACCTACAGTTCAGGGTAAGGATTGTATCTTTGTAGTTGTTGATCGACTAACAAAATATTCACATTTCTTTGCTATTTCTGCACAATATACTGCTTCATAGGTAGCATAGATTTTCTTCAGGGATGTGTTTAGACTCCATGGTTGTCCAAAGACCATAATCAGTGATCGGAATAACCACTTCATGGGTGGCTTTTGGCAAGAGATTTTTCACTTAGTGGGTACTGAGTTGACACCAAGTACTAGCTATAACCCACAAACCAATGGACAAACTGAAATAGTGAACAAGTGGTTGGAAGGATACTTGCAGAACTATGTTTCGGGGCAGCAGAGATCATGGCTGTGTTGGCTCCATTTGGGGGAGTATTGCTACAACACAACTTTTCACATGTCCATTGGCATGACCCCATTTCGAGCCCTTTATGGGTATAATGCACTATCATTTACTGATGTGATATTTGGGGCAAGAAAAGCTCCTAGAAAAAAGGAGTGGATTCAAGAGAGTCAGGATATACTCTGGGCCCTCAAGGACAACATTTCTACAACACAAAACAAACAGAAAATGTATGCAGACCGTGTTTGGATAGAGAGATAGTTTGAGGTAGATGATTTAGTTTATCTTCATCTTCAGCCATATATAAAATCTACACTCAAGGAGAAAGGAGCCGAGATTCTTAAAACTCGGTTCTATGGACCATACAAGGTGATCCGTCGTGTTGGAGAAGTAGCATATGAGCTAGAGCTTTTTGTGGGGAGCAAGATCCATAACATTTTTCATGTCTCATGCCTCAAGAAGGCCATTGGACAACATGTGGTTGCCACTATGGATCTCCCACCTATTGATGATGATGGCCATCTAGTTTTTCAACTAGAGGCTATCTTGGATACTCGAGAGAGGCAGCTAAGGAGAAGGGTGATCAAATAATATCTAATTCGATGGAAGAATCTTCCTGATGAGGATGCCACTTGGGAGGGAGAGAAGATTTTGCAGCATCCTTCTTTACTGTTGCTTGAGGAAAATAAACTTTTGGGAGGGGAGGACTATGATATTCCCAATTAGCTTTTAGCTAGTTGGAATATTATATGTTACTTCTATTTTCAGTCTAGAATAATAAATGCGGTAAGGAGACTCTTAAATATCTTTAGTAGGAATAAAACACTTCCAGTGTGAATGTGGATCAGTTTAGATAGTCAAAATAAAGCCACCTTGGGTGTGAAAGGGAGAAATGCATGTAGAATAGATCAAGGTTGAACAAATCAACAACATTGCCAAAGAAGAGAGTGGAGCTAGTGGGGACAGTGCAGTTTTGGAGGAGGAGTCTTTGCATGGAAGTAACCTCATAAATGAGTGGGGCCAAGGGTGAGGAAGCTCACCATGAATATAAGGGAAGGGATGGCAGCCACAAGGGGCATTTAGAATATTTTTTATGTTTGAGTCTCATGAATGATTGCATGCTTCAACTATTTAGCTGGGTTTGTTGTATTGTTTAGTACAAGGGCAATTCCATGCGTGAATTCCCCACTCTTTCTTGGAGGACTTAGGAAGGAAATCTGAAAGGAGTATTCTGAGCTTCATTTCCACCATTCGACATTGGGCCAAGCAGTCACCTACATCCATAGTGCAGTCTCCTTGAAGAACTGCGTTATTTTTCATGGTTTTGCAGTGGAGGGGTCAAAAACCTTGTTTATTAGCTAGTTTCCTAGTGAAAGGATCAAAATTTCACCCAAAAATATAGCAAGGAGAAGTTACAACTAGTTATTTGTCTTTCCAGCTATATTTATGCATAGCTTTAGTAAGACAGTGTGATTCAACCACAGATCTGCAGTTTATACTTTTTATATCTCATGCCTTTTAAGAAACCCTTGCCGGGTTATCTTGAGATTGTGTAGAAGAGACTAGATCTCCATTTTTCAGCACTTTTGAGTATTATATCAGTAGATCCATTTATTTTTCAATATCTGTAGTAGTAACCCTCATTGGACTACGCTGTCATATGCTTCAAAATTTCTGTGTTGTAGTACTCATGGGATTGTAGTGTTTTTGGGTTGTTTTGGGCTTGAGAGTCCTGTTTAACTAAGTTGGAATGATTTGTTTCTCATCACATTGTATATTTGGTTGCTATAATACATAAAATAATCAATCCATGGGCTGTTCTTGACTTTTATAACGTAATTTTCTGAATAATGCATTTTTGGTGCTTATATTGCTGTCTTTCCTAATTAGGAATATTACACACATGGGCGGTTACAACTTAGCATTTTTTATATGGCCTCCCTCACATGATCTGACCTGAACATGTCTCCTATGGCGCCCTCACACGGCATGACCTTACCCGCCCAAACGAAGGGCGCACAAGGGAGAAAACGAAAAACGGATCGCACAAACATGCACAAGCAACATGGGTGGTCACAACTTTTCATTTTTTATACGACAACCCTCACACGTCTCGACCCGACTCGACTCGACTCGACTCACCCGACTACATTTCCTTGGGCACCATCACATGGCACGACTTGACCAGACCTAACCTGACCCACTCGAACACATTTCCTTGGGTGCCCTCACACGACCTGACATGACCCGACCCAGACACGTTTTTTGGGCACCCTCACATGACCCGACCTGGCCCAACCTGCTCGAATGCGTTTCCTTGGGCGCCCTCACAGTACGACATGACCTGAATTGACCTGACCTGACCCGAACGCGTTTCCATGGGCATCATCACACAACTCGACCCAACCCGTGCGAACACATTTCCTTGGGCAACACAACCCGACCAGACCGAACCTGACCCACCCAAATGCGTTTCCTTGTGCACCCTCACACGACCTAACTCGAACGCGTTCCTTGGGCGCCCTCACATGACCCAACATGACCCGTCTCTGACACGTTCCTTGGGCGCCCTCACATGGCATGACCCGACCTGACCCGAATGCGTTTACTTGCGCGCTGTCACACAAAAAATTCACTATTCCGACGTTTTTTTCTTAAACTTCGCACTTCCAACACTTTGTCCCGAAATGTCACCCTTCCGACGCTTTGCCTAAATGTCACACTTCCGACACTTTGTTCCTAAACGTCACACTTACGATGCATTGGTCCTAATCATCGCACTTTTGACACTTTGTCCTTAAACTTTGCTATTCTAACGATACCCCTAACCGTCGCTATACTGAGGATGCTCCCTAAACGTCACAAGAGCAATGCTTGTCGGTGGGTGTGTTAGTGTGTTCGGTGCATGCATGTACGAAATCACACCAACTTAAGGGGTGTGGTTTACTCTCTTAAGTTATTGGTCACAAATAGAAAATATATGGAGTCAAGCAAGTTAATGGAACATGCTAGAACATAAAAATACTAGATAGAGAAATAACATGCATATTCAAACATAAAAATTAAACTAAAAGTAAAAAAAATAAGACAAAAGCTCTAAATAGAGTCAAACAACTACAATAATCCAAACAGTGGCGCTTACGACCCCTCTTATTGAGTGCTGGTAAGAAATGAGGATCAAACTTTAACCCACTTGCCAAGCGGCCCTTAGAACTTGGGTTCTAAGTCCCGATGCAAGGATGTCTTCACTTCCAAGCTTGACTTGGTGAAAAGTCTGCCTCTCTCTACTATGGTGGATTGAACTTGTTGGATGTCCAATGATTGAGTCCCCTCTATCTCTGTTGTGGATCAGACACTGCTGGTATTGCTTGGGGCTATTAGGTCCCTGTAATTTGTTAGATTAGCAAGACCAAATAGACAAGGGTAACATCAAACCAACTTTGGAGTCTTAGGACCTAGCTTTCCTAGACTCGGAGAGGGCTCTATCTATATTTGTATAAAATATATAACTTGTTTGATTTAGGATGCTTATTTTAGGCTAGTTAAAATGATAGGGTTTTTTTGTTTTGTTTTGCGTGGTTGGGTTGCTTGTTAAGTAGAACAGATAGAGTAAGAGAAATTCAAACCATTGGGCTATGGGGTCTGTGAAAGGCTTTAAAAGTACAACAATAAATCAAGGGTGTTTCATAGGGCAAGTTAACAAAGCCAAATGGATCTTAATAGCTTATGTGGGTGTAAAATGAACATTAAGTTGTGAATTTAGTAGGTTTAAAGGGAAATTAAGAACCCTTTAACATATACTATAACAAGAAGAGTCTTTAAGATCACTATGCTTAAGAAAGAACCAAAGGGAAGGGCACACCATAAACTTCTTTGGCCTAGCTTTATCAAGTAAACTTTGAGACAAAAATCTAGCAAACCCTAGAGAGTAGGGAACTCCTAAATTCTCTATCTATTTACCTTCAGACAAAGAAAACATTTAAGATAACATATAAGTGATGATTAAAGAGTAGGGAACTACCAACTTCCTCAATCATACTTTTAAAAGACCTTCAAAGTGACTATTGAAGATGGACTAAAGGACAGGGAAAACCATAAACTTCTTTAGCCAAAACCCTAATAAGTAAAATTCAAAGAAAGGCCTTGAAAACAATGTTTCAAGCTACACCAAAGAACAAGGCATACCATAAACTTCTTTGGTTTGAATCTTATTAAATCAATTTCAAGACAACAAGCTAGGTGGAATCAGAAAGCAATTAATAATTCTCCAATCAGACCCAGCAAAGGAAAACATTAAAATAACATAGAACAAACAGACTTAAGGTGCTGAACAACATATCTTAACCTATAATTTATGCTCTATTGCAAGATAAAATATGAACAATATGGAAAAAATAAGGAAAAAAATACAAGATAAGGACAACATAACCATTTAAACAGGTTCATGAATCATGTGAATATGCTTGCTCCATTGATATTCAGTCCAAAACAGTCACAAAACTCCAAAGCCAACTTCTTCACAACTCAAAGTCTATGTAATATTCATCTCAACGATTAACCAACCACAAAAAATATGAAGCATTACATGCAGTATTTCTCTGAAAAATGAAGAGGTGAACCCTAGCTAGGGTTTCAAATGTCATTTATTACAATAGTTAATGTATTTGACCTTTGTGACCATGCAAGGCCCAAGGCAAAATATCTAAAACTCATTAATTGCAATAATAACTTCTAACATAACTATTTGAGCTAATTTTGGAAATTTTTTTACTTTAAAGCTTAAAAATATATATTGCAAAAACTCCTAGTAAGGGCACAACTCCAAGGTACAGGGGTGCAGTGCTAGTGCAAACGCGCATTGCCAAGACCCAGAAAATTGCCTATTTTGCAGCTGACTTTTGGAGGCCTTCCCGGTGTCCAAATGAGCTCCATGATAGCTCATTGGAAAGCCTGTGATGTCTAGTTTCCAAATATTCTTCCACTTTCTAGGATGATTCCCATTTTCCTTGTCAAAAACCACTTCTCCCAGTACTACTAAACACGCAACGCCAATGCCAAAAAGAGGGCAGAAAGGTGATTGTTTGGTGGTTTTTGGCCTTTTTGAGGGACCAATTTTGCTCCAAATGTTCTGAAATTTTCTGAGGTTGATGTACTTGGCATGAGGAACATGCAAATTTTGACCTTTTTTCATTTTAGTGCCCAAAAAAATAGCACAGTGCTAGTGACGCTGCGCATTTGGCCCAATTTTTTGCAAGCCAAACTGTCAAAAATAAAAAATGTGCACAAAGGTGCCAAAATTGGAAATTAGCTTGCTAATTAAGATTTAGATGCTTGGAGGGACACATAAGCAAGGAGATTGATCTTTTCCTTCTCCTTTGCCTCATTTAGAGCCTTAATATTTGCATGGGCTCATTTGAGCTTGGCCCTTGCAATCCTGTTTCTCATGACATAATGTCTTGACATCCTTCTCTGAATGTTAGTGTATCTCTTGGCCTTATCTAGTTGACCCTCTAGGTAAAAATTGGATCTCTCTACCCAAGACTCTCTATATTTTCTAATTTCTATGGCAAGCAGCTCACCTGGAGTGAGCTGCTCTGCCAATTTTTCCTATTTTTCTCTTTCTCGGGCTAAAGCCCTCTTCAACCCAATGGTCCTTGGTCTCTGCATAGGAAGTTGTTATTCCTCATCATCACTGTCATCAAAGTTCCCAAGGTCTCATCTAGCAAAGCCTTGGCCTTTCTTGCCTCTCTTTGAGCTCTGATTGCCCTGACCTCATTGATGGTCTTCTTTGTCTCTAACTACTGATTCTCTAACTCAAGAAATTTAATCACATGATTTTCTCTACCAAGATTAGCTTGAAGCTCACTAATCTTAGCATCTTTGCCTTTGATCAATGCATTTGTGATTCTGATCTCATCATCAAGGTCAATTCGCTGAAACTCCTGCTCAGTTTCATGTTTATCCTCTTCTTCAACAATGACATGCTCTGTAACCTTTTCCTTGCCTTTATCAACTTGTTTTGCTGATGAAGAAGGCATGGCCCCTTTCACCTCAAGTGAAGAAAACACCTGCCTATGGCCTGTTTGATATGTGAAAGGAAATGGCTCAATGTCAATAATTTTGGTGCCAATTGTCTCAATATCCCTTTTATTTCCTGATGCTCCAGTGCCATGTTGTGATGGTGAAGGGGATATGGGAGGATGAGATGGTGAAGGAACATCATGCTCATGATGAGTAGGTGGGGAAGTGAAAATCTCATGGGCAATGAAAGTATCCCATGGAATGTTCTTCTATTGGAGCTGATGCATGACTACCATATTGACAAGTGAATGATGAAAAAGGCTCTACATTTGCTGATTGTAGTCTCTCTTTTTCACTATATAAGACATATTGTCAATGCTACGGAAAAGATAATATGGTATGTGTAGCATTATTACACTAGTAAAATGCAGAAGGAGATGTATGTCGTATGACTAAAGGAGGAAAACTTTCGCTCACAAGTGAAATACTTCATTATTATCTTCATCATGGGTGCATATCTATCAAACAGTTGAGAAAAAGGGAAGATGGACTTGTGGTGATATTTATACCTAGGTTTGAGGCATGGTTCAAAATAACTCATGTCTAGGTTTTCTTGTTTGAACCAATTTTCTCCCACACTTGGTATCCCTGTAGCAGTTGCAATGGCATCAGTGGACATCTCAAATGTAACCCCAAAATGATTGAACTGCTTGTTATGTAGGTTAATGATGAATAGTCTTGTTAGCTTCAAGTGATTTTGGACTTGCTGCACCTTCTCACAAAACTCAAAGTAGCCCACATGTTTAAAACAAGAAATAGTAAGAGGAGATGCCATGAGTTCCCTTATGGTGATAGGTTCAAATATGTTTATCTTCCTTCCCTTGTGATCATGTCTCCTTGGCATTTGTGCCTCACCACCACTGCCACTGTCTTCTCCCTCTGACATCTTCAAATTCTGATTTGGAAGCCCTAGGGTGGAGGTGAAATGAAATGAGGGGAAGGGAATGAAATGGCAGCTTTGCAAAATGAAAGGAATGAGTGTGAATGAGGGAATGAGTAAAAGGGAATGGGTGTTGTGACAAACTAGATGAATGACAACCCTTAAGCAATGTAATTACCCTTGTTTATGATTGATTTTCTTCAAGGAGGATGAAATAGGGATTAATCAGTGATCTCAAGCTAAAAATTAGGGTTTGCTTTAGGGTTTTACTTCAATTGATTAAGAATTCACCAAATGGCATAAAAATAGGTCTTATGGTATGCACTTACCTCTTCAGTGCCTTAGAAGACTTGAGCAAATATTTGAAGAAGTTTTGATGTGATTTTAGTGGCTGGAAGACTCTGAAACCCTTTCTTTCCAAGTGCGCAGTGCCAATGGCTGAGGGCACAACACCAAGCTAAGCGCGCAACGCCAGGCTCTGAGCGCGCAGCGCCAAGGCAACTTCACAGGGTTCTGTCGGGCAAGAGTGCAACACTTTGGCAAGGGCACAATGCCAGCTCCTAGGCGTGCAACGCCTTCAGAATTTGCATTTAGAAAAACTGGCAAGGGCGCAACGCCAACTCCCAAGCAGACAACGCCAAGCCAAATGCGTAGCGCCAAAACAAACGCGCAGCGCCAAGGCAACTTAGCAGAATCTCACTTGAAAAATCACAAATTATTCTCCTCTTGAAACTTCTGAAGCTTTGCAAGGAAACAATGGTTCTTTTGAAGTGCTTGATGGGAATTTATAGGCTTGAGGATTTAATTTAACTTAAAACCCCACTTTCTAATGTTTTGAAGTCTTCTTCCTTTTTACTGATACTCTTTGACACTTTTTGCCTTTGTAGGTTGCTGAGGTCATGAAATTGGCTTTTATTTTTCTCCTTGAGGCATGACAAGCTCATTTTAACAAGTTTGGGATTTACTCACATAGCATCATCTTCAAAATCTTTTGTAGTTTTCACCATTAAGTTCAACTCATCTTTTCCACCTTCTCTGGCCACTTTTTCAAAACCCTAATTGTCTGCAGTTCTTTACAACAATCATCAGTGTTGTCTTCTAAGTCCTCTATAGCCCTTTCAATTTCATTCATTTCTGTCCAGTTCACCTTACCTTTTTTCAAATTCCATCAATAGTTTCTGATAGACTTTCTTCATTTTGGCCTTATGTGCTTCCTCCATGTCATTTTCCTGCAAGTGATCACTACTTTGGCACTCAAATGGACTAACCAGTTCATAACCCTAGTCTTCTACAAGGCCAAATGTTTCTTCTTTCCTTGTTGTAAATTATTTTCATCTAGGAGTAGACAATCTACATCATCAGTACCTTCTACTGATAAATCTTCCAACACTTCTGCAGAAGTGATAAAATTTTTCCATTTTTCTCACTTGCAAGTTCTGAACTGAGAAGATAATCCTCCTTGGAAATTTTAGGTCTTTCTTGAATAACCATGTCTTGACTTTCTATTACATTTGAGCGAGATTCTAGAAAAGCAAAATTAGTGCCTGAAACATCCAAGGTTAACCTTAAAAAATGTAAAACCCTAATGACCTAATGGGAGTGTCTTTTGACCTGATTTTGTCTTAAATTTGACTTGGAGATTTTCAAGTGAAAACAAAGTATTGGTATAGGTTATTATGCCCAAAGGGACATGGGAATGAGTTTGCACAAGAAACCCTAGAGGGAGGATGGAGTTTATTGATAGGGGAAAATGGCGAAATGAGGTCTCAGGCAGGAAAGAAAGATGAAAATGAGAAGTATAAGCCCATAAGGAGTCTTTTAAGAGCAACAGGGTGACTTTGATAAGACCAGCTGAGGAATAGTGAAAATAGGTTTATAAGGATAATGAAGGCAGTAATATTTCTAAAACTCAAGACATTCAATGAATATTGTTTTCAGAAAACTATAACCATCCTATAGTCATCCAAATATAGTGAAAAATACTGATGACTAACAGTGGCTCCACTTGGGGAGGGAAACTCCTTCAGGAGGTGTCAAGAACCTCAGAGTTCAGATCTCTGGAACTTGTAAATCAGTGCCTTACTTGTACTTGGAAGATTCCCCTTGTTCTTTGAATCTTGTGATCTTTTTAAAATCTGAAAAAACACGATTGCTTCAACATCAACTCTACCTACCCATCATACTTTTCCTAACATTTTCTCTTCATTTGGGTGCATCTGGATTGGCAAACCCTGAACATCATATTTTCTTTTAAAAGCACAAACTATCTACTTCTACCCTTATAACTTCCAAGAGCTTAGTTTAGACTAATGAACTCTTTTATTCTCTACCTAATCTACTTATCTGTCAAGATTAAATAGTTTGACAGATTTTCATTCTCTAATCTATCAACATAAAATTTAAAACATGACCAAATCAAGGTTGAGTAGTTTTATTTTTCATGAGCTGTGGGATTTTGGACAAGTTGCACACATATTTTATTTTTGCACAAGTAAAACTAGAAACTTGAGGGCTATAATTTGGAACTTGTCCCTCATCCCTCTCTTTTATCTTTCGTTCAGATTTGAGCTTTGGGAACTAATATTGTTTCCTAACCTAGTCTACTAATAAGCCAAGTTTAAATAGTTTGGAAATTCTTCATTTTCTAACTTATCAGTAGAAATTTAAAACATGTTCAATCATGGTTAGGCTATATGACTGAACAAGACTGTCCTTTCTCAAAAGTAGTGGCATTTGGACTTGCACACTTTCAGAAACATTCTTTTTGGTATGGGGTTTTACCTATTCTTTTTATCTGCCCTCTTTTCTTCTTTCGTTTGGTTTTGTGTTTCATTTTTCTGATGTTTTATTCAAGCAGTGTTATGTACAATGAATAAAGCTTTAAACTAAGAATTTCAACAAAAATAATGCTTGAGCATCCTGCCATTGACAGGACCTCCAAATAACTCTGTTCCATCCATTTCTTATAGAAAGAATGCATTGTTATCTCTTGTTGAATGGATGATATGTGGACCTTTCCATAGATTTTCAAATTTTCCATTCTTGCCTTTGTCCTCTCTTCTTGAATCCCACTTCAGCACTTTGTCTCCAATCTAGAAATCATTGGCTTTAGTCCTCTTATCAAATATTTTCTTGATATTCTCTTGTACTGCTTGTGTTCTGTTGTATAATTCTTCCCTTGATTGCTACAATTGAATGGTTTGGTTCAGCCTCCTTTGTATATCATTCTCCTCTGATTATACCTCTTGAATAAGCTTCATCATTGGGACTCCCAAGGATTTTGGAAAAACTGCATCCATTCCATACACTAGCTGATAGGGAGACATATTAATTGACTTCTTGTTTGTTAATCTGTCTTCCCATAGTGCATGCACTAGTTTTCTATGTCATGAATTTTTGTTCTCTTCCAACAATTTCTTGTTGATATTTACCAAAATTTTGTTAGAGGACTCAACCAACCCATTACCTTGAGGGTAATAAGCTGTAGAATGCCCTAATGTAATGTGATACTTGTGGAAAAAGTCCACCATTCTTTTAGACTTAAATGTAGTAGCATTATCAGTATTAATCTTTCTAGGACAGCTAAATCTAGACAAAATGTGATTTTCAAGGAATTTGATGATTACTAAGTCAGTGGTAGTCCTTGAAGGGATGGCTTCTATCCGTTTGGTGAAATAGTCAGTTGCAGTGAAGATCCATTTGTGTTGGGAGGAGGAGTCAGGGTGGATTTCTCCAATGAAATCTAAACCCCGTTGTTGAAAAGGAGTTTCAAGATTGTTTGGTTGTAAAGGCAAAGGTGGTAGTTTGATCTTTTCCTCAAATATTTGGCATTTATGGCAAGTCACTACTAGCTTATGGATATCAAGGAAAAGAGTGGGCCAATAGAAACCAGCTCTGAGGATTTTGTTGGCAACGGTTTTCCAATAGAGATGACCTCCACATTCTCCTTCATGAAACTCATGCATGATTCTATCTGCATCTTCTTCAAGTAAACATTTAAGCAAGATGCCAACATAATTTTTCCAATATAAGGCTTTATCTAGAATGCAAAAATTTACAGCTTTTAGTTTCAAGAATCTGGCCTTTGTTTTGGACAAACTAGGAGGAGAATTTAGATTAAAAAGAACATGTAATATGTCAGCATACCAGAGTGAGTTCAAAAATGATTCTTCAATAGGTGGAGTCGCCAACTCCTCTTGTTCATCCAAGGAATGTATCATGTTTATGTCTAATGCTTGAAAGTTTGTTTCAGCCATCAGTTTGGCTAGTCCTTGCCCTTGATTAGCTTGGTGGGCTTGATTTCCAAATCATACTCTAAGATGAAATCATTCCACTTACTTCTTTTACCATCAGGATCCTGAGTTAGTATGTCCTTAACAACTTTATGAGGAATAAAAGCAATGATATGTGAATGCAATATGTATAGTCTGAAATCTTTTAATGCTTTGATTAGGGAAAAAGCTTGTTTTTCCATAATGTTATATTTCAAAGGTGCATCTCTTAGTGCCTTTCTGAAGAAAGCTATGGGTTGTTCTTGTCCCATTATGTTCTTTTGTAGAAATACTGCAGCAATTATGTGTTCTGATGCAAATGAGAAGATGAAGAAGTCTTTGGTAAAGTTAGGGCTGATTAGAACTAGTGTTTGGGTAAGTTCTTGTTTTACTAGTTCAAAGGATTGCTTTGATTCTATGGTCCATTTGCCTCCTATTTCTCGTTTCAGCATGTTTGTAATGTTTCTTAGGAGTTCTGCAAGGTTTGGTATGAACCTTCTTAAGAAGTTGATCTTTCCAATGAAATATTGCAGCTCTTTGATGTTCCTAGGGTAGATGATCTGTAATATTCCCTCAATCATCTTTGGGTCTATCTTAATCCCTTCTTCAGATATGATGTGGCCGAGAATTTTCCCTTCTTGATGGCCAAACAAATTTTTCTTAGGATTTAAGGATAAACCATACTTTATAAATTTTTCAAAGACCTTTATTAAGTGATCTAGGTGTTCTTCATCAGTTTTTGAATAGACAATTATGTCATCAATGTATATCACAATGAAGTAACCTATTTCTTCTAAAAAAAAAAATTTCCATGGCTCTTTGAGAAGTGGCCCCATCATTCATTAACCCAAAAGGAATTTTGATATACATGAAGGTGCCCCAAGGTGTAGTGAAGGTTGTTTTGTGCTGATCATCTGGATGTACTAGCACCTGATTATACCCTGAAAAACCATCAAGCAAATATATTATTTTGGAGCCTACCACCCTTTGCAGTATATGATCCATCTTAGGTAAAGGGTAGTTGTCTTTCAGGGAGGCCTTGTTTAAATTTCTGAAGTCTATGGATAGCCTAATTTCCCCTATTTTCTTCCTCAGTGATACAAGATTTGAGACCCATTACGAGTACCTGAGTGGGACTATTATTCCAACATCATACACCTTTTTAATTTATTTCTCCACTAGAGGCATTAAGACAGGTTTATCCTACGCAATTTCTGCTTGAATGGTTTCTGGTTTTCCTCGAAAGGAATCTTATGCTGAATAATGTTTGTATCATAGGACTTCAAGTCCTCATAGCCCCATGTAAAAAAATCCTTGAATTATTTGAATAGCTCAATGTATTTATATTTTATAAGAGCTGGAAGTGTTTTGGACAGTTTTATCATTTTAGGTTCTTCCTTACTGCCTATGTTGCATTCTTCTAAATCTGTTTCGGTGGATTCCATTTTAGGCTTCCTAGCAACATCATTGAAATCAAACAATTCTTCTAAGGGGGCAAGTCCTCTTGGCAATAAGTTGTTTCTGCATTGCAATACCTCAAGGTCCCTTTTTTCTGAATCTTCACACAATTATGCCTCATGAGGGTGTTTTGCAGATTTCTATCAGCAGAAAAAGGTGGCTCTGTTTTGTGTGTTTGTTCCTCAGCAGAGTAGTCCTCTTGATGATCTGAGTTTGGTTTTGGCATTTCAAATTCATTTTTGGATTGCAGGAAGTCTTTAATGTGTTTGTCACCTTCAAAAACTTGCCAATAATCTATGTTATTAGGGACTGTCGGTCTAATTTTGACCTTCACCATGTATTGTTCATTGGCATGAGGTAGTTGGCAAGTGCTGGCAGCAAAGGCTAGTTCATTTGCAAGGCTTTTTTGAGTTCTTGGGACAGAGGTGAGTTCATATTTTTCAAATTTTTTAGGAGGTCTAAGGAAACATTTCTATATTCTCTTAGCCTAGGATTTTTGGCTGAATATTCTCCTTTGATTTTCCTAATAATTAACTCGGAATCTCCTGGAACAGAAATCCTCTTAGCTCCTATACTTTTCAGCATTTGTAACCCTAAGAGAAGAGCTTCATACTTTGCAATATTATTTGTACATTGCAAATACATCTTGTAAGAGTGACCTTCATTAGTGTTGTGTATCCAAACACCTCCTCCTGAACCAGCTTTGCCACAAGAGCCATCAAATCTCATGTTCCAAAGTGTTTCAAGTTCAAATTCACCATTATGTCATTGTTCATGGCTACTAGGGTTTTGGTTGTAATGTTCTTCATTTTGTGTTTGGTTTGACTGTTCTAACAGGTCTTTCTCTTGCTCTTTTTCAGCCACTTGTTCATTAATGTCATCTTCATTGTACAAAATAAACAAATCAAGGTCTGAATGGATAGAATAGAGAGGGGTGTTATTTGGCTTATCTTGGCTGCTCACCATGTATTTCATGTAAGATTCTCTATACAATCTTCTTGTTTGGTTAAAGAATGGAATGATAGCATATGTCATGTCCATTTGGACGGTTCCTTGGATTTTGGATCCCCATGATCTAGATAAGAGCATGCCATATTTTGGGGGAATGTCAGCTACTACAATATCCATGACAAGGCTCTTGGCTAGTATTTGTGCCAGATTGACACATAGATCTTTGATTAGGCCCAGACATTTAAATCTACTTGAATCAAAAGAGTACAAGTCTTTTTATGGTCTGGTTATTTCGAGGTCTAATCTCTCCGTCACTACCTTTGGCATGCGGTTATGTGAAGCACCAGAATCTAGCATGGCATTTTGTAGGATTTTGTCATTAATATTCAAACTAACAGAGTGGAGGCACAACTCCCTCTTGGAACTTTCCTTCTACCTTTGGTCCAAACAACAGTTATGGCTTTTCATCAGTCAGATTTAGAGTATCGATGTCATTTCCTATGTTTAAAGCCTTCAAAACTTGAGATCCATATACATCTTGAGTCACTAATTTAGTAAGGGGTATGTATATTTTTATCTTGGCAATTTCACTCTCAATACTGAATGGTGTATGTGTTCTTTGTAGATTTAAATCAGCTTTGTCAGACATTGTCTTGTCATCAACTTTAGCTTGCTGATTTTGATTTGGAATCTTAGTTAAAACAGTTTTTTGAGGGCCACTTGCTGATGTACTAGGGAAACTTTGGTTGCCATTATGTTGGCTGATTTTGTTTTTACTTTGATCAGAATTCTTAGCCATGGTGTTTGTATTTATGTTGTCTTTCTAGGACTGTTTTTAGGGGTTTTCCTAGCAGAAATTTCTGGGTTGTTCCTCTTGGAGGCATCTTGGGATTTCTTACTTCTAAGGTCATACTGCTTATGAACCTCCATGATAGCATTTTCAAACCCTAGTTTGTATTCTTCAGAATCCTCATATGTTCTTTAAGTTTTGTTTGAGGAAAATAGACCTTGTTCTTCTTCTGTGAGAAGAACATCATCCTCATTATTGGAGTCTACTAGATTGACATGATTTTCTTCTGGATCCTCAGTCTCTCTCTCCTCTTCATCTACATAGTTTTCTTGGAAAGGAGGTCTGATTTGCTGGTCAGTTCCTCTTTTTCTTATTTGAGGAGGATCTCTTCTGAAGTTTTGGTTTCTTTTTTTGTTTTGAGGATTTGTTTGGTTTTCCCTAGGGGGTGCTCTTTCATTTAAGCTAATTCTCTACATCATCCTTTCCATTTTCCTAACTAGATTGTCAATTTTAGCATCATATGTGGAGGCCACAGGTTCTTATTTGTATGTAACTCTCTTTTCCGCTCTCATTATAGCACTTTTAGCAATTAGATTGGCTTCTACACTTACTGCTCCCCTTTGCATGTCTTCTAGGTAAGGGGATCTCTTTCTCTTAATTGGTAAGACATTTCTGGATCAAATCCATCTGGAAATTTTACTAGGGCTAGGTCTTGTGGGGGTTTCATGTGGGGAGGAAGTGCATTATATACACTATTGAATCTAGTGCAGTAGTATTTTACACTCTCCCCAACATTTCTTTTCAGATTGTCATACTCTGAAAAGATTTGAAGAGGATTTTTCTTAGTTTCCCACTTGTTTATAAATACTTGATGAAGGGAAGGGAGATCATGAATGCTATTAGGGTTTAAGCTTTTGAACCATTTCTTTGCTTCTCCTCCTAAACTTTGTGAAAAAATTCTCATTTTTATGGTCTCATCTTATATTTCTTGGTAATAAAAAACATCATTCATCTTGCCTACATGTTGTTGGGCAGTTGTAGGATCAGTACCATTAAAGTGAGGGATTTTAGATTGATAATCTTGTGGCATAGGCAGTAAAGGTTGTGGTAGTACTAATGGGGCAAACCATGTTGCCATGATTTGAGGTAAAGGAACCTAAGGAGGATTTATAAGAGGAAGGTTTATGACTGGAGGTGGAGGATGAAATGTTGTGGTTTGCACAGTGGATGTATGAGTGGGGGTAGCATAAGTACTTGGACCAGCTAGTTGATATTGAGAATATTTGGAATGAAAGGAGACAAAGTGTTGGAGAAGCTGAAGATCAGGAGGAGTGGAAGGAGAGGCTTCTCTACTAGGACTCTTCTGTAAGCTAGTAGGCTCAAGGTTTGTCTGGTCTATCCAACTTTAAGACTTAGTTCTGAATAGGTTTATTTTATGGCGTAAGTCAAATTGGATATCTAGAAAGGATGTAAGGTTTTCAGGAAAGGAAATTTCTTTGTGGATTGGTCTAACAATAGTTGAATCTTCAGTCTTAGAAGTTTTTCTTAAGATTATTTTTGGGTCATCAACTATAGTAGGAGGGTTTGGGTCAGGGCAAGATCTGGTACTGATTCTTTGTGAAGCCAGATTTCAGACACACAACACAGAGAGGATGAAAGTTTATAAAAGTTTTGAAAAACAGACCTATCTGAAAAATGATTGAATTCACAGAGTATGTGACTGGGTTTCCTTCTATCAGGATTGATTAGTACATTCCCAGGGGAGTCTGTGAGAAACAGTGGAGTCACCAGGTGGATGATGCTAACTGTTTTGAGGATTTGTTTTTTGTCCACCATCAACAATTGGATACCAAAATTGAGATATTTTTAGGTTTTCTGAGTTCTTTATGTAACACTAAGATTTTCAGTAAGTGTTCCCTAGTGCAGTCGCCATTATGTTAGGTCCCTGTAATTTTCCAGATTGGCAAGACCAAATAGACAAGGGTAACATCAAACAAAATTTGGAGTCCTAGGACCTAGCCTTCCTAGACTCAGAGAGGGCTCTCTCTATATTTGTGTAAAAGATATAACTTTTTTGATTTAGGATGATGATTTTAGGCTAGTTAAAATGATAGGGTTTGTTTGTTTTGTTTTGTTTGGTTGGGTTGCTTGTTAAGTAGAATAGATAGAGTAAAAGAAATTCAAACCATTAGGACATGGGGTCTGTGAAAGGCTTGAAAAGTACAACAATAAATCAAGGGTGTTTCATAGGGATCTTAATAGCTTATGTGGGTGTAAAATGAACATTAAGTTGTGAATTTAGTAGGTTTAAAGGGAAATTAAGAATCCTTTAACATATACTATAACAAGAAGAGTCTTTAAGATCACTATGCTTAATAAAGAACTAAAGGGCAAGGCACACCATAAACTTCTTTGGCCTAGCTTTATCAAGTAAACTTTTAGACAACAATCCAGCAAACCCTAGAGAGCAGGGAGCTCCTAAATTCTCTAGCTATTTACCTTCAGACAAAGAAAAAAATTAAGATAACATATAAGTGATGATTAAAGAGCAGGGAACTCCTAACTTCCTCAATCAGACTTTTAAAATACCTTTAAAGTGACTATTCAAGATGGACTAAAGGACATGGAAAACCATAAACTTCTTTAGCCAAAACTCTAATAAGTAAACTTCAAATAAAGGCCTTAAAAACAATGTTTCAAGCTAAACCAAAGAACAAGGCATACTATAAAATTCTTTGGTTTGACTATTATTAAATCCTTTTCAAGATAACAAGCTAGGTAGAATCAGAAAGAAATTAAGAATTCTCCAATCAGACCTAGCAAAGGAAAACATTCAAATAACATAGAATAGATAGACTTAAGGTGTTGAACAACATATCTTAACCTAAAATTTCTGCTCTATTGCAAGAGAAAAGATGAACAATATGGAAAACAAAAGGAAAAAAATACAAGATCAGGACAACATCACCATTTAGACAAGTTCATGAAGCCTTTGAATATGCTTGCTCCATTGATATTCAGTCCAAAACAGTCACAAAACTCCAAAGACAACTTCTTCACAACTCAAAGTCTATGTAATATTCATCTCAACAATCAACCAAACACAAAAAAATGAAGCATTACATGAAGTATTTATCTGCAAAATGAGGAGTTTAACCCTAACTAAGGTTTCAAATGTCATTTATTACAAAAGTTAATGTATTTGACCTTTGAGACCATGCAAGGCCCAAGGCAAAATATAAACTCATTAATTGCAATAATAACTTCTAACATAACTATTTGAGCTAATTTTGTATTTTTTTTTTACTTTAAGGTTTCAAAATATCTTTTGAAATAACTCCTGGTAAGGGCGCAGCTCCAAGGAATAGGAGCACAGTGCCAGTGCAAACACGCAGTGCCTAGACTGAGAAAATAACCTGTTTTGCAGCTGACTTTTGGAGGCCTCCTCGGTGTCCAAATGAGCTCCATGATAGCTCATTGGAAAGCCTGTCCTGTATATTTTTCAAATAGTCTTCCACTTTAGAGGATGGTGCCCATTTTCCTTGTCAAAAAACACTTCTCCCAAGACTACTAAACTCACAGCGCCAGTGCCAAAAAGATGGCAGAAATGTGATGTTTTGGTGGTTTTTGGCCTTTTTAAGGGACCATTTTTGCTCCAAATGTTCTAATATTTTCTGAGGTTGATGTACTTGGCATGAGTAACATGAAAATTCTGACCTTTTTTCATTTTAGTGCCCCCAAAAAGAGCGCAACACCAGTGGTGCTGCGTGTTTGGCCCAATTTTCTGCAAGCCAAACTGTCAAAAATAAAAAATGTGCACAAAGGTGCCAAAATTGGAAATTAGCTAGTTGTTGATTAAGATTTAGATGCTTGGAGGGACACATCAGCAAGTATATTGAGATTTTCCTTCTCCTTTTCCTCATTTAGAGCCTGAATCTTTACATGGGCTTGTTTGAGCTTGGCCCTTGCAATCATGTTTCTCATGGCATAATGTATTGCCATCCTTCTCTGAATGTCAGTGTCTCTCTCGGCCTTCTCAAGTTGACCCTCTAGGTGAAAATTGGATCTCTCTAGCCAAGACTCTCTATCTTTGCTAATTTCTATAGCAATCAGCTCACTTGGAGTGAAATGCTCTGCCAATTCTGCCTCTTTCTCTTTCCCGAGCTAAAGACCTCTTCAGCCCAATGGTCCTTGTTCTCTACCTAGGAAGTTGTTCTTCCTCATCATCACTGTCATCCAAGTGCCCAAGGTCTCATCTAGCAAATCCTTGGCCTTCCCTGCCTCTCTTTGAGCTCTGATTACCCTGACCTCATTGATGATTCTCTAACTCAAGAAAGTTAATCACATGCTTTGCTCTACCAATATTAGCTTGAAGCTCACTAATCTTGGCATCTTTGCCTTTGATCAATGCATTTGTGATTCTGGCCTCATCCTCATTCTCATCGTCAATGTCAATCAACTGAAACTCCTGTTCAGTTTCATGTCTATCCTCCTCTTCAACAATGACATGCTCTATAACCTTTTCCATGCCTTTATCAACCTGTTTTGCTGATGAAGAAGGCAGGGCCCCTTTCACCTCAAGTGAAGAAAACACCTGCCTATGGCCTCTTTTATATGTGAAAGGAAATGACTCAAAGTCAATCATTTTGGTGCCAGTTGTCTCAATATCCCTTTTACTGCCCAATGCTCCAGTGTCATGCTGTGAAAGTGAAGGGGATATGGGAGGATGAGATGGTGAAGGAACATCCTGCTCATGATGAATAGGTGGGGAAGTGAAAACCTCATGGGCAATGAAGGTATCCCATGGAATGTTCTTCTGCTGGAGCTGATGCATGACTACCATCTTGACAAGTGAATGATGAAAAAGGCTCTACATTTGCTGATTGTAGTCTCTCTTTTGCACTATATAAGACATCTTGTCAATGCTACGGAAAAGATAATATGGTATGTGTAGCATTCTTAATCTAGTAAAATGCATCAGAAGACATATATGGTATGAGGAAAGGTGGGAAAACCTTCCCTCACAAGTGAAATAATTCATTATTATCTTCATCATGGGTTCATATCTATCAATTATATGAGAAAAAGGGAAGATATACTTGTGGTGATATTTATACCTAGGTTTGAGGTAAAGTTCAAAATAACTCATGTCTAGGTTTGCTTGTTTGAACCACTTTTCTCCCACACTTGGTATCCCTGTAGCAGCTGCAATGGCATCAGGGACATCCCAAATGTAACCCCAACAAGATTGACCTGCTTGTTATGTAGGTTAATGATGAATAGTATTTTTAGCTTCGGGTGATTTTGGACTTGCTACACCTTCTCAAAAAACTCAAAGCAGCCCACATGTTTAAAACGAGAAATAGTAAGAGGAGATGCCATGAGTTCTCTTGTGTCGATAGGTTCAAATATGTTTATCTCCCCTCCCTTGTGATCATGTCTCCTTGGAATTTTTGCCTCACCACCACTGCCACTGTCTTCTCCCTCTAACATCTTCAAATTCTGATTTGGAAACCCTAGGGTGAAGGTGAAATGAAATGAGGGGAAGGGAATGAAATGGCAGCTTTGCAAAATGAAGGGACTGAGTGTGAATGAGGGAATGAGTAAAAGGGAATGGGTGTTGTGACAAACTAGATGAATGAAAACCCTCAAGAAATGTAATTACCCTTGTTTATGACTGATTTTCTTCAAGGAGGATGAAATAGCGAGTAATCAGTGATCTCAAGCTAAAACTTAGGCTTTGCTTTAGGGTTTTACTTCAATTAATTAAGAATTCAACAAATGGAATTAAAATACGGCTTATGGTATGCACTTAACTCTTATCAATGCCTTAGAATACTTGAGTAAATATTTGAAGAATTTTTTATGTGATTTGAGTGGTTGGAAGACTCTGAAACCCTTTCTGTCCAAGTGCGCAGCGCCAATGACTGAGGGTGCAACACTAAGCTAAGCGCGCAGCGCCAAGGCAACTTCACAGGGTTCTATCAGGCAAGAGCGTAGTGCCAACTCCCAGGCACGCATCGCCTTCAGAATTTGCGTGGAGGAAAACTGGCAAGAGCACAACGCCAACTCCCAGGTGCGCAGCGCCAAGCCAAATGCGCAGCGCCAAGGAAATTTAGTATAATATCGCTTGACAACTCAAAAAATCTTATCCTCTTAAAACTTTTAAAGCTTTGCAAGGAAAGAATGGTTCTTTTGAAGTGCTTGATGGGATTTTATAGGCTTGAGGATTTAATTTAACTTAAAAAACCCACTTTCTAATTTTTTGAAGTCTTCTTCCTTTTTACTGATACTCTTTGACACTTTTTGCCTTTGCAGGTTGCTGAAGTCATGAAGTTGGCTTTTCCTTTTCTCCTTGAGGCATGACAAGTTCATTTTGACAATTTTTGGATTTAATCACATAACAACATCTTCAAAATCTTTTGTAGTTTCCACCATTAAGTTCAACGCATCTTTTCCACCTTCTCTGGCCACTTTTTCAAAACCCTAAGTGTTTACAGTTCTTTACAGCAATCATCAGTGTTGTCTTCTAAGTCCTCTATAGCCCTTTCAAGTTCATTAATTTCTGTCGAGTTCACTTTACCTTTTTTCAAATTCCATCAATAGTTTCTGATATACTTTATTCATTTTTGGCCTTGTGTGCTTCCTCCATGTCATTTTCCTACAAGTGATCACTACTTTGGCACTCAAATGGACTAACCAGTTCATAACCCTAGCATTCTACAAGACCAAGTGTTTCTTCTTTCCTTGTTGTGAACTATTTTCATTCAGGAGAAGACAATCTACATCATTAGTACCTTCTACTGATAAATCTTCCAACACTTCTGCAGAAGTGCTAAACTTTTTCCATTTTTCTCACTTGTAGGTTCTAAACTGAGAAGATAATCCTCCTTGGAAATTTTAGGTCTTTCTTGAATAACCATGTCTTGAATTTCTATTACATCTGAGCCAGATTCTAGCAAAGGAAAATTAGTGCCTGAAACATCCAAGGATAACCTTAAAAATGTAAAACCCTAATGACCTAATGGGAGTGTCTTTTGACCTGATTTTGACTTAAATTTGAATTAAATTTGACTTGGAGATTTTCAAGTGAAAACAAAGTATTGTTATAGGTTTATGCCCAAAGGGACATGGGAATGAGTTAGCACGAGAAACCCTAGAGGGAGGATGTGGTTTATTGATAGGGGAAAATGGGGAAATGAGGTCTCAGGCAGGAAATAAAGATGAAAATGAGAAGTATAAGCCCATAAGGAGTATTTTAAGAGAAACAGGGTGACTTTGAGAAGACCAGTTGAGGAATAGTGAAAATAGGTTTATAAGGATAATGAAGGCAGTGAGATTTATGAAACTCAAGATATTCAAGGAATATTGTTTTCAAAAAACTATAACCATCTTATAGTCATCCAAAGATAGTGAAAAATACTGATGACTAACAGGGGAAATTTTGGCCAGCATAACAATGTGCTCTCAAGTTTTTCATCTCTTGGTGGCATTTTATAGGAGAATTCAAATCCTCCTTCCCTCTCTTGGTACATTGTGGATGGTGACCCAAGAGAGGGAGATGATTCTGTTGTGTGCCACACTTATTCCATTGTGTGCTCGGTTGATGTCATAAGGAGGCTTTGGTGGTTGTCCTTAGGCGGCTTCAAGTGTGAAATCATTGTCCTGGAGTGTGCTTTTTGTGGTCTCAGAAAATGACTTCCACCACTCCCAGGATTGCGCGCTTTTCAGGTCAAAAGGTGCGCAAAGGCGCTCTTAATGAGGAATTTTGTGTGCAAAAGCATTTATGACTTGCTCAAATTTGATTTTTCATTATACCTTAGAGATTTTTAAATACTTTCTAGATTCTCTAATGTCTCCCAGCCCTGTAAATCCTTCTGCCTGACATTAAATAATGTCGTATTTTCTTGTACGATTTTCCAGTGTTAATAGTTTCCCCCTAATGTGTGAGGTCTAGGAAGAACTGTATAGCCAAAATACATTATAGTTTCTTTTCTGTATACTGTGCATAGAGAGAGAGAGACCTACGTGTAGCTCAGAATTGGAGACACCCTGCACCGGTTCTAAGAATGACCATGTCCTGTGGGACCCCTGTAAGAAAATATAATACAATATATACAAATTTTCTACGATGCGAGCATGTCCCATGCTCGTACTGCTAGTTAAAAAAATCTATTTGACAGATACATGTTTTGTCTGTGTCACTAATATGGTAGTGATATGCTGGTTGATGACAATGATTGCTGACGCCCTCAGGGGTGTTTTTTCTTTGATGATAGGTGGAATGTGGTACCCATATGCGTAAAATTGGTATGGCATATAATTGCACATTATACGCATAGATGTTGGCTGGGACCTTCCCGTGTAAGCATTGCTGACAGAGACGCTTATGAAGGCACGGGTCTTCGAAAAACTTGATCAAAGTGAAATGGTTATAAGGTACGATACCATCTTGACATGAAATCTTGTGTTGTAGTCGAAGGTCAGGAGGATTGATGACACCTGTGGGCAATGATGTCTCTCACAGTGCCACCCGAGGATGCCCCTTTTATGGCGAGGGGTGATCTAAAGTACCGCTTCCTTTTTGGAAAATGGTTGTTGAATTTGACAAAAAGGAAGCCTCAACCGAATGAGGGGGTCTCTGATATGAAGGATTAGGAATCTGGATGTGATGGGTTTAACATAGGCATGGTGGCGAGGGGTGATTGAAAACTGATGATGGGGATTAAGTGGCCCAAGGTCGGAGTATCATAAGCAGCTTGGCGGCAAACATAACTAATTCTGATGGGGAAATCCTTGGAGTCAGTAGGACTTCCAGGGTGGGTATAAACTAGTTATGAATGTCATGGTGGCTTTTGCGTGAGGGTGTGATACTTCGACCAAGGGTGTTCAGGGACTGCTGCCATGGGAGAAATAATGAATTGGTGGGTGGGGGATGTAGTGCACCATTTGCGGTATTTGTACACTTACCAAAAGAATAAAATAATGGGGTTTGGTTTGTACAAAACACAGAGACGGGTGCCCCAAAACATGAAAGTGTTCGCTCACTGATGACGTGAGGAAGGTGTTTTGCTGAGGGTGGGGGCCCCATTGGTTGGTCTAATGTGTGCGGCTGATGCAGCGAATGAAAAAGTATCGCATATGGGATTATGCTGGTAGAGGTATGGTGGGCCAAATGTGAGGCGCGGTAGTGTGCTTTTGATCTACTTGTACAACTTGACCGTCCAGGAAAGGGGTTTTATTTTGTATGGTAAAACTTGACCTTATGCAGGTGAGTGGATGGGCATGAGGTGCTTCCCGGACTAAAGTGGTATGGCCATGGTGTCACTTTTGCTGTGATATATGGTCTACTATGGGTGATAGGCACCATGGAGGGGAGGCTCTGCCGACCAACGAGGATGTTTATCATGTGCAGGGCAAGGTAATGATAAACACAGTCGAATATGTGGAACCTATGGTTTATTTCTGATGGAGAAATGATGCCAGGATATGTAGAGTTTTCTGGGAATATGTCATGCTAGGGGTAGAATGATACTTGCTATGGAACTTTTAGTGGATGGAGTTGTGGATGGTTTGTGAGCTTTCCTACAAAAACAACTACCTCAATTGAAAGCTTCTTCTTTATCAAATATTATTGAAAGTCATGAGCTTTAAAAAAGAAGATGAGAGAGGGCATACTTGCCGACGCTGAAAAATTATTTTTTCGGGAGTGCAAATTTGTGGCATCGCCTCTGTTCGTTATGGAGTGCTAATCACAGTGCTTCTTTCGGTTTGAAGAACAGACCTTCTGATCTCTCGTTATGGTCCTCCAATTTTTTTGAAAAGGGCAATATATAAGTGAATATGGCCCTAATTCAATTCATTTGTACTTGTTGAGTTTTTGAGAGGTCAGAGGCTTTTGTGGAGCAGTTCTTGTCATTGCGGTCAGCCTGAGCACTAGGGATTAGCGATATCATGCCCAGGTAACCTCCAGGATGTCCTGCACTTTAATTTTTCAGTCTAAGGGTGCCGGAGTCCATACAAAATTGGTTTCTATGGATTCTGAGTGATTTTTTCTCTAGATTACGTGGACGATTAGGGTAAGAGCGCACCCTCTGTCCGCATTTCCTAGTGTTTTTCACACTTTAAGTGATCTGTTCCCCTTTTTTGGCGCGTCTTATGTGTTCCTATGAGAGATATAGGGGCGCCTTGAGCGCGCATGTCTGAGGGACAAGCGCGCAAAAGGCTGTGGAAAACTTTTTAATTTTTTTGCCTATTTTTTGATGTTTTTCCTGTTATTGATGGGTTCCTGTTTGGATGACAGGTTGTTGTGGAGGGAGCGAGATTGTCCCAAGCTCCGTACTATATTAGCTGCTGGTGGTCAGGCGCACTGACAGTTGGCGCAATGGGGGCTCCTAAAGTTTGTGGAGAACAAGCTTCTTCGATCTTAGGACCGACTGCTACGTTACTTGATCTGGCATTGGCACAGGAGGTGCAACATGTTTGTGTTGCGTGGAACTAACCTTTCTATCTTTCCTGATACGAATGTATACTTTGTGACCGAGCTACTGCCTCATGGTGAGGCGTTACGGTATCCACTCCCTTCTGGGAGAGTGGATTTGGAGAGATTCCGATCACGTCATTGTGGCGAGGCACCCCTTACAGAGGGGTGCATCAGCATTTCCTTGGTGAAAAACTTGGCCGAGCGGTGCACTCTAGCAGCTATTGTGTGACTAGCAGGGTCGTCAGCTCCACATCAAGCATCGGGCCCATAGGTTGGAATCTTGTGGTGGCTGAGGTCCAGGAACTTCTTTGATTTTGCCCACTTCTACTATGACAGGATGGTGATGAAACTTAACAAGGTCTGGAATGGATCAAAGCTGTTTACGTATGCCAGTATTCTATGCAGCATTATGTACAAGAGGGTAGTGCTGTTGAGACCAATGGTGGCGGTGCCTCCTGGGGGGGCCACGGGAGCCTCGCATGAGGAGGTGGGCTCTTGTGATGCCAAGAGGGGGTGGGGCTATGGTGGGGCATTACTCGAACACCACGATGGAGGCCTTGTTTGAGGTCAACCCCCAGATGTTTCTGCCATTCCCATATGCAGGGATGGACTTCTAGTGGGATCCAGAGATGGGTCTCCCTCTTGGTTATGCTTAGGGACCGATAGGTATGTTTTTATCTTTTCTACATTTATTTTAGTATATATGTGCTTATGTGTTTTGATGGTGACACTGACATAGTTTTGGTTACTCTTGCAGATGTTGGCGAGGTAGGTTGCCTCGTGGCTCGATTGGTCGGCCACGATGCTCTTCAGAGGCCTCGGGGCAGTCGTGGGGGGCCGGGAGGATATGTTGCATAGCTTCATGGTGGTGTACCTGGTGGTGGTGTTGGCCCTTCGGGAGAGGGCAGCATCTCGACTGATGTCGAGGCTGCGACCGAGCAAGCTCGTGTCGATGTGGAGGCGGCACGTGTTGATGCTGCAGAGGCTCGCATTGCTGAGTTGACTACTCGGGTGTTAGTTCTAGAGGATGAATGGGGTCAAGTGGACCGCTTGAACGAAGGGATGCCTTCTTGAGGTTTTTTGGATAACCTCAAGGAGGTCTGGCTGGAGACGGTGATGGCCGGGGAGAGGGACTATTGACCTATTTTACGTCGGGTGGCAGTCTCAATTTTGATGGCGACCCCAGTAGTGGTACCGGGAGCGGTTGTGGGTCTAGGTGCCCCGCTTGGGGGAGCACCGCCCTTGAGTTTACTTGTACACGGGGAAAGCACCCATTATGAGGATGCCTCCCCTATTTTTGACGACTTTTTGTGTATCTTTGGGTTGGCCATTGGGTCGGCAATACTATTTTTTGTACTCAGACATATACACCATGATATATATATATATATATATATATATATATGAGAGATATTTTTTGTGGCTCTACATGTTGTGCCCCCTGTTTCTGTTTATGGATGATGTTATACTGATGGATATCTATGTTTTTGGTTTTTTATATATGACAGTTTATTCGAGATGAATTCTAGCTTAGAATATTGTTAGCTATGCGATCAGCTCTCTGGTTTTGACTCCTTCGTACATGTCTAAATGTGATGTAGTCAAATTTTCTGCTTAATCTTTTTGCACGCAAATATTTTCTAAATAGATGTGAATCTCTTATCTCAAATGTTTGGTTTAGCTGCGACACTACTAACTGGGAATCGAGGTAGACATGCATATGGCGTATGCCCTGATGGAGGGTGTCGCACATAAGTCTGATGACCTTCTGCCTGATTGTTTTTTGCTAAACCGATGCACACACTGTTTGTGTAGAGTGGTGATCGGTCAGGGTGATAGATGACCTAAGTAGCTGCTACTAAAATTTCAGACCATCTTGATGCTCCATCAGAAAATCTGAAGTAAGGTTCAGGTTGGTAATCCATTGTGGCACTCGAGCGCATTTTGAAATAAGTATTTTGGTCAAAAATTTAAAGTGGTTGGGTTTGTGTATGTTGACTCTAGGGCAGGGTCAGTTTGGCCTTCATGGGTAGAACTTCTTGAGGTAAAGGCTGTTGACGTGGTTTCCGAGGAATGCCCTGTCCGGTTCCGTCAAGATGTATGCCCCCTTATAGAGGTAATGTTTTACGATGTAGGGTCCTTTCCACAAGGTTTCAAATTTTCCTGGCCCTAGGGCTTCTTTTGTGACATCATAGCGGAGGACTAGTTCTCCCTCGGTGAATGAGCGAGGGTTGATGTGGCGGTCGAATGATGCTTTTACCCTTTTCTTATGGGCCTCGTTGTGTTGCAGTGACTGTCGTCGAGTTTCGTTGACGAGATTTAGTTGTACTATGTGTTGTTGTAGAGGCTGGGTATCATCGAGAAGTTCAATGATGGCATGAAAATTCGGGATTTTGCGGAAGTCGATGCAAAAGCGCAAGATACCTTGACCTTCTGTGACAGGAATAAGGTGGAAATCCTGGGACGTGGGGTAGCTACAATCCTATTTCTGATATATGATGATACAAATCGTATGTGGTGTATCGTGTCGTCGATGTTTGGTAGGGGAAGAATCTCTGTGATGGGAGTTTGCGTAAGCGCAAGGTTGGGTTCCCTGCTAGGATGGTAAATTTTCTATGGGTGGAAATTGTGCTTGGTGTAGAGGTGCTTGAATTTTTTCATTAGTGGGCATACCTCTGGCTTGTGGTCTTGGCCAGTGCAAATGGTGCATGGTATCACTGTGCCAACTAAGTAGATTGTATGGGAATCAACACTACTCGTCATCCCCGATGTGGACGCTTTGAAAGGATCTGTTGTAGAAGAGGCGGTCTTCTGCGTTCATTTCTGTGTTGTTGGCTTGGGTGTGTCTAACTCTTTGTGGGAGTGTAGACTTAACGCTACTCTTGCCACTCTTAGCTTAGGGAGATGTGAACATTTAATCATATGGTGAAAGTGTGAAAAAATCCGGCAATAGGTACGTGTGATCTTCTCTTGGTTAGAGAGAAGTCTCTATGGCAGAGAAGAGACTCTGCGAAAACTGCTTGCGAGGGGCTTTAGTTCTTTGCACTGATTGACCCGGTGGTCATTTAGGTCACATAGTCAACATGTTATCCTAGGTTGGGCCTTGGTCATGCTTTGTTGGTGAGTTGTCCTAGTTTTCCCATCACGCCTATGTGGGTGTGGGGTCACTAGCTTGGTGATGTACTCTCTATATCATCTAAGCTCATCGTCTCATTTCTTCTATATTGTATGAATCATATCGATGAGGGGACGGATTCGTGGGATATAAGTATAGCGTTATCCGCAGTGATTTCCCTAACATAATGGGAAAAAAATCCTAGATATGGGGGTCCCATCATGCTCAGTTTGTGGTCTGGCACGGTACCAGTGTCGTAATGCTGCTAAATGAGGGCAAATGGCGACCACATGATTGGGCATTTTTCATAACGCGCATGTTGGTATTCTCTGTATAGAGTGGTTGGGGGCACATTAGGGGAATTTTGAGGTCTAAAATAGGCCTCCTAAGGAAATTTTCGTGGTCGAGGACTCGGTGTTATTACTGCTCGTGTCAGTGTCTTGACTAGCTTCGACGCTTTAGGTGGACATCATGCACACCGGAGCTCCTGTTACATCAGGTGATGACTCAGGGATAATGGGGGGATATCCCAGGAACGATCCTAGGATGAACAAAGGTTTGAACTGGCTAGGGCCATATTGTTGGTACCGTGAAAGTGCGTCTGAGGATGTATCTACGTAGGGTAGAATTACATCAGTGTTTGTTAGGGGTCATTTCTTGCTATGCGTCAATTGGTAAACAGTAATTATGCGGTTCTCGTGGGGAAACATCATAATGCGGAAGATGGAGGAGGCTATGGCTGACATGGCATACATATAACTGCAACCAAGGAGTATCTTATAGTCCAAGTGAGCGTCCAAGACTTCAATGTCTATAAGGACTGTCTTTCTGACTAAGCAGACTAGGACGTTTTGGTAGAGACCGATGGGGGTTGAAGGGCGACCATCATATGCTCTAAGCGTGATGACTGATGGGTTTTATTTCGGGAGACCCTAACTTCTGCCAAACATTTTTTGACATGATGCACATGGATGCACCCTTGTCAACGACACATTGATGAATGGTGATATTCTGGACCAACACTAGTATTTGAAAGGCGACCATCGGAGGAATCCTAGGGGTGGATTTTTCTAAATCAAAAGCTATTAGGTGCGTATCGGCAGGGTCAATAGTGCCTAACGCAAAAAGCAATGCTTTCTGCTGTTTTGGGCATGATTGAAATACTTACAAATATGACATAGCAGCGAGATATTGGGCTAGATCGTCCACAATGCTATAATTATGGGCCTATTTGGAATAGTTTCCTGCTCGCCTATTTGCTCCGTTAGCCATATTTGGAAATGGTTCAATAGGCATCTTTGAAATTATCAAAGGTGCAGTTGGTGTACTAGTACTAGCCCCTGATGCGTTGGTGTCTAGTGGGGCATCGTAATTGCAATTCCATGTTTGAAAAAACATCTCTTCACCAGCCATGTAGATTTCGTGGTTGTTTTTTACAGAGTTGTTAGGATTTTGTTGCTGAGTGATAACCATCCCTTGATGGGGGAAAGGTTCCTGCATCACAGCTGTCTGCTGGGAAGATCCTCCTTGTCCTCGGTTACTCTACAACTTCTTTAGCTCAGGGAGATCAGGATAGTGGTGAGTGTAATGGCTGTACTCACCACAGATCGAACAAGAGTGGTTTGTTAGAAGAGGTGGCCTTTTTCTCTGCCGTTGGACATTTCTTAGCTCTTGGCTTTGATTTTGGTTGGAGTTGCCTCCAACCTGAGATCATGGCGGACGTTGTTGGTTGTTGCCCCCTATCTAGGATTCCCTTTTGGCTTTTTTTTCCTTTTTTCTTAACCGCGTTAGGAGGGTAGTTCTCCTGGTTATATGATTGGTGTGGTTGGTTTTGGGATAGCTTCACAAAGTTCACCTATGAATTGTTCTGCATAGGCAGGTCTTGTGTTTGGGACTGAGCATAACGTGGTCCCTGGTTTGCACCTGGTTTTTGGGGAGGAGCTCTTTCGTCAGTATATCTATCTGCGTACTAGGTCCCCTGAGCCAGAGGATAGGGTCCTCCATGGTGATACGATGATGCCCTATTGGTCAAATTTTACTGAGGCATATGATGACTTTGAAAATCGGGTTGTGGTACGTTTTGGGTAGAACCATACGTATAACCAGGGTTTTGACTGCTGTTGCCTAAGTAACTTTGGCTCAATGACCCTACTAGACTGTTTGCAGAGTTTGACGTGCCTAGAAATTATTTATAATTTTGCATGCGTGGGGCGTTCGACAAGATATTGTAAATATATCCTGACTGCGTATAAATTAGCTCGAGCTATTGAGCCTCGCTGATGGCATCCTCTTCAGGTATGGGCCTTTGTTGCGCCACATCCTTTGAAATATCTGCAGTGAGAATTTTCAAGAATAGGCCTAATAGTACCCAATCGTCAATTTTGGATTTACATAAGCTATGAAGTTGTCGTCATTCGTGGAGATGGTCTGAGATATGGACGGCGGGGGTTTGCCTAAAGTGTGTGAGTAATTATATTCCAGAATCATGGTGGATGCGTAGCTGAAAATATGTTAGGAACGCAGTGGCGAGGGCGCTAAAGGTTCCATGTGAAGCATAGGGTTTCTCCACATACCATTTTGCTTCTACTCCTTTCAGAGTGCGTTGAAATAATCTCAATCAAATAGTGTCGTCAATGATACTGTTCGATGAGCACCATAGGTGGAAATTCATGACATGATTTCCTGGGTCTTTCGTTCGCTTTCCTTTGAACTTTGGAATGTCTAAAGGGAGCTTCATGGGCATGGGAAGCCATGTAGGGTTGTGTGAAATGGGGTCATTTGTCAGCTTGGTTAAATCTAGTAGATTCAATGAAGCTAAAAAAGATGACTGCCAGGTTGAAGCCATTGCAACTTGTGAAAACACATCATTCTGGTTAGGAAGAGGGTTTATATGTGATGTACCTTGTTGTGTATTCGACTGGCTTCCCAAATGGTTAGCACTCCTCTTCACTCTAGGGGTTGTGGGAGGAGTGGTATGTGGTGTGGCATCGGGAGACCAACCAGGGTTCCCAACTAAGGATGCCCCAATAAAGGACGAACCAATAATGGTGGCAGTGTTCCATCTTTGATGCCTAAATGGTGAAAGACCTTGAACCCCTCCCGTTAATGGGGGGAGGTCCAAAAGACGTCTAGATCGAAAAGGTCCCATTGGGTCCGTTCTGGTGTCGACTAGATCTGGCTTTGGAAATATTTGAGAGGATAGAGATTATGATCAAATAAAAATTCTGATCGCATACATAAAACAAAGCGAAAATAAAATTAATTTTCAATTTAAATTAATCCTATGTAATCAGTCAATCAAAAAATGTGGTTTTGTTTGTTTGCATACGATACTCAAATCCTAGAAGACCTAATCGTCCTCACACACTCAAATGTATCTGGGCCTTGAGAAGATACCTTGCGAGTGCTGACACAACGTCCTGTAAGAGCTAGCGACGCCCCCAGTCAGCCGAAGAAAATCCACCAAGGTAAGGGTAGAGGATCTAGTGCTTGCCTGCACTGTCACCTATAGGGAAAGGATGCCTTAATTTTGGCCACTAAGTACCACCATCACACGTGAGCATTCAAGTCTTAGGCTTCTTGATAAGTCAGCTAACAGTACCGAGTATCAGCCGGGTCAGGTAACCCCAACTAATACCGCACGCATTGCACCTAAGCCTAGCCCCCTCTGAATCGGCTCTCTGTCATGCTCGGGTTTTCTTTTCCATGGGATGATAGGTGGATTTAAAAGCTCCCTAAACAGTCAAATTCTATGTTTTAGGATGAAGAATGATCAAGGCGGCTTATTGGATGCCTACCCCCTTGATCCTGACTTAAACTATAAATTATTTTGTGGCCCCTGTGGGGAGAATTTAGTGAGTTTTGTTAAGTTAATTTTAGGTGTCTTTTCTTTGCTTAGTGTGTGGATGTGTGTGAGAAAAAAATTTAACAAGCACATAGTTTGAACGTTTGGATATGCGATGATCCTTTTCAAAATCCCCTATTAAACTATGTTGTATCGTTCCTTGCTCAAAAGAAAAACATGTGCGGATATGGGCCGCTTTCTATTTTTCCTAGTTAATCTATGTGATCAACTATAGGGAGATGGTGAGCTATGAATAGAGAGTGTTCATATGCTTACCTAGGATCACCGAAGGGTGCAAAGGAAGCAGAGATTACTTTCTCTTCTATCGAAAATTCAATCCTGGTCCCGAAATCCTAGTGCAAAAATTGAACTAAACTAATGACTTTTACACTAGAAAAAGAAACTAGCTAAGCATGCGTGGACATGGGCCACTTACTTTGGCTAATTATCTAGGTGTGTTGGTACCTAAATTTGCAAAACATAAGATTTTTTTGGAATGCAAGTTAAGTTGCCTCCCTACTTAAACTATTTGTGAAATTTACAAAAATCAACTTGAAATAAAACTAACACCAAGCCTACCAAAAGCAGCTAAGAGTGAGCTTTAGCAAGCTGCTAGGTACCTCAACCAGTGCTGGAAGATGTATTATGGGCTGCCAGGCACTTTTACAAGTAGGAAAAGATAGAAATATGGGAGAAATTTCTCATTCTGTCTTTTGCATGCGAAAGGCTGCAACAGGCGCGATGTCCTCGCGCAGGTTAGCTCTGAACGCACCCCCTAGGCGCACTTGTGAGAGGGAAAAGCGTGGAAATTCCCGCAAAAGTAATTTTTTGGAGCTGTTTTGCTTCAGTTTTTCACTTGGGATGAAATAGGGAATGAAGGAGAAAAAAGGGCAATTTCAGCCCAACTCCACAGCACAGACAGAGGTCTTTGAAAAAAGGCACAACCACATAAACTTGGAAATAAACGTTAGTGGAGTCACCAATCTTGTGTTAGTGTGTTTGGTGCATGCATGTATGAAATCACACCAACTTAAGGGGTGTGTTTTTCCCTCTTAAGTTATTGGTCACGGGCATAAAATAAATGGAGTCAATCAAGTTGGTGGAACATGCTAGAATATAAGCATACTAGATAGAGAAACAACATGCATATTCAAACATAAAAATTAAGCTAAAACTAAAACAAATAACACAACAGCTCTAAAAAGAGTCAAACAACTTCAATAATCCAAACGGTGGCGCTTACAACCCCTCTTATTGAGTGCTGGTAGGAAATGAGGATGAAACTTTAACCCACTTGCCAAGGGGCCCTTAGAACTTTGGTTCTAAGTCCCGATGCAAGGATGTATTTACTTCCAAGATTGCCTTGGTGCAAATTCTCCCTCTCTCTACTATGGTGGACTGAACTTGTTGGATGGAAATTTTTTTTTAGAAATTTGCTGAATAATGATTAATTATTCACCGAGACTATCCTGATCACATACAATTCGAATTTATATGCAACACATAATCTCTTCCGCTCAGATCATCAAACATGCGGAAATAAAATCAAGCGATAACACATCAAATCATCATACACATTAACACAGTATGTATGGGGAAAGCTTATAGCTGAAAACCCCGCAGCTATTGTGTATATTATAATGGAGAAATCAAGTAACAAACTCAATACAATACTCCTCACAAGTACTCAGTACTTTCTCATACAGTTACCCACAATCTAGCTCAGTTTTGAACAGGTTACTGGTTCAAAACTCACCGCCAATTGCCTTGCCTCTATTGCGCAATCTAGGCCTATCTATATAGAGATCCAAGGTTCGAATCTCCTTGGCTTGACTGCGCAATTGTCATGGACAAATCCTCCAAGTGTGGTGCAATTCTCATGCACAACTGATGTCGCCACCGATAGCTAACTCCACCCTTTCATCTACCTCTTTCACTGGTCTCCACTGAACTGATCATGCACTGTAGTGAACTGATGTGTTCTTGAGTTGAATAATGAGTTACTAATTAATGAATTAAATAATGTTTAATTCACTCCACTCATAACTAATTGATTAGCTAGTTAAACTAATCTCAATCAGTTCAACTAAAATAAACAGAACACAACTCCACTATCTGTCTCATTAACTCCTCCAAACTTCTGCCACTGAAGTCCAACCGAAGTCAACCATGCATGATGCCATCAAACCCTTGGGAACCACGTGATTCCTCTGTCAGTTGCATGAGCCACTTCTGTAGCTCGAACTGAAGTGCTCCAAGAGAGTAAACTGTTGTTTATAGTCTAAATATTATTAAGGGTAAATAATATTTGACTTCCTTGTTTTAAGGAGAGGCAGTCTAAAAATAGACTTCGACCTCTTTGACCTCAAAAATAGAGTCTCATCTATTTTTACCAACATGACACATACTTCAAGAATCTCAAACTGGAATCCCCGAACTATGCTCCATATGTCTAAAAATAGACATAGTCTAAAAATAGATTTTGCGCCAGAATTTGCCTGCGGGCCCACTTAGTGAAGGCGACTTCATTTCACTAAGCTCCATCATCTTGCTGCATTTTCAACACTCCCTCTCAGCAAGATATGGATTATCTGCAACCCCTATCCTGCCTCTGTGGAATTCGAACTTGCTCCCGGTGAGCGCCTTCGTCAAGATGTCGGCATCCTGATCCTCCGTGGGAACATATGAAAGCATCATGATTCTCCGCTGAACACAATCTCTGATATGATGGTACCTGATGTCGATGTGTTTGGATCTATCATGAAATACCGGATTAGCCGAGAGTTTAATGCAACTCTGGTTATCACAGTAAATCACTGTAGGCTCCAAATGCAACCCGAACAATCCAACGAGGATCTTCCTCATCCAAATAGCCTCGCATGCAGCCAAGCTAGCTACCATGTACTCGGCCTCTGCTGAACTGAGTGCCACGGATCTCTGCTTCCTGCTGTACCAGGAAACTACTGTCGACCCAATGCTGAAAACTCCTCCAGATGTGCTCTTCCGGTCCGTTGGACTCCCTGCCCAATCTGCATCAGTGAAGCCAGAAATCTTCGCTCCATCCTCCTGTCTGTACCATAGAACATATCCCGATGTGCCTCTAATATAGCGCAATACATGCTTGCCTGCCTTCCAAAAGAGCTTGGTAGGCTTAACCATAGCTTGCGAAAGCTGGTTAACTGCATAGCATATATAGGGTCGTGTATTGACCAGATACATAAGCGACCCCACCAACTGTCGATAGACAGTGGCATCCACTACCTCCGCTGAAGTAGCATCCTCCTTCCTCCAACCACCAAGAAGAGGAGTGTCAACAGGCTTGCAGCCTTGCATGTTGAACCTCTCCAGAATCTCCCGGGCATACTTGCCCTGAGAAACAAACAGTCCTCCACTGCGCCGCCAAATCTCCAATCCCAGGAAATAATGAAGGATGCCCAGGTCCTTCATCTCAAACTCTCGTGCAAGATCCTCCTTGCATGAAATTATCAACTGCTCGTCGCCAGTCAAAATCAGATCATCTACATACAGTACGATGATCAACAGCTTCCCCTCCACCACAATCTGGTACAGGTTTGGATCCGCCTCACTCTTGGAGAATCCAAGCCCTGTGAAGTAGCTGTCTATCCGAGTGTACCAAGCACGAGGTGCTTGCTTCAGCCCATACAGTGCTCTCTTGAGTCGGCACACATGCGACTCACTGCTGAAGATCTCAAAACCTTCAGGCTGCTCTATGTACACCTCTTCCTCAATAACTCCATTGAGGAACGCAGTCTTCACATCCATCTGATGAATGTGCCACCCCATCTACGCTGAGAGAGCAAGGATCGTCCGTATGGAAGAGTACCTTGCGACAAGTGCAAAGGTCTCCTCATAGTCAATCCCCTCGATCTGTGAAAAGCCACGGGCGACAAATCTCGCCTTGTACTTCTCCACACTCCCATCAGCCGCCTGCTTCACTTTGTAGATCCATCGTGAACCCACCACTGATTTTCCCACCGGTCTTGGGACAATCTCCCATGCACTGTTCCTGACGATCGAATCATATTCTTCGATCATGGCATCAACCCATGCGGGTTCCTCCACAGCTTCCTCAAAAGAGGATGGCTCCGCCACAACACATTGACTCACAAGAGCCATGTATCCAGTGTACCAATCTGGTGACTGTCTCTGTCTACGTTGTGCTGTAGGTGGTCCTACAACCTTCTCTGCATCCCGAGCAAGTCGCTCAGCTTCTGTAGTGCGCATGTGCCCTCTAATGGTTGGCGCTGCCTGGGTGGTTTCTTCCACCTCCTGAACCTCCTCTTGTGGCTGATCCACATCTGGAAGCTCCTCCTTAGGAACTAACAGCTCCTCATCTGCATGCAAGTGTAGCTCCCTCTCAAGCAAAAACTGCATGGCTTTCTCCTCCTGAAATTTTATATCCCATCACACAACAGTCTTTCGACTGTCTGACAAATATACCCGGTAGTTGTGAGGTGTATCAGTGTACCCCACAAATATTCCAACCTTAGCAGTTGGATCCAGCTTCCTTCTCGCATCCTTCGTCACATGCATGTAGATAGGAGAACCAAAAATCCGCAAATGGGAAATATCAGGCCTCTTGCCAGAATAAGCCTCCTCCAGTGTACTCATGCCAAGAACCTTGTGAGGACAACGGTTCTGCACATACACTGTTGTATTGCATGCCTCAGCCCACAAGTGAAGGGGTAGGCTTTGATCATGCAACATCGCCTGTGCAGCACCCACGATCGTTCTGTTCTTCCGCTCAGCCACCCCGTTCTGCTGTGGGTTATGGGGTGCGATGAGCTCTCTCCGAATCCCTTCTGCGCTGCAGAACTCCTTGAATTCAGCCAAGATGAATTCACCACCGTTATCACTCCTTAGAGCAATCACCTTCTTTCCCGACTCCTTCTCGACCAGTGCTTTAAACTCACAGAACTTCGCGAATGTATCGCTCTTCTTCGGCATGAAGAAGATCCAGCACTTTCGAGAGAAATCATCAACAAAGATCACATAATACTTGTGCTTTGCTGTCGAAGCAACTGAGAAAGGACCACACACGTCTATGTGAACTCTCTCAAGGATCATCGTGGCACGACTATCCTTCTCGTGAAAGGTGGCTTTCACATACTTCCCTAAAGTACACCCCTTGCACTGATCTGACTGCGCAAGAGTGCCCTTAGGAAGCCCAGTAGAAATCTGCTGCAGAATCTTCAAAGCTCCATGGTGAAGGTGGCCCAATCTCCTGTGCCACAGCTCGCCCTCATCATCCCGGCTCACCACTTCTCCCGCCTTGCATGCCATAGCTGCGCAGCCATCTACCTGCAACTGATAAAGGTTCTTGGTTCGAACCCCTATCTTCCGGTTCTCTCCAGTAGTCTTACTGCGCAGGAAGGCTTTTCCTTCGCTGAAGACCACATCATACCCCTTATCCTCCAACATCGCTACTGAAATCAGGTTCTTCTTCAATCCAGGTACATGCATGACATCCTTCAGTACAAAGGGTTTACCAGACTCCCTCTGAAAGGATATGGTACCAATACCAGTTGCACTGTATCTACCATCATCACCCATCTCGATGTGCACACCCAAGTCTTTGTCCTCCAGATCTGAGAACAACTCCCGATCTCCCGTCATATGAAATGACGCACCGCTGTCCAAGAACCATACCGATCCCAACACACTTGAAACCAAGCATGCGATCAGTGAAAATTCAAGCTCGAACTGTGAAGCCAAAGCTTCTCCATCTGCAGATCTTCCCGCTTGCTTGTTCTTCTTCTTCTTTGGACAATTGGTAGCATAATGTCCGTGATCGTGGCAGTGAAAACATTTCACTTTCGCCATATCCTGCTTCTTGCCCTTAGCTCCAGAATGAGAGGTTTTCTTACCCTTCCCTTTCTTAGCTTTGGACACCAAAGCGCAGTTTTCTTCATCAGCTCCCTTTGATGAAGATCCATCTCGAGTAGTCCTCCTTATCTCCTCCCGCATGAGATCCGCCCAAAGGCGCTCCCATCCCGGCAGCTTCTCCCGACCATTGACACTATCTTGATATGAGTGCCAAGCCTTCGGAAGACCAAGGAGAGCCAGGTCGACTATGTCCTCGTCTTCGACAGTCACCCCCACACTTCCCAGCTCATCTCTGCATTGAGTGAACTTCGTGAGGTATTTGGCGATACTGTCGCCCTTCTCCATCTTGATGTTCCCGAGCTTATCTTTGAGCGCCAGCTTCCTTTGGTCGCTCTTACTCTGGAATAGATCTGTCAAAGCTTTCCACATTAAATATGGAGTAGCCTTTCCATGCAGGCTGGATACAATATGATCCTTGACGCCCTCCAACAGGATCCTTCGACACTTCGCCATCTTATTTTGCCATGCATCGACTTCAGCAGGATCAGTGGGCTTTTGGACATCCGTATCTACGAACTCCTTCAGACCATTATCTTCTAATACTGCTTCCATGCGATCCTTCCATGAAACATAATTCGAACTGCCTTCAAGAGCATATTCGAGTCGCAAACCGTTGAAAGACATTTTCAACACCGGCACCAAGAAAACAAAACTGCTGCAAAATTTCGAATTCCACCTCAAAGCTCAACCGCTCTAGATCTGTGAGAACAAATTATTTCTAGCACGGAGATCGACTGCAAGGGGCATTTACCAGACCTTTCACTTTCCGAAGAAAGATGAATCCGGAGGCTACCTGGCCCGCATGCAGACTCTGTCTACCGAAATAAGTTTGTAATCACTGTGATGATCAATATTTGCTTCAATAGCTCTGATACCATGTAGAAATTTGCTGAATAATGATTAATTATCCACTGAGACTATCATGATCACATACAATTCGAATTTATATGCAACACATAATCTCTTCCACTCAGATCATCAAACATGCGGAAATAAAATCAAGCGATAACACATCAAATCATCATACACATTAACACAGTATGTATGGGGAAAGTTTATAGCTGAAAACCCCACAGCTATTGTGTATATTATAATGGACAAATCATGTAACAAACTCAGTACAATACTCCTCACAAGTACTCAGTACTTTCTCATGAAGTTACACACAAACTAGCTTGGTTTTGAACAGGTTACTGGTTCAAAAATCACCGCCAATTGCCTTGCCTCTATTGCGCAATCCAGGCCTGTCTATATAGAGATCCAAGGTTCAAATATCCTTGGCTTGACAGCGCAATCATCATGGGAAATTCCTCCAAGTGTGGTGCAAATCTCATGCACAACTGATGTCGCCACTGATAGCTAACTCCACCCTTTCATCTACCTCTTTCCCTGGTCTCCACTGAACTGATCATGCACTGTAGTGAACTGATGTGTTCTTGAGTTGAATAATGAGTTACTAATTAATGAATTAAATAATATTTGATTCACTCCACTCATAACTAATTGATTAGCTAGTTAAACTAATCTCAACTAGTTCAACTAAAATAAACAGAACACAACTCCACTATCTGTCTCATTAACTCCTCCAAACTTCTGCCACTGAAGTCCAACTGAAGTCAACCATGCATGATGCCATCAAACCCTTGGTAACCACGTGATTCCTCTGTCAGATGCATGAGCCACTTCTGTAGCTCGAAATGAAGTGCTCCAAGAGAGTAAACTGTTGTTTATAGTCTAAATATTATTAAGGGTAAATAATATTTGACTTCCCTGTTTTAAGGAGAGGCAGTCTAAAAATGGACTTCGACCTCTTTGAGTTGACTAAAGCTAGAGTCTCCTATTTTTACCAACATGACCAGCTCCAGAGAATCTCAAACTGGAATCCCCGAACCATGCTCCATATGTCTAAAAATAGACATAGTCTAAAAATAGAATTTGCGCCAGAATTTGCCTGCGGGCCCACTTGGTGAAGGCGACTTCATTTCACCAAGCTCCATCATCTTGCTGCATTTTCAACAAAATTAAGTCCCCTCTATCTCTTCTTCAGATCACACACTGCTGGTATTTCTTGGGGCAATTTTGGCCATCATAACAATGTGCTCTCAAGCTTTTCATCTCTTGGTGGCCTTTTATAGGAGAATTCAAATCCTCCTTCCCTCTGTTGGTACATTGTGGATGGTGACCTAAGAGAGGGGGATGATTCCATTGTGTGCCACACTTATTCCATTTTGTGCTCCCTTGATTTCCTAAGGAGGCTTTGGTGGCTGTCCTTAGGCGGCTTCAAGTGTGAAATCACTGTCTTGGAGTATGCTTTTTATGGTCTCAGAAAGTGACTTCCGCCACTCCCAAGATTGCACGCTTTTCAGGTCAAAATACGCACAAAGGCACTCTTATCGAGGTATTTTGCGCGCAAAAACATTTATGACTTTCTCAAATTTGATTTTTCCTCAAACCTTAGAGATTTTTAAATACTTTCCAGATTCTCTAATGTCTCCCAGCCCTATAAATCATTCTGCCTAACATTAAATAATTTCGTCTTTTCTTATACGATTGTCCATTGTTAACAACGGGATTACAAAAAATGAGAAAAATTGGGGAACTTTCCGACAATACATCAAAACTGTCGAAACTAAAGTGTCAGAAAATTGACCATATGTAATAGTGTTTTCTTGCAGCTTTGGTAGGTTTTCATGGGCTGCCATTCCTTGGCTTTGTTCTTTGTTTTGCGGTTTGGGGGCACCTTTCCCTTGCTTTTGATTCTCAGATCCAAAGTCTCACTTCTTATGTTTGAATTTCTGCTCAATCTTGGCAACATACTGGTATGCCGTACCAAGTGAGGAGATGTATAGGAACTCCATTTCCTCTTGAATGTATATATGCAGAAAAATGTGGTACTTCGGCACCAAATTTTTCTCTGAATCTTTGATATCCAAATTTATGTGCAGGGTATGGAATAGATTCGTCATCTCATGCACATATTGATCTCTTTGTTGCCGCAACGTAGTCCATTGTATATACTTGTCCTCATAGCTCCCCACAGGATAATATTTCTCCTTGATGGCATCTCGAAAATAATTCCAATTGGGTACGACCAAGAACAGAGAGGGTTCCCCCTCGTCCTTTTTGTCACAGTACGTTTCCCACCAATCCTCAACATGGGGGTAGCTTTGAGGAGTGGAAAAATAATATTCTCCCAGTCTGAAAAGTCATGAACCAATAAATATGCTTCTAATATATTCAATTATCTATCTACGACGTCTGCATCTATTTGGCTTTCAAATATGGGAATGTCAAAGTTTACTTGTACCTTAAAATGAGTTGCGCCTCCAGAGTGGTTGTTGGATGCAGATGCGCTGCCAGTGGGCAGTCGTTGAAGGATCTGGGAAAAGTTATCCATCATCGCATTCCTTTGTTTTTTTAGGGCTTCCTCGAGCAATATTTTGATAGGATCTCCTGCTCCCTTGTCTTTCTTGACGTCCCCCATGGGTGGCTGTCAGGGTTTGCGGGGATGATCTTATACCCTAACCTGGTTGGGGACATGCAAAAAAGGATCAAGAAAGAGCATATCGCTCTGAGACCACTGATCTAAATTCATGTAGGAATGCAACATAATACACATATAAGCATAAATATAAAGATGCAGCGGAAATAACACTTCAATTCATTAATATCAAAGAATTGAAATTTGTTTACAGATAGAATAGAAATAAACTAGTTAGGGCGTTGGTAGCTTATCTATGAGAAGAGATGTGGTGGCTACAGGCCTCTGAACTGTGTTAAAATGAGGCTCAAGGGCCTATTTATTATTGAGAAACAATGGAAAATCCTAAACATCTAAAAACCTAACCCTAGGAGATGAAGGGTCAAAACTATGGGCCCTGTTTGGGTAAATTGGTACATCAACTTCCCAGGGACATAACTTTGGCATACGATCTCTGTTTGACACGCACAATACCTCGTTAGAAATATCAATCCAAGGAATACAACTTGTGATGTGAGAAACATCTAAGTAACTTCCATTTTTCTCCTGGTTTTCCTAAAAAACGTCATTTAGGGCCTCAAAACGGCTTCGGAAGTTCAAGACCCGAAAAATTGCTAAAAATAGTAAATTGTGGTACAATTAATAAAGCTGAAAAACTGAAAGAAACAATGGTGGGGCCTAAAGTGGAATAGGTGGGTGGCCACCAATATCCACTTGGATCAGCGAACCAAGAAGCATGTGAGGCCATCTGGATGAGGAAGACACTTGTTGGTTTGTTTGTTCGACAGATGGATCCGATGGTGATATATTGTGATAAACAAAGTTGCATCAAACTCTCGGTTAATCCAATTTTTCATGACAGGTCCAAGCATATTGATATTTGGTATCACCATCTCAGAAATTATGCGCAGAGGCAAATTATGTCACTAGATTACATTCCTATGGAGGAGTAGGATGCATACATCTTAACGAAGGCACTATCAAGAGGAAAATTTGAGTTCCACAGAGGAAGGATCAGTGTAGCAGACAATCCCTTTCTTGTTGAGAGGGATTGTTGTAATGGAAACAAGAAATGGCTTCTAAATTAATTTTCCCTTAATTAATTTAGAAGGAAATTGTAATTCCACATCTTATGACAACTTATATGAGTTAACTGAGTTAGTAAGACCTAGTTAGCTCAATGAATTTGAGTTGACGGTCAAATTGGAGGCATGTAGAGTTCTCCCTAACTTTTTGGGACTCCCGTTAAACTTATTTGTGACTTGTAATTGGTTAACTCAATTATTTGAGTTAAAACAATTTTAACTAGTTCTAACTTAGTGATGAGATAGTGAGAGGCCTAGTGAATTAATTTGATTTAATTCATAAGTAGTGGCAAATCAGGTAACTAATAATTCACTATAAATAGTTGGTGCATGTCAGTTCTAAGGAAGGCCTAGTTGAGATTGAGGTTAAAGGGGAGAAAAATATCAATTGTATAATTAGAAAATTGTGCAGGTAATGCATAAGGTCATCAGGATGCCTTGAAGGATTTTCACAATCAATTCTTGGGAATTTCCTAATTAATAGGGAAACAATTCCTCCAAGAATGCGTAATAAAGGTTGGTCAGACAAAGTCTAAGAATTGGTTAAGTATTGGACCAATGTTTCCTATATCAGAGTGAGACGATCAATAAAGTGCAGAGGTTTCTTAGGAAGGGAAATAACATTGTATTGTTTCATGGTCTTGACTTTATGCAATATACAGTAGCGGGGTTTTGAGAAGTTTCCTTCCCCCGGATAAATATTTTTTTTGTGATTGATTAATTCTTTCCCTTTCTTGTTATGTGATTTTGTGGTCGTAATTGGTTTCCACAATTTGTAGAAGTGATTAAGTACATTACAATATCATTTGAATCTATTTAGATAGTTTCTAGAGTTCACATTGTGACAAGTAAAGGACAAGACAACTTGGAGGAGCTCTTCTACAAGATAAAAACTATTTGTGATTGTAATCTCCTTCCATTTATACTTAGATGATATTACATAGATCTCGTAGTTTCTTGAATTGTGTTTTTTGACTGCGCAGGTTCTAATTTTTGCAATCAGAGTTGGAATTGGAGCATTCAAGCTAAAGAAGGAGAAAAGCATACGACAGATTCCAGGTAGGCTTCATTTCGTCATCTATTTACTTTAAGGAAAGCATTGGGTTCCTTGTATCTTTGCTGTTCTAGGTTAGCCACCAAACCCAGGGGAGATAATTTTTTCCGCAATCATAAATCCCACATAACACCACGGATCTATGCAACATTGGAGAACATGCAGGAAGATCACAAGGCATCTATTATTGATATGGAAGGTGAGATTTATGATCAAGTTATTTCTACTTTGATTGACCGTGGATCTAATTATAGTTATGTTAGTCGTGACCTGGTGGATATGTGTGGTTTGAATAAATAAGTGCATGCAAAATGTTGGTTATTTTGGCTAGCTACATGTACAAAGACGAGAGTTAATCATTGGGTAAGAGATTGTGCATTTGAGTTTAATGTTATGCCTACATCAGCACATTTGATTGTATTGTTGTTGGGATCATATATTATGTTGTTGGGAATGGCTGGTTGTATCTACATAGGACTAAAGTGGATTGTTATGACAAATCCATTGAGTGCTTGGGTGACAATGGAAAACAGGGAACCTTGCAGGGTAAGAAGAAGGCAACGTCAGTTAGAATGGTGACATCTATGTAAGCGAAGCACCATCATAGGAAACAATGTGTGTTATGTGCAGTGTGACCAAGGTAATGAAGTTGGTGATGTAGATGTCTTGAGCATGTACCCTCTTCTACAATAGTTTTAGGATTTGTTTCCAGCATATATTTCAGAATTTCCACCTCACATGGAAGTAGAATTTTCTATTGGTTTGGTACCAAGGGCAACACCGTACATGATGATCACACTAGAGTTAGTATATTTAAAGTTGCAGTTGAAGGAAATTCTTGACAAGGGATACATTAGGCCAAGTGTATCACCTTGGGGTGCACCAATGTTGTTTGTGAAGAAGAAAGATGGTACCCTTAGGTTATGCATTTGTTATAGTTAGTTGAACAAAGTGACCATCAAGAACATGTATATCTTGTCGAGGATTTGTTTGATTAGTTGAAGGCAGCCACAATTTTCTCAAAAAATGATATGAAATTAGGATACCATCAAGTAAGCATCAAAGAATAAGATATCTACAAGATTGCTTTCCAGACAAGGTATGAGCATTATGAATTTTTTGTAGTTCCATTTGGTTTGAGTAATGCGCTAGCTACTTTTATGTGTTTGATGAATAGTGTTTTGTGTCATTTTCTAGAATTTTTTTTTATTGTGTTCATTGATGATATATTGATATATTTTAAAAATGAGGAAGAGAATTCTGAGCACTTATCAACAATGTTAATATTTATAAGAGAGTATTAGTTGTATGCTAAACTTAGCAAGTGCAGTTTCTTTCACACAAAGGTACATTACTTGGGGCATGTGGTTTCCAAGGAAGGCATAGCAGTGGATCCAGAGAAGATAAGTACTATCATGGAATGGGAAGCTCCTTGAAATGCACACTTGGTAATATCATTCATGGGGTTAGTGAGTTATTATATGAGGTTCATCAGGAACTTATCTCGCATTTCTTATCTGATTACATCATTGCAAAGGAAAGGTAATAAGTTTGAATGGAAAAAAGAATGTGCATCAAGTTTTGAGAAGTTAAAGAAATTGTTGTTGAATGCTCCAGTGCTAAATATTGCAAATCTAAAAAAAGAATTTGTGGTATGTACATATGCTTACAAGAGAGGACTTGGTGGAGTCCTTATGTAGGAAGGACAGGTAGCATGCTATGAATAAGAGAAATTAAATGAGCACGAGCATAAGTATTAAATCATGATATTGAGTTGGAAGTGATCATCCATGCATGTGGAGGCACTATTTTATTGGTAGTCGGTTCATCTTGATGAGTGATCATAGTTGATTGATGTATCTATTTTACCAACCAAATCTGAGTTCCAGGCAAGCTAGATGGTTGGCCATGATAAGTGAGTTCGACTTCGAGATCGTGTATATTAAAGGTAAAGAGAACAAAGTTGCAGATTCTCTTAGCATGTGAATACAATTAAATCACATAGAAACTATGAGTTCTTATGGGACAGATTTGAAAGATCGGATATTACGGGAAGGTCAGCAGGATGACAGGTACATGGATCTTATGCACAGGTTACAATAGAGTATGGGTATAGGTACATGTATAGGTGCAGGTACCGGTATATAGGATATATACTATCATCTTACATTAGATGGCTTGCTCATATTTAGGGACATGATATACGTTCCAGACAAAAATATCTCAAGAAGCTTATATTGATGGAATTTCATGCTAATCTATAATCAGGTCACCCAAGATATCAAAATATGTTGACAAAAATGAAGAAGTTTTATTATCGGCTGAATCTGAAGAAGGACATGGCATGGTTTTTGGCCATATGCTTGGATTGTCAGTAGGTAAAGGTAGAGAGTAAACATCCAGGTGAACTACTACAACCGATTGTGATTCCAGAGTGGAAGTGACAGGTTATTTCCATGGAATTTATCACATGTTTTCTGAGGGCATCTAGACAACATGATTCCATTGTGGTTGTGGTGGATAGGTTGAAAAATGTAGCACACTTAATTCTAGTGAAGACTACATATTCAGCTAATGATGTAGCACATATATTCATTAGAGATGCAGTGAGGTTGCATGGTGTACCGAAGAATATTGTGTCAGAAAGGGATGCCAAGTTCACTTATAGGTTTTGGAAAGAGTTGTTTGTAGGTTTGGGTACAAAGTTGGCCTTCAGCACAACTTATCATCCGCAGACAGATGGAAAAACATAGAGGGTCAACAAGATATTGGAGGATATGTTAAGCATGTATGTGATGCATAAGTAGCAGAAGTGGGAAGAGTATCTTACACTAGTTGAGTTCGCTTACAACGATGGGTATCTGGAATATTTGAGGATAATTCCATTTGATGAACTGTATGGGTGGAGTTGTAACACTCCCATCAGTTGGAGTGATCTAGTTAAAAGGGTGTTGATTGGACGAGACATGTTGGAAAAGATGGAACATGAAATGCAGGTAACCAAGAAGAATCTAAAGGAAACACAAGATAGACAGAAAATTTATGCAGATCGAAACATGTTGTTTAAGGAGTTTCAAGATGGGGAACATGTGTATTTATGTATCAAGCCCAAGAATATCTCCTTGAGGATTGGATCATGTGCCAAGTTGGAACCTCGGTTTTGTGGAACTTTCAAGATTCTTGAAAGCATTGGATTAGTAGCCTATCTACTTGCACTGCCTCCGCAAGTGAAAGTACATGATGTTTTCCATGTGTCATTGCTTAAGAAGTATGTTAAATACATTGATCATGTGACTGAATAGTCTATATTTCAGGTTGATCCAGAAGGATAATTCTAGTTGGAACCTCAATGCATTTTGTAGAGAAATGTGCTCATGCTCCAGAAACAAGAAATCGAGCAAGTTACAGAGAACTGGAAGCACTTTAGGCCTGGTGAAGCTATATGGCAGATGGAAAATCATATTTGAGCTATGTATCCTTCTCTATTCATTGATTGAGAGAATTTTTTTATCATATGTTTTTTTATGATATTTTCATATATATACATATGTATATGGATGTAAATACCGCCATGAGTTGTGTTATAAAGCTCCAATAAGTGGTATGGGTATCATTTTGTTATGTTGTCATGTTGGTTGTTTCCCAATAGGTTGATCATTGTAAATATTGAAATGAGCTAAGTTATAAAGCTCCATGGGCAACATGTTTTGCTTACATTAGTTTTTTTTGTTGTCATTGTCGTTGAACAGTAAGGATGTTGTTCCTCCAAGGTGGAGGGTTCTATAATATCCCTGGTGAAAATTCCATGTAATAAACTTAATAAAGGAAAAATAACAACCATGGTGATGGGACACGTATTCCAAGTTGAATGTTGGGCAAAGAAATAGTGATGGGGATCACTTGTGATTAATTAATGGCTAAGGAAATTGGAAAAGGAAATTGAAAAGGATTTGGGAAGGCATGAGTTATTAATTGGTATTTTATTTATGAAAATAATTGAAATTAGGAGATAAGGAAGGTAAAATATCATAGGTCTCATGTGATGAGGAAAATAATGGAAATTGAAGAAAATAGAGGCCTCATTAATAAAAAGTCTTCAGAGGATCAGTTTACAGAATTTTGTCAGTTCAGTTTTGGAGCTCTCTCTCTATTCTCTCTCTCTCATACTCTTGGACCCTTAGAGTTTTCTTGGAGAACTTTTGGAGGATTGTGGCATACTTGGAGCTTTGGAGAAAGAAGGAAAAGGAATAAAAGGAAAGTGTAATAGGTCATCGTTATTAGTAGCTATAACAGGTTCTTCTTGTAAGTAATGAGTTGTATGTATGATTTCATTGATATTTTTGGCATGCATGGCATATGCATGTAGTTTCTTGGTTATGGTTTTACATTGGCATGGAGGATTTCTTGGATTTACGGTGGATTTGCTTAGCCTTTCCATTTCCTGAAGATCCATGGTGTTGTGGATTATAATTTTGTTTTCTAGTTGGTTCTCATGTTCCTCTGGCTCTAGGTTGAGTTATTAGTTCCTCGAGCCTTGGTTGGAAAAAAAAATTGGATCCCTTAACAACTTGGGTTAAGTTACTAGTCATGGAGCCTTGGTTGGAAAAACGCTCTAGAGCCCTTGGTGGGTTGAGTTACTAGTCCTGGAGCCTTGGTTGGACAAACGTTTTGGAGCCCGGTGGCAGCTGTGGATTTAGTTACTAGTCCTGGAGCCTTGGTTGGAACAAATTCTCTAGAGACCTGGAGTATGGCACTAGGGTGACTGATTGAAAGAGAGATTTGGTTCTACCTAATCTATGGTCGGGTGTAGGGAAAATTTTAAGGATGAAATTTTTTCTTGAATTTTAGAAACCTTGGCGAATCTCACTAGTCCCAAAATTGAAAATTATAAAATGTTTGTTGATATCTTTGTAAAAACATGAAAATTTCTAATAGCTTTATATATGTTATTTATACAATATTGTTAATTTTTAAGGTAAAATAATTTTATACAATAAAATTTGGGCGAATCATTTCTAGAAAAAAATGGAAATTGACGAATATGTTTTTTGGAAAAACCATGGAAAATTAGCCCACTTGAAAATATTAGCCCCTAAAATTTTCCATGGGCGGGTGGTTCATGGAAATCCCATACCTGGTAGGCCTATGCATTCATTAACAAGAGTTACTTCTCCTTGGTATTTTATTTTTAAATATATTGGTTCATATGTGGTTTTTATGGATGCTATATCCTTGTTATTTATGTTAGTTATATGTTGGTTATGAACATGTTTTATGATAGTGATGATGTATGGCTCTCATCATGTTTCAATTTGTAAATGAATGAAAAATGAATATGTGACTTAATATATGATAATGAAACTAATGTGATAAGCCATAAATTATTCTTAGTGATTATTAGATAAGTATGAGACCCCTATGCTCAGATATGTCATTATGACCTATATATTGCATATTTGTGACATGTTTGACGAAATGTTTGTCATGGCTAGTAGGGGTCCAGTCAAGTCTTTGTTCAAACATTTGAATTTGTATCAATGTTTCAATGTTGCTTTTCATTTTTGTAAGTTTCACGAAGTTCTCGGCAGTGGCATGAGACATGGCCCTTAAAAAGTGGCACAAAATCCAGGGTCGCAGATTCTGAACTAGCTCAAAAAATACCTCAGTGGCTTGCATGTCCTTTTTGTGAGAGTGACTGGAGGGCCCCAGTCACTTGCATATACTTTTTGTGAGAGCGTGTTAGGTCCCTATATTACTAGTATAGTCCCTTATTGTTGTTAGTGTAACCCCCTTATTATTATTGTTGTACCCCTGTAACCCCTGTATTGTTATTATTGTGCCCTTACATTATTATTGTTAGGTCGGCTAGGATTACATTATGGCCCCACTAGGATTACATTGTGGCCCCATGAACTCCTATATATAGAAAGGAGGTTTTGTCATTTGTATCATCCAAGAATTGTTCATTCATGTAATGTATTGGAGGTTGCCCCCTCAAAGTGGCTTATTTCTAAGGTGTTGATATCTCTTTTCTTCTATTTTTGGAGCTGGTTTGCCAACATTTGGTATCAGAGCTTTGGATTCTAGGGTTTCTCTGCACCAAATAGGTCATCGTGGCATTTTCACTATAATTGTTTTTCTACGAAGTTTCAGAATCTAAAATTTTTAGAGCGCGAAGCTGAAATCCTAAGGAACATCGTCACAAGATTTCGGAGCTTGGTTCGCAATATTTTCAAGGATATGATCTGTGGAAGTTAGCTCTTTTTCAGGCTCTCGAATTTCATCTCAAAGTAGAGATCGTGGGAAAATATTCATAACTATCTCTCTGAGCATCGGATTGGAATTCTATAAAAAGTGGCTAGAATCACACGGACTGTAGTTTTCTGTCTATCAATTTCAGAGCCAAAGGAGCAAAAAGTGACACATGGAAAGTCGTACAAGTTCGCTCTACTGAACCAGTCCATAATTAGGTCATTGTGGGAGATTGGACATAACTTTGTCTTGAAGAATCCAAATCAGGTCAGACCTATGGCATTCGAAAGAGGATTTAGAGTGTTACCGCAGGGCCAAATTTCAGATATTGAATATTTGCAATCACAGAGATAATTAAATTTCAATATCAAGCTCCTCAAAAGCAAGAAAAAGGTGTGTATTTTTTTTCAAATTGCATAAGTCTTGTTTGAAGAATCAATTTGAATTGATTCCAAGGGAATATTGTAGAATAGATATCAATATTGGGTTATAAAATGCCCCTAAAAATAATTCAACACCCATTAAGCCTTTAGAAGGCTCTACTATGGATCATGAAGATGAAGAAATGCAACATGACATAACAAAATTACAAGAGAAAATGCACCAAATTTCGCTCTCCCAAAGAGAAACAAAAAATGAAATGGATGTTTTGAAGAAAAGCGTGGAAGCTAAGATGGATGGTTTGAAGAAAGGTATGGAAGCTACGATGGAAGGTTTGAGGGATGGTATGGAAGAAAAAATGGAAGGTTTGCAGGAAGACATAGAAGGTTTGAATGAAGGTTTGTCAAAGTTGATACAAGAAATGATTCCTAATGGCGAAAATATAGTAAACATTGTTACCGATGAAATAGGTAACTGCATTGGTACCTACTTTTTGACATAGCAAGAAAAACACCCGATTTTGAAAAGCGGTGATGCAAAATCATTTTTTTTTAGCATGTTTTCGGCACTTTAATTTTTATTTATTTATTTTTTCTGTGATGCTTTTTATGTCAATTTTGAATAGTGGTGTCGTATCATCACCAACATTTTTTTAGAGGATTGATTTTGACACTATACATTTTCTAATGTCTTCTTCTTCCGTGAGATGTTCATTTTTAAGTGCATTTATGTACTTGTGTTTTAAAAAGAAAAAGAAAATATTTTTTAAATAAAAATTTGTAATGATATCTTCACTTTCTCACACAGATAAAAAATGAAAAAAGGGTCAATATTATAAAGTTTATATTTTCTACAAGTTTATATATTGCTAGGTAATTTTTCAATGTACATCAAATAATTGTTGCTAAAAAACCAATATTTTGAACGATATGACAAAAAAGTACAAATTTTCAATACAAATAGAATGAAAAAAATACACTTTTAGAGACTTTTTGTTACAAAAAACATGTTAAATAAGCTAATTTTTTGGGAAAATATTAACAAAAAAACTTAAGAAAATAGCATTCTTATTGAATTTTATGTCAAAAAATAATAGTAATCACATGTTTTTTGCAAAAAATAAGGATTCTTCTCATAAAATATCAAAGCATAAACATTACAAGTAAAACTGATTAATAGATCTAAAAAATGAGCTTTGTTTGCAAGCATAACTTAAAGATCATCAACAACATCAACTAATACATGTTCAACATCATCTAGAACATCATTGATGGCTTCTTCCGCAACATTTTCTGCTTCATTTTGGTCATTTTCATCTTCTAATGGATCTTTCATGTCTGCAAATCTTCCAAAGTGTCCCTTTCCAATCATTTCATATAATGGTGGTTGAGGTTCCTTTGCTTTTTTTGCCACACGTGATTCACTAAAATCCCCTTTCCTCAAACCAACTTCTTGCTTTCCATCTGGAAGGAATGCAAGAGCATTAATTCTTTGTTGAATAAATTTGCATTGCACTAGGTCTTTCTGAATGGCAATGCAATTTCTTCCTTTTGGTAGGCAACATGCTAGTGTTGTACCTAATCATCAAGTATAAAAGAAATAAGTAAGAAAATTAGTATAAAGACATAAAAAGTAAAAAGTAAAATATTTAAATTTAAATTTGTATAATAAAACTTACCTGAACCTGAGAATAGATCTAGAACCCAATATCCTTCATTTGACGGCGCCGCCCGGCCTACTTCCCGCCCTCGACCAGAGGCACGCTGGGTAGCCCTCGACGGCGCCACCCAGCCGGCCTTTCCCCAGCCGGGGGCGATTCTCGGAATCGCCCTCCGCCTAGCCTAGGGCGATTCTCAGAGAATCGCCCTCTGCCCAGCCTAGGGCGATTCTCAGAGAATCGCCCTCCGCCCAGCCAGGGGTGATTCTCGGAATTGTCCTCCGCCCAACCAAGGGCCGGAGGCAGGTTGGGCGGCGCCATCAAGGGCTGCCCAGCTTTCCTCGGGCCCCGACTGGGAGGAGGGTGATTCCGAGAATTGCCCTCCACCCAGCCAGGGGCCGGAGGCAGACTGGGCAGCCCTCGATGGTGCCACCCGGCCGGCCTCCGGCCCCCGACAGGGTGGAGGGAGATTCTTAGAATCTCTCTCCGCCCAGTCGGGGGCCAAAGGCCGGCTGTGCAGCACCATCGAGGGTTGCCCAGGCTGCCTCCGGCCCTTGGCTGGGTGGAGGGTGATTCCGAAAATTGCCCTCCACCCAGTCGCGGGTCGGAGGCAAGCTGCGCAACCCTCGACGGTGCTGCCCGGCCTGCCTCCGGCCCCTATCTGGGTGAAGGGCGATTCTGAGAATCACCCTCTACCCAACCGGGGGAAATTCTTGGAATCACCTTTTTCCCAGCCGGGGGCCGGAGACAGGCCGGGCGGCATCGTCGAGGGCTCCCCAGCCTGCCTCCAGCCCTCAGCTGGGCAGAGGGCGATTTCTAGAATCACCCTCCAACCAACCGGAGGTTGGAGGTAGGTTGGGTAGCCCTTGATGGCGCCACCCGGCCGGCCTTTGGCCCCCGGCTGGGCGGAGGGAGATTCTCAGAATCATCCTTCGCCCGGCCAAGGGTCAGAGGCCAGCCAGGCGGCATCGTCGAGGGCTGCCCAGACTACCTCTGGCCCCAGGCTGAGCGGAGGACGATTTCGAGAGTCGCCCTCCACCTAGCCGTAGGCCGAAGGTAGGCTGGGAAACCCTCAATGACACTGCTCGACCTACCTCCAGGCCCTGGCTGGGTAGAGGGAGATTCTTGGAATCACCCTCCACCCATTCGGGGGTGATTCTTAGAATCGCCCTCCGCCCGATCGAGGGCCGGGTGGTGTCATCGAGGGCTACCTAACCTGGGTCCGGTCCCTGGCTGGGCGGACAACGATTTTGAGAATCGCCCCCGGATGGGCGGAGGGCGATTCTTTGAATCACCCTCCACCTAGCCAGGGGCAATTCTTGGAATCGCCCTTTGCCCAGCCGGGGGTGATTATCGGAATTTCCCTCCACCCAGCTAGGGGCCGGAGGTAGGCTGGGTGGTGCCATGAGGGCTGCCTAGCTTGCCTCTGGCCCACGGCTAGGCGGAGGCCGAAGGTAGGCATGGCAGCCCTTGATAGCACCACCCAGCCTACCTCTGGCCCTCGGTTGGGCGGAGGTAGATTCTCAAAATCACCCTCCGCCCAGTCGAGGGTTGGAGGCTAGCCGGGCGGCACCGTCGAGGGCTACCCAACCTACCTCCAGCCCCCGGCTAGGCAGAGGGAAATTCCGAGAATTTCCCTCCACCCTGCCGTGGGTTAGAGGCAGCATGGGCAACCCTCGACGGCACTGCTCGGCCTGCCTTCGGCCCCCAGTTGGGTGAAGGGCGATTCCGAGAATCACCCCCTGTTGGGTGGAGGGCGATTCCGAGAGTCACCCTTCGCCCAGCCTGGGGTGATTCTTGGAATTGCTCTCCGCCCAACCGGGGGCCGGAGGTAGGCTGGACAGCCCTCGATGGTGCCACCTAGTTGGCCTTCGGTCCCCGGCTAGACGGAGGGAGATTCTCGGAATCACCCTTCGCCCGACCGGGGGCCGGAGGCCAGTCGGGCAGCACCGTCAAGGGCTACCCAGCCTGCCTTCGGCCCCTGGTTGGGCAGAGAGTGATTCATAGAATCGCCTTCCACCCAGCCACAGGCCAAAGGTAGGTTGGGCAGCCATCGATGGTGCCACCTGGTTTGCCTCTGGCCCTCGGTTGGGCGGAGGGTGATTCTAAGAATCGCCCTAAATTGCGCAGAGGGCGATTCTCAGAATCTCTCTCCACCGAGTCGGGGGTGATTCTCAGAATCGTCCTTCGCCCAGCCGGGGGCCGGAGGTAGGCCAGGTAGCTTCGTCAAGGGCTGCCTAGCCTACCTCCGGCCCCCGGCTGGGCAGAAGGCAATTCTCGGAATCACCCTTTGCCCTGCTGGGGGCCGGAGGGAGGCTGGACAGCCCTCGACGGTGCCACCCGGCTAGCTTTCGGCCCCCGGCTAGACGGAGGGTGATTTCAAGAATCGCTCTCTGCCTAGCGGAGGGTCGGATGCTGGCCTGGCATCGCCATCCAGGGTTGCCCAGCCTGCCTCCGGCCCCCGGCGGGCGGCAAATTAATTTTTATTTTATTTTATTTTTTTCAAACACAAACTATATAATTTTTTATTTTATTTTTTAAACAAAACCTGTTATAATAAAATAATGTATTGTTTAATAAAAATAAAAAAAACTATTCAATTAAAATTTTAAAATATAAAAAAACAATAAAAACAAATTAAAATATATGTTTAAAAATAAAATAAAATCAATTCAATATTTTTTTAAATTAAAACAATTATTATTTTAAAAAAAAGAAAAAAATTTAAAATATGTTAAGGCCCAGAGAATGGGAAGGCCGGGGGCCCTGGGAGCCCCCACTTTTAAGCAAGTTATGATTGACAAGGGCAAAAGGCCGATGGGGGGTGTCAGAATTGCAGGCTCTGCAGCTGCAGAAAATAGGACAAAGGAAAGCGGTAATACCATGGCAAACCTACCCCCAAATCAGCCAAAAGTCATAACAAGTATACAGGAGTCGGTTAACGTGCATCCCACACATGAAACAGATCCTCCAGTAGAAGTTGCTGCTCAAGAAAAGGAAGCAGATGGCAACCCTGATCTAAGCAGATCGACTTCGAAAGGGTCAGCAGATGACGAAATCCAACAGAAAAACCAAGGCCATTGCAAGCCGAAGACCAAGGAAAGTCTTAGGGTAATCATCAATGACCCAGATCTACAAGCCTACAGGGATCATATGACTGTTCATGTAGTGATCTACAAATTCATGGGGTTTTGGCCCAGTGAAAAGGCCCTCTGTCAATGGATCAAGCAAATCTGGAAGCCGAGGGGGGATGTGCAGTTACACCTGGGAGCCAAGGGCTTTTTCACGGTGGTTTTCGCTAATCTGGAAGACAAGGACCAGATCTTTGAGGGAGGACCTTATTTTTATGCCTCAGCTGGCCTCTATATGAGGCCCTGGAAACCCAAATTCACCCCAGAGTAGGAGATGTTCACACAGGTCCCAGTCTGGATCCGGTTATTCTCCCTGCCAATTGACTATTGGAGACCAGCAGCGCTAGAGCAGATTGGTAACACCTTGGGAACCTTTGTTCGTGCTTCTGAAGCCACTCTTCAAAAAAGGTACACTTCCTATGCTCGCATCTGTGTTGAAATGGATGTATCTGGGGCTTTGCATGAGGGTTTGTGGTTGGAATATAGGGATGAGGTCTATTTTCAAACCATATATTATGAGCAAATACCTTTTAGATGCCGGAAATGCCATGAACATGGCCATTTAATCCGAGAATGCCCTTAGAACAAAATTGCCGAGAAAGCCAAGGAGAAACCCACTCCTATTTCGGATGGTTTTCTCCAACCTACTGGTAAACATTGGGGCAATCACAAAACCCTACCCAAAGTGAATGATCAGTTCACTGAAACACTAAACACCTTTGAATTTCTTGGAGAAGATCCTCAATCAGAAAAGACAGCTTAGACCCCAACCGTGGAGTAGGAGACCACCGAATCAGCAGAGCAATGCACCCAGCTAAGGAAGCCGATCACAACTTCTGAACTGTTTTTAGAGGCCACCAGTGACAAAGATGAGGAGGGAGACGAGGAAATGGCCCTCAGTGAAATCGGCATGGAGGATCAGGAATTAGGGGACATCCTTGAGAAAGAAGGGCTAGATCTCAAATCTATAGTTGAGCAATGGAAACAAAAAGGAATAGACCAAATACCAGAGGAGGAAATCAATAGGGTCAACTATCTATTCCTCACAAGACAGGATGCAGTATTAAAAGGTATGAAACGAAGTCGAGGGGAAACTAAAGGCCTGGGTGTTAAAGCACAAAATCTCCACCACACACAAGCCAGTCTCAAGCATAGGAGGAAAAGAGGCAGATGATCCAACAACGATGCACTTCACGAACTAGGTCAGATGCTGATTAACTCAGGTAAGATGAAAGCCCTTGAGGCTTTCTCTTTATCATCTTAAGCACTGTTTAACTATGAAAGTCCTCTCATGGAATGCAAGAGGGCTGGGCAGCCTAAGGAAACAAAGGCTCCTGAAAAAGAAAATTTCTCAAGAAAAACTGGACTTGGTTTTCCTCCAGGAAACCAAATGCTCCCGACAAAAGTTAGAAGAACTAGGTAAATGCCTAGGTAAATACCTAGAACACCTAGCAGTGGAAGGAAATGGCACTGGTGGAGGTCTGGCCATCTTCTGGACCCCTGGAACCCTTCATCTTCTCAATGCCAAAGCAACCAAGTCCTTTTTGTCCCTTGAGATGCAGATCATAGGGGAAAAAGGCACCTTTCTGTTCACTAATATTTATAGTCCTCAGCGACTAGAGGAAAAGTTTTTGCTGCTGGAAAATCTCACCAAGTTACATCACAGACACCCCAACTCCAAAGCTATCTATGGGGGGGATTTCAAAATGATAACCTCTCTCGATGAAAAGAAAGGAGGTATGCATTCACTCAATAGCGATGCCAGGGCCTTCAGTTCTTTTATTAGATCTGCCAACCTGGTAGACATTCCTCCTCGAAATTGCATCTTTACCTAGACCAACAAAAGAGGGGGAGATAAGCTAATCGCCTCCAGGCTCGATCACTTTCTAGTCTCTAACAACATTCTTATGGAGGGGGTCACTATTGATTCTGACATCCTCCCCTCTGGGGGCTCAGATCACTGGCCTATCACATTCAATGCCTCCATCCTAGGAACTCCCAAAAACAGGCCTTTCCGTTTTGAAAGATTTCGGCTTACTCACAAGGATTTCTCTGGCAATATCAAGAAGTGGTGGAAGGAACCCCTCGCTGTAGGAGGAACGAAGATGTTTAGACTACAAGCTCGGCTGAAATTTATAAAAACCAAGCTGAAAACTTGGAATCGCGAAGTTTTTGGCAACATCTTTGAGGACAAACAAAACTTGGAGCAACAAATGGAAGACATTCACAATAACTGGATTCAAGGAACCATTTCATAGGACTCAATCAACACAGAGAGGGAACTAATACAAAAGTGGAATGAAAGGTGCAAACAGGAAGAAATTCTATGGAAACAGAAATCTCGCATTCAGTGGCTAAAAGAAGGAGAAAGAAATACAAAATTCTTCCACAGATCGGCCATGGATCATAGATGTAATAATAAAATCACCAGGATTAAGGACGAGCAGGGTAATGTCTTTCACTCACACCAAGATATCACCTCCATTCTCAGAAATCATTTTAAACTCTTTGCAACAGAACTGGTCTCTGACAGACAGGAGGCCATCATTGAAGTAGCTTCTTCTATCCCCAAGCTTATAACAGAGGAATAAAACAGAGCTTTGGACCGACTAGTGTCCCTTCAGAAGGTGGAAGAAGCAGTTAAAGAGATGGCCAACGGGAAAGCCCTAGGCCCAGATGGATTCACCATTGATTTTTTCAAAGCTTGCTAGGATGTGTAAGGAAGGATATCTGGGAGGTGGTTGAGGACTTAAGACTCTCCTCTTCCATTCTCAAATCCTTAAATTCCACCTTTATAGCGCTCATTCCCAAGGAAGAAGGGGCTTGCACCCCTTCCAAATTTAGGCCCATAGCGCTCTGTAATGTACTGTACAAGATTATATCAAAGGTCATGGCCAACAGATTGAAGCCCATACTTCCTATGATAATCTCTGAAGAACAAGCAGGCTATGAAGAAAAATTATGGATAATGTCCTTCTAGCTCATGAGATGGTCCACACTCTGCAATCCCAAAGGAAAGCTGGCATGATCATACAACTAGACCTCTTAAAAGCTTATGACAAGGTTAGCTGGAGTTATCTAGAAGCAGTGCTTAATGCTTTTGGTTTCAGTCCTAGGTGGATTGCATGGATCCTAGCTATGGTTAGATCTCCTAGCTACTCCATTATGGTAAATGGGGCCCCATCAGAGCCCTTCTTCCCCTCAAGGGGCATCCGGAAGGGGGATCCAATTTCGCCTTTCCTCTTCGTTATACTTATGGAAGGTCTTAGTCGAATCATTAGATCGGACAAGGAAAAGAACATTATAAAAGGGCTTCAGCCCCTGGGAAACATCCCAACTACCACTCATCAATAGTTTGTTGATGATACTATGTTGCATGGAACACTCACTGTAAAGGAAGCCAAAGGATTCAAATCTATTTTAAACCTCTTCAGTCGAGCCTCTGGTATAGACCTCAACTTTGATAAATCCTATATCTTCTTCTTTAACACGCCTCTATCTATTCAGAAGCATTTGACAGATATCCTAGGTTTCAAAAGAAGCAGCCTACCTTCCAAATATCTGGGCATACCCCTCACAGACAAGCCTTTGTAAAGGTATCACTGGGAAAAACTACTATCCAAGCTAGAGGATAGATGCAATCACTGGACCAATCGAGTCCTTAATTTGGCTGGCTGATTGGTCATGACAAAGGCAATCCTCCAAGCTATCCCACAGTACATGCTCTCGATCCTTCCTGCTCCTAAGGGAGTCCTTCAGCAAATCAGAGGCATTCAACGAAAATTTTTATGGTCTAGAAATTTAGAGAAACCAAAGTGGGCACTAGTGGCATGGGATCTACTATGCAAACCTAAGAGCCTTGAAGGTCTGGGGCTGCAAGATCTAGGGTCAATCAACAAGGCATGCAGAGCAAAACTCTGGTGGAGATAGCTCTCGAAACCCAATACTCCGTGGATACGAACATGGAAAGCCAAATAGGCAGAGTACTGGCAGCATGATGAGCTCATTAGGATGACAAAAACCCCTGCAGGCTCACCAATATGGAATCTAGCCCGAGCCAAACGGAATATAATACAGGTTCACTGCTTCTGGGAGTTTAGGAATGGAAATAATGCATTGTTTTGGGAGGATGCCTGGCAACAGCTCCCGAAACTCGAAAGTATCGATATGCAACCTCTGCAACAATGGTTTCAGGACAAGGGCAAGATGAAAGTGCATCAGTACTGGGCGAATGATATGGATCAACAGCATTGGCGGAAATGGAGTCTAATCCCTCTCCCACCGGATGAGAAACTGTCGAATCTCCTTAACGCCCTCAATACCATTCTAAGGAAAAGACTAATAATGGCCACACAGGGGCACGATATCCTATGCTGGGGAAAGCTCAATGGGGGTACCTTTAATCTCAAAGAGGCCCGATATTAAATAGAAAATAGGGATAGTGAGGACAAGGTAGCCTGGTTCGAAAATGTATGGAACTGTAACCTATGGCCTAAGATTAAAACATTTCTATTGCTCCTTTTGAACCAGAAGATTCTAACCTGGGAAAAGCTAATGAAAAAAGGGTTCACTAGACCATCCCGATGCCCCTTATGTGAGGAGCGGGAGGAGACGATGAATCACTTGTTCAATGAATGCGTCTGGACCGGCAACCTATGGGACTAGGTAAAGAGCATATTCAACCAAATGGACCGAAGTAGAAGTTCCATTCACGAAACTATCACCAATTGGCGCCTAAGTTATTCCAACAGCTGCATGGTCAACAATTTATGGAGGCTAAGCCCTGGTTTCCTAGTCTGGACAGTGTGGAAAGAAAGAAATAATCACATTTTTCAAAAACATGGCTTTAGGCAGCTCGATGAAATAAAAACTATCATTATGCAGGGTTTGAAAGAAACGACTCTTACCTGCTATCAGACCGAGAAAGCGAACTCATTTTCTCCAAATGACATCCGAATCCTGGCAATATTTGGCATTTCTGAAGTGGCAAAGCTCTGTGCGCATGGAACCAACCTTTGGCCCACTCCCTCTCACACAATCTGGCAAAATCCTTCCCCGGGTTACTGTAAGCTTAACTTCGACGGGGCGTCAAGAGGCAACCGAGGGCCTGCTGGGTTAGGAGGGGTCCTGTGTGATGAGAAGGGAGCAATTCTACATATCTATTGCAGAGAATTGGGAGAGACCACTAATAACGAAGCAGAATTTGCCGCTTTGGAGCAAGGGCTGCGGGTCCTAATTTGGCTCGGTAAAGGTTTAGCCATAGTAGAGGGCGATTCCCAGCTCACCATTATGGCCATCTGGAAGCTACAGAATGGAACGAAACCCAGCAAAGCCACAAAGTATTGGCACCTAGCTGCTGTAACTGATCTTATTGCGTAGCACCTAACATCCCTAAGGGGTATCATCCCTCAGGCTGTGTGCAGGAAAGCCAATGTGCTAGCCGATCATCTAGCTAACTATGCGGTAGATCACCCAGCTGAAACCCATGACACGTGCTGGCAGGATCTAATGCAAGGTGAGCTTCGGGATTAGTGTGACATCATATCCAGGAAAGACATTACTGCCGGTACAACCGTGGAGGACAGTCATCAGCTTATCAATCATGAATAGCTCATGGAGTTACCCAATTTAGTTAATTACGTCAGGTGGCACAACCCAGAATTGTCACAAGGAATGTCTCGGGAATGGCAGCCCATCGTTTGAGAGGACAACCGTAGGAATAACCATTCCTTAAAGTGGATAAAATGGAGGTTTCGAGCATGCGAAACGATCACCCAGGAGCAGAATATCTCTGCTCGTTGCTCTAGCATTGGCGGTTGGTTCATCCGGCAAGTTTCTAAGCATTATGGCATTAAATGGCTTTCAATCGACTTATCATTCCCCATGACCCCCCTTTCTATTTATGGGCATACTCGCTCTCCCATTCTCATTTCCAACCAAGATTTATGGTGTCTCTGCTCTGAGTTGAAGCTCGTTTATCCGATTTTCGGCAAGTTCTCAGTTCTCTTTTGGCTGCATTCAATGGTAGATCATAACCTTCGCAGTATTAAGGCTTCACAAGCCCTCAAGCGAGCCAAGGACTGCTATGAGACCTCTATTCCCAAGAAAGGGAAGCAGATGATTGAATTACTGTAGGAAGAGGTGGACAGGTCTCGAGCCCAGGTCGATGACAGTGCAATCAGTGAGGAGGTCGACTGGTTGGTCGACCCGAGGACACCTTCTACATGGACTACCCAATTTCTACAGACCCAGGCAGTGGCTTGGCAGATGAAAACTATGCTTGCAAAATCCATAGAAAGGCAGGGAGCGGCTATTAAGGAAACCTTTGCTGCAACATCCGTGGCCTCTACCAAGAACACAGCGCGACTGTACAAGCTCAAAATTTCCCTCAATTCCTTAACAGAAGAGCTTCGCATGCAAGGCAAGGCCCTAGACAGCTTCGTTCGCCACTTTGATCTATATCTTTGCCATGTCCTCAATGTTTCTATTGAAATTCCAGCTGATGACTCACACACTACCATTATTCGACGCTTCAAGCCGCGGACTCAGCCGAAGGATGCCGAGGAGGCGAGCCCAAGTGCTGCGGGTCAATCTGGTGCCTCGAATCCAATTCCGTGATGTCTGTTTTCTTTCTTTGGTTTAATTCCTGTCTGTTTACAGTTTCAATCGGTATGTACAAGGCCACTATTCTGCCATCAGTAGGCTTTTTTTTCAGATCTATGTCTACCACAGGCAACCCTACGTGGTTGGCCTGGGGGTTGTTTTCTTTGGCTTGTGCCTTCTGCAAAAGCTAGGTTTCAAGATAGACTATCTGTTAGCATGTAGATGAGAAGGCTTGTAACCCTCTATGGTTCTCTGAAAATCTCAGGCCATTTTGTATACCTATGTAACCTCAGTTTTTTGGCATAATATATTACTTCTGACTTACAGTTTTCGTGAGTAATGTGATAATTAAATTGTTTTCTTAAAACTAAAACAATTATAATTTAAAATATAGAAAAACAATAAAAAAAATAAAAAAATATGTTTTAATATATAAACAAACAAATATATGAATAATAATTTTTTCATTTACTTATTCATTTTTAAAAATGGTTCAAGTCATATAATTTCTCCATAATTTCATGGTTCAAGTATCTTGAAAACTTAAGATTTAAAAACTTGAGATTTACAACTTGTCATTAAGGTTTTATGCGCTACGAAATTTTATCTTTAATGTTGTGGTTGAAAATAATTACAATTTTAGAGTTGTTTAGAGTCAAGATATTTTATGTTTAACAACATGGATAAAAATTGTTCGAAATGATAAGCCCGTCATACATGATTTTGTTTATATTTAACATCATCTATAAAAAAAATTACAATTTTATGATTTTTCAATGTCCTAATATGTTGTCTTTAATTCCATTGTTACAATGTGTCAAAAGTGTGACACAATGTTTTTTTTTGTTATTCCAACATCAACTCGTTTTGTTTTGAGGGTGTTTTTTCAATCCTTTTTTCAAGAAACAATTTTGTTTTTAGCATAATTTTATAAAATGTTGAAATTTGACCTTAAAAAAAAACCAAGTGCGTTCTGGAATACACTTTTTTTGTTTTTGGGGTGTTTTTTCATGTTTTTTGAGTCTTTTTTGGCTAGAGTTCCCGTTTTGAGGTGTAGAAGCACGTTTACCTAAGTAAATTGCTGTTAGTAGAAGAAACTCATGATGAGGAAAAAACATGACTGTGATTTCATAAACTCTAATGTTGGATTGAAGAACAACCATATTCCAAAGATGGATACGAGGAAATTTGATGGCAAGGATATCGTAACATGGATACTACAGATGGAGCAATATTTTGATCTCAATAATGTGCAAAACACACAAAAGGTATGCATTGCAACTTTACATTTAGAAAAAAATACATTTGTATGGTATCGACGGCTTTGTTCCCATAAAAAAATTGTCACTTGGTCAATTTTTACGGAGGAAATGATAGCACATTATGAGGATACAAAGAACAACACCATCTTTAGCCAATTGATAAATCTCAAAAAAAAGTGTTCAATGGTGGAGCACATTTAGGACTTCCAAAACTTGAATATAAGGGTAGCTGATATTACTGAGGAACATAGGATTGATGTCTTCATAGGAACTTTAAATGATAACATCCAACATGAAGTTCGTGTTTGGGAACCTAATTCATTGGAGATGGCATTCAGGTTGGTAAGAAAAATTGAATGTGAAATTATGGCGACAAGGAAGCCTACCACTCACATCTATAAAGATGGAAGTATTGCTACAACTAGACTTCCACAACCTACAAGGCTGACACCACAACAATTAGAAGAAAAAATAGCAAAAGGGATTTGCTATATTTGTGATAGAAAATACACTAAAGGTCATAAGTGTGCTGAGAAGAAATTATTTTACATAGATTTTGAAGAGGAGGAAGAAAATTAACAAGAAACTTCAAAAGAAAAGGATATACACCATGAAGCAACCCTAGAAGAAGAAGAAATGAGTCTGGCCATATCATGTAATGCATTGGCAGGAATTACCACTCCTCAAACTCTCAAGATAGAAGGAAATATCAAGAAGAAAAAGGTAATAGTGTTGATTGATTCGGGTAGTACCCATAATTTTATTCATTGTAAAGTACCCAAGGAATTGAATTGTTTCCTATACCCAGCACCAGAACGTCAAGTGATGGTTGCAAATGGAGGAACTATAAATTGCTCTAGAAAATGCCATAATATCAAGCTAACCATGGGGGAATATGTATTGAATAGTCCAATGCTTTCCATTCCTATGGGAGGTGCCGATGTTGTACTAGGAGTACAATGGGTACAATCTTTAGGGACAGTAGCTTTTAATTTTCAAGAACTTTTCTTGAAATTGTTTACAGAAGGAAAGGAAGTCGAATTACGGGGTATTGCAGGGAAGCCAGGAAAGATAATAAGCTCTAATTTTATGAAAAATCTTCTAAAGAAAGAACAACGAGGCATAATTGCACAATTATGCTCACTAGAAGTTCCAACTTCAAAATCATCTATTTTTGCAGATATCCAAAAAGTCTTGGACAATCATTCCAAGGTGTTTGAAACTCCCAAAGTAATCCCACCTATTCGTGATCATGATCATGCTATTCATTTGATTCTAGGAAGTGTTCCTCCAAACATCAGGCCTTATATATATCCTTATGTCCAAAAGAGTGAAATTGAACGTATGATTGCAGAAATGTTGAGGTCGGGTATAATTCAACCTAGTCAAAGTTCTTCTCTACCTCCATAGTATTGGTGCACAAGAAGGATGGATCATGATGCATGTGTCTAGATTATAGGGAGCTCAATAATCTCACTATTAAAGGAAAATTTCCGATTCCTATGATTGACGAATTATTGGATGGGTTACATAGAGAAATTTATTTCACCAGGTTTGATCTCCATTTAGGATATAATTAAATTAGAATGAAGATGGAAGATATTCCGAAAACAACATTTTGAACTCGTGAGGGTTATTATGAATTTTTGGTCATGCCTTTTGGCCTTACCAATGCACTTTCTACATTTCAAGGGTTGATGAATTCCATTTTCAAACCCTTCCTTAGAAAATTTGTGCTAGTATTTTTTGATGATATACTAATATACAACAGGTCTTGGAAGGATCATGTTATGCATATGATGTGGTGCTGAAAGTATTGGAGGAGAAACAATTATATTGAAAACATCTGTTGCTTTGGAGGACAAGAGGTGGAATATATGGGTCATATTGTATCTCACGAGGGTGTTAAAGTAGACCCTAACAAAATTAAAGCCATTAAGGAATGAAATTCCCCACAACCATAAAGTAGTTGCACTGATTTCTTGGGTTAACAGGGTATTATCGCAAGTTTGTTAGTAATTATGGGAGAATAGCGGCACCTTTAACAACATTATTGAAGAAAGATGCAATTTCATGGACTCCTGAAGAAACTAAGGCCTTTGAACATCTTAAAGAGGCAATGTGTCTAGCACCAGTCTTAGCTACGCCAGACTTCACAAAAACCTTTATTATGGAATGTGATGTCTCGGGAAATGGAATCGGTGTTGTTTTAATGCAAGAAGGAAGACCCATTGTTTTTGAAAGTTATCCAATCAAAGGAAAGTATTTACAGAAATATATTTATGAGAAGGAAATGTTGGCATTACTACATGCACTAAAGAAATGGTGACCTTACCTAATGGGAAGACACTTCAAGGTAAAAACTGATCATACAGGCCCTACACTTGAACAAAGACTATCTTCAGAAGAGCAACAAAAATGGGTCACAAAGATGTTGGGTTATGAATTTGAAATCATCTACAAAAAAGGGAAGCTAAATTTTGTTGCAGATGCACTCTCAAGAAAGGATGAAGAGGTGGAAGCATTGCTTTATGCCATTTCTATTATCCAACCAGATTGGATAACCGAAGCAAGGGATGAATGGAAGAAGGACGAAGAGGTATGGAGACTCATTCAAAAGTTACAACAAGATCCTAGTACATCTGATACATTTAGTTGGAAAAATGATTCCTTATGGTACAAATATCGCTTATATATTTGCAAGAATTCCCAACTAAAACAAAAGATTCTTTTGGAATTGCACACTTCTCCTTTAGGACACTCGGGATTTTTAAAAAATTACCATAGGGTGAAGAAAGAATTTTTTTGGGATGGCCTTAAATATGATATTCAAAAGCTTGTGGTGGAATGTTTGGTTTGCCAACAAAATAAAGTTGAGACAATTAAGACCCCGGGTCTTCTACAACCTTTATCCATTCCAAGTCAACGTTGGGAGGAGATTTCAATGGATTTTATCACAGGTTTACCTAAGTCCAAAGGAAGGAGTGTTATCATGGTGGTAGTTGATAGACTTACCAAGTATGCACACTTTTGTGCATTATCTCATCCATTCAAAGCAATTACAGTTGCTACGGCATTTATGGAAACAATTCAAAAGTTACATGGAAACCCGAAGATTATTGTAAGTGATAGACTCCTTTGTTAAAGAATCTTCTTCTTTCATTAGTGAGTTAAAGGATGTTAAAATGGATCTTGAGGATAGGCTTGTCAGTTTTGATGTCATTTCTCTTTACACAAATATCCCCATTAATGAGGCTATTGATGTAATTAATCGCATTACTGACCCAGATACGGCCCATTTAGTCGGGATCTGCTTAACGTCCACTTTCTTCAGTTTTGAAGGAGAATTCTATGAGCAGACATGTGGTGTAGCCATGGGTTCTCCCCTTTCCTCGATTTTTGCTAATCTGTTTATGGAGGACTTTGAATCTAAGGCTCTTTCCTCAGCTCTTTTCCAGCCTAAACTTTGGAAAAGGTTTGTTGACAATACTTCTGTTGTGTGGCCGCATGGCAAAGAAAAATTAGATGCTTTTTTCCTTCATCTTAATGATCAATCACGCTCCATAAAATTCACCATGGAATATGAAGTGGAGGGTAGTCTTTTTTTCCTTGATGTTCTTATCTCTAGAAAAGATGATGATACTTTCTCCCATCAAGTTTTTCGAAAGAAAACCCATATTGAGCAATATCTTCTTGCTAGTTCACACCATTTCCATGCTAAAAAATTAGGTGTCCTAAACACCTTAGCCATGAAGGCGTTGAGGATATCTGATGAGTCTCACCTTGAGGGAGAAAAGTCCCATCTGTTGAATGTCTTTTGTAAAAATGGTTATAGCAAGTCACAAGGCCTTAAAGCTTTCCTCAAAGCAGAAAAAGGCCTTTCAATTAAAAATAATAAAGACCCCAGCCATTGGTCCAGCAGTGTGCGTCTTCTGTTCATTCAGGGAACCACTGATAAAATTGCTAGGGTCCTTAGGAAGCATAAGGTGTCTTCGTCATTCAATCCCCTAAACATGATTCGCAGCTCTCTCAAATCGGTTAAGGATCCGATTGACCCTAGGGATGGGAAAGGTGTCTACATCATTCCTTGTTCTTGTGGGACTCCCTACATTGGTGAAACGGGTCGGTCTATAAATCAAAGAATTTGTGGGCATGCTGCTGACATTAAGCATGGAAGATCTCGATCGTCTGCCATAGCTGAACATGCAGAAAAGACTAACCATCATATATGCATCGAAGAGGCTAAGGTCATTGCTAGGATTGACCATTTCCATCATCGGAAGTTAAAAGAGGCCTTAGAAATTGAAAAAAGACCCGTTAATCTCAATAGAGATGATGGCTAGATCATCAACAGGTGTTGGATACCTGCCTTATATTCATGATTGTTTTTTTTTTAACCCTTCCTTGCTTATTGTTCCTTTATTTTTTATTTTATTTATTTATTTATTTTATTTATTATTATTATTTTTTTTCATTATTAGCATTATTGATTTATTTATTAATTATTTATTAATTTTAATTTTAATTTAATTTAATTAATTAATTAATTTATTATTATTATTATTATTATTTTTAATTTTTTTTTAATTTTTATTTATTTATTTATTTTTAATTTTAATTTTAATTTTCTTTTTTTTTAGGTCATTGTTGATTTTTTAGTTGGACCTCACACTTGGATAAATAAATAAAATTTATAATTAAATAATTAAATCAACTAAATAAAATATGATATATATATATATATATATATATATATATATATATATATATACTAAATAATTATTTAATAAATTATTAATTAGTTGAATAAATTAATCAAATATTTTAATAATAAAAATGAAACTAGCCATTATTAATTAAAAAATATAATATATATTTAAAAATAAATAAATAAATAAATAATTTAAAAAAAAGTCAAACTAGTCGTTTTCCTAACTGCTAGTTTAGCCATCTCTACATCTATTTAAACTTAATGTCCTAATCTGATCTCTCACCTAGTCCTGATGATGAACCAAACTGGTTGGTTTGAAACACGTCGACAATGTTCCATTGCATGTGATTATTACGAAAGATTTTTTACAATTTATATGATGGATCACAGAAGCATAGATTCCAAAAATTATTTTCTTGTTTGGGTACTCAACTAGCTCATAGCTCATCTTATCATCCTCAATCCGATGGTCAAACAGAGATAGTGAATAAATGTTTGGAAGGATATCTTCATTGTTTTGTATCTGATAAGCAAGCAAAATGGGTCAAGTGGTTACCTCTCGCTGAATGGTGGTATAACACTTCCTTCCATACTGCAGCAAAAATGACCCCATTTATGGCACTTTATGGATATCATCCACCATCCATCACATCTTCTTTAAGGGAAAATTCTAGGGTTCAAGCAATGGAGGATCATATCAAGCATCAATAAGAATTTCTCCAACTCTTAAAGGATAACCTAAATTTGGCACAAAATAGAATCAAACAACAGGCAGATCAACATCGCAGTGAGAGAAGTTTTGATATGGGAGACTGGGTATTTTTACGGCTACAACCATAAAAACAAATGTACCTCAAGCAAGCTAAGAAGGATAATAAATTACAAGGTGTTGCAAAATATTGGTACTATGGCATACAAATTGGAGCTTCATGCTTCTTCGCGAGTGCATCCAGTTTTCCATGTTTCATGCTTAAAAAGGTTATAGGCGACAAACTTCCATTTCAAAAAATATGGACAGAAATTTATGAGGAAGGAAAAACCATATTGGAACCTAAAGCAGTCACGGAAACAAGAACTCGACAGCTATGAAATCAATTAATTTCAGAGTATCTCATCAAATGGAAGAACTTACCCACTGAAGATTCTACATGGGAGGATGAGAATTTTATAAAAAAACACCCGGAGCTACTCAAGCATTGAGGACAACACTTTTTTGAAGGAGAGGAGCATGTTAGGTCCCTATATTACTAGTATAGTCCCTTATTGTTATTAGTGTAACCCCCTTATTGTTATTGTTGTATCCCTGTAACCCCCATATTTTTATTATTGTGCCCTTACATTATTATTGTTAGGTCGGCTAGGATTACAGTGTGGCCCCACTAGGATTACATTGTGGCCCCATGGACCCCTATATATAGAAAGGAGGTTTTGTCATTTGTATCATCCAAGAATTGTTCATTCATGTAATGTATTGAGGTTTCCCCCTCGAAATGACTTATTTCTAAGGCGTTGATATCTCTTTTCTTCTATTTTTGGAGCTGGTTTTCCAACAGAGCGACTGGAGGGACCCAGTCACATGCATTCCCATTTCATGGGAGCGACTAAGGCTCTAGGTTAGAAATATGTTGGGTTTCCTAAGGGGTTGGTCACCTCGAGTGTCTAATTTTCTCTTAGAGGTTTTGTAGCGTGGATAGAAGGTCAGGTTGGTTGGGTTTTATCAGTTCCATTTCCTTAATTGTACATGGAGAGTTCAATAAGATCATAGTAGCCTCTCGTCACATGTTTACCCCAACGGACCAGTTAACTTGCGCAAATGTGGGAGGAGGGTGTTACAATACCACTCGTTCCTTGAGGAGGAGTCCTCTTTCAACTCTTTTCAAACTCCCAAAATATGAAAATATTGTTGAGCACTTGTCTTTTCAAACTTGTTAAAGGAAATGAAAAGAGTTCTACTCAGTATAAGTTTAACCATTTTTCAGACTGAGATAGACTAGCTATGAAAAAGGAATACCTTTGTCGAACACGAATAAGAGGTTCTCCTGAGTATTGTTTTTTTTTCCTTTTTGGACTCAATGGACTATCTATGAAAAGGAACCTTGGAGTTTTATTTTTCGCCTATTTTTCAAACTCTCTAAAAATGAAAAATATGTCGACTTATACCTTTGTTGGACTCGTTAAAACATCAAGCAATGATGGACTTGTCAATTATGATAGGACTGAACCATTCCCTCTCAGGTTTAATTAAACATACATGGAGGGATTCATCCAAAGGATGAACTTACAGACCAATCATATTTTATCCTCCTCAAGCTTGTTAAAAAATAAAGAGGTACTAACCAGTAATGGTTGGGGAAATTGGGAAAACAAGGTACTCCACTTGTTAATGGTAGTGATTCATTCTTGAACATGAAACTCTTCCACTTCATCTTCATGTCTATTGGGTTCAAAAATTTACTTGTCTTTTGGTTCATCTTACCTTTTAAAAGCCTCCATTTTTGGTTTTGGGTCAATGCTGCCAACTCTATTCAGTGTCTCTAGTGTGTTTAAGAGAATTTATTCAATTAATATTTTATATGATACTATTAAGCCTTCATTCCATGTCTGTTGTTCCTGGACTAGTTCCATATCGTCATCATTCTATCTAAACCCATGATTCCCATTTCATTTCATTCATGGGGGATACATCAAGGCCCTCCTCTAACAAGTCACTTCTTGTCAACATCAGCTCAGTATACATGAAGTTGAACTTGAAACAACCCTTTTGTACCTTGGTTCTTATATACATCAATGGTAAGTTTCCTCACTCGGTGATAGTTTAACAACATTGGACTTTGACTGACAAATTTTGTGTGGTTTTCAACTTCAACTCATTCATTCACACCATACAGATTGTACTGTTGTACCTTGAGAGCCATTAACATCATCGGTGGTTTCTCTTGCATCTGTTAACGACTTACATCATTAGTCGGTAATTAGATGGTGTCTACCATGTTTGATTCCAACTCATTGATTCACATGGTTAGACTCGTACATTAGACGATCGTGTGAACGAGATGAAAGACTCTATATGTAGTTCCATCAATCCAAGCTGTGATTTCAAGATTAATACAAGATCGCAATGTATGATGGATATGATCATAAAAATAGTCTTCCAGTCATGGGTACACCTATTTTTATTAGTGGACGTGTATTTTGATCATTTCACATGTAATGTAAGCTTAAATGTTGAGAATGGGTATGTCTTCCTTGGAAAATATATCATGATATAAATGTACTGTAACAGATAATTATCTCAACAATTTTTCCCAATCTCGAATTTTCACAAGGTAAAGCACTTAAATCATCAGATGCCATTTATGACTTTGTTCTTTAGGGGTAAATATGTCATAGACCATTTTGTTACATCTAGTCAATAGGCATGTTAAATGGATCAATCAACATCCTTTTACCCCTTATCATCACCTTTGCAAAAATCCGTAATAAATATCCCTAATCCCAGGGTTTCCACTTTTAATTTCTTCATTTAAGTGATTTTCAGGCCCAACAAACCCTATCCCTTTAGGAGACTGCATTCACCATCATTTTGACCTTCTTTGGACCTGTGTTGATCACCAAAAGGTTACTCCTTGCTGGGGGTGTGTTGATTCTAGAAATTCAGGAAAAATAAAAAGAATCCTAAAGATTCCTCTTCCATAAGATTCTAGAAGTTGTTATAACCATTTACCTTGGATGAAAGTCCTGAATTCTATCCTATTCTACCTTGGATATTTCACCACTTATCCCTTGAGCTCATCCTCCCATCGAGAGTGGATATCAAGCCTAGATTGGTAAATGGATAAGAATTCCTAACCTACCATCCTCTTCTCTATATTTACTGCCATCCACAAGCTAGGGGTTGGATTTTGGAGATAGATCCTACCCTCATGCTACTGTTGTGAGAGTCGTTATTCCATGCATTAGGGTGACATAGAGATACACTTTATGACAAGTAATTACAAGTCAACTTGGAAGAGATCTTATACAAGATCAACCCTATATTTGGTTTTAAATATCAAATTTTATATTAATACAAAGAGTTCATTATTTCCTATATGTAATGCTATGATTTCATGTATTTCAATACCATGTTGATCTATTGAATGAAGTGATTGGATGATGCTACATAGATGTCGTACATATCTTGTGTTGTTTGACTGTGCAATTTCTAATTATAGTGACCGAAGCTAGGATTGGAGCATACAAGCTAAGAGAGGAATGAGGCTTACGACAGATTTCAGGTAGGCTTCATCATGTTTCCCATTTACTTTAAGGAAAACATTGGGTTGTTTTCTTTCTATTGTTCTAGACTGGGCTACCCAGTCTAGGGAACATACTTATTTCCGCAGTCATATATTCTGTATAAAACGTGGTGTTGAGGTATTTGCCTCACCAATATTTTGGCCCGATTATTTTGCTGATTAGATAGCCATTTTGGCATCCAAAGATTGTACTCATAATTCCTCACTGCTTCATAATAATAAAACCCTCAGTTGTTGCATCAGTTTTCCCACATTGGGATTTTCCAGGGATATTTGTCCAAAAATAATTGTGTCATTTTTTTATGTATGTGTGCTAGTATTTTCCTAAGTTTCTAATTTATTTTTTGGAACATTTTATTTTTGAATAAATTACAGTGTGATTATTTGACATTAATCATTAAATTAATAAATTATTTATCAGTTAGGAGAATTAATTCCAATTGTTGCATTTCAAGGGGGTAAAACTGTGAAGGTGGGTTACACTTTTGTGAGAATCGAGGGTGGAAAAGTCATTCTCCCAACAGTTCAGCCGAAATGTTTTAGGGTTTGGATGAAATTTCGAAATTAGTTCAGCTGAAATAATTCTGTCATTGACATCGTATTGAAAACATGGGCCAACATATTTTTGGAAGGAGATGGGAAAACCGACAACCAAAGTTTGGCCAAACTTTTAAAATAATTTGGTCGAAATTTTGTTTATAAATATACCAGCCCACAAACTTGAAGAGGTTTTGGGCTTATTACCGTTGTTGCATCTGTGCCATTTGTTTGATGTGTTTTCTATTTTCCTTGTTTGGTGTTTGATGTTGCAGGGTCTTGGTGTTGCGCAAGGGCAAGGAGGTGAGAAAGATATTGTTGTTATGTTGTTTATTTTTCTTGTGAATTTTTTTTTTGGTTTTAATTTTATTGCTCTTTTTTTTGTTTGCAGGTAATTTGTAATCCACGTCCTCCGCGACGTCTTCAGCAATTTGCTGCCTTGTCTTCTCGTTTCAACGTCGATGTCTTCGACGATCTCCTGCCTCGTCTTCTCATTGTGGCCTCATCTCTGAATTTCTAGGTAGACGAAAATCCCCCTATGCATCATCTATCTTGACCTCTGTTTTGCTTTGTTTTGCTCTGTTTTTAGCAAGGAAAAAAAACACGTAGACAAAAATCCTCCTATGCGTCATCTGTCTTGACCTCTGTTTTGCTCTGTTTTTAGCAAGGAAACAAAAAAAATAGTTTCTTGTTTCTCTCATAACCACCTACCACCTATCGTAATAAGCATATTGATATTTCTTACTCCAATGCTCGTCGCACTATCTCATATTTTTCTTATCAAATTTACAGGATGTGTCCCCATAAATTAGCAGAGTTGATGGGATATCCACAAATCCTTCTATCCTAATCTTTTCTTTGGTTTAACTCTTGCTCTAATCTCTGCAATAAATCTTGACCACTAGCGGTACCATTTCTTCGAAGAAGTGTAAAATACTTATGCAATCCAGATCAACGTCACCTAACATTTAAAAGATGTGATACGAAGACAACGATGTTAACATGAATAAAAATTACTAAACACAAATATAATGTTAGAGGCTTAAAATGAAAGGATCACTTACAAGTAATTTGGATTTTCGGAGAAGGTCACAATTTCAAACTATGAGGAAGGGCGTGCAAAAATAAAAAAGGATAGGTCACAAGGTCGCTCTGTTAGGAGGTTGGCTTTAGTAGCACATTGGTGTGACTATGTGATCGAGTACTAATCTGAACGAGTATTAATAGGTTATAGGGAGAGTATTAGTACAATTAATTTTCACACTCACACAAACATAATCATAACAAGTGCAATCATAGTGCATGCAGTAACTAGCTTGATCATGATAGTTGGACTAGATATACCACCTCTTTTTACTATTGGTTCCATATAAGGCAATCAATGGTATGGAGACTATTACTAAGGATTGAATATTATATATATGTTGGTATCTGTATTTCACCTTTCATACGTACCTAGAATATTTCCAAGGTTATTTGTCTCTAGATGTATCTGCTCTTCAAGTTTCTTTCCATGGAAATATTCTAGAAATTCCAAGGTTATTTGTCTCTAGATGTGTCTGCTCTTCAAGTTTTCTCCAATCAAGTTTTCTCCATGCAACATATAGTAGCTTTGTCATCCTTTTTAGAATAAGCCACATGGTACATTCAATGTTAGTTCTGTCCTTCCAACATCTGTCATGGCTGTAAATTACCCATCATGTCCAAGGATATTAAGAAATATAAAAAATAAAAACCTTTTTATCAAATCATATAGGAACTTAGGAATACCTGCAACATTATCATGTAGCTCTCTAGCTTCAACATAATCAAGAATATGTTATCTTATTTATGGAACATTTAGTAATTCATGATAAGTCCTCTTAATCCTGTGTCCAAATGACATGATTCTCAATATCCTCTTTGCTTTCATTAGAAGCCCCATGGAATTCGTCCAAGCTATATGATTATCAATTTTCTTTGATAATCATCACATTCCTTGGTACTTACAAGATTTTGGGTTTTTTTAATACTTTTTAAAGTCACTTCATCATGGGAAACAAGTTCAAATATTTTTGGAAGGATCAAGAAATACATAGCAATGATCTTCTGCAAGAAGCACTTCTCGTGCCATCATTTCATTCTCTCCTAACCAAATTAGTTACATTCCAATTTTAGGACAATGGTTCCACAATCATTGTATTTTAACTATTAAACAAAATACATCAGTACTCTTAACAATTTAAGAGATTTTTTTTGCATGTAGGAAAATTTTTTGTATTTTCTAGATGGCCAATCTCCATAATTCAGGGGATTTTCTTAACTTCTTGTTCTCAATGTTTCTATTTATTTAATTAGTTTTGTGTTACAAGTACTTGGTTTAAATACTAATAGCAGTTTCTTATGCTTACAAATATACTATAAATACCACAAATGAATGTGGAGATACATCAACCTTTATGTATTGAATCCCTATGTTATATGAAACACAACTAAAATGCAGTGAGAAAAAAAGACCAACATTAATGTATAAACATTAACTGGTATGCTCAAATGCCAATACTAGGAAACAGAAGAAGAATTAGGCATTTCTCAATCTTCCCCAAATTTTATATTGTATTTCAAGCTTATTTTTTGGACTGGTAGAGCTTATTATACATACGAGCAGATCAATCAGCTCATGATGGGTTAAAAATATCATAAATTCCAATAATTCATCATGCATGTCGTGCATTTCTTCTAAATTTTCCTTTACAATATTGGTCCAAGCTATAGATCTAGCTCTATTTACTTTGCTATACAATTTTCCTTTTAGAAATGTATTAGCACAACAAACTTACCTACCCAAAAAATGCTATTTGATTGTTGTTAGCTGTATGAAATATCCTCAAATGTTTGCATAGATTAGACCTTCAAAATATACCACAAATTCTAAAATAGTCCACCCTCCAATTGTTGCCAAGGAAATGTTTCTTAGCATTGTCTTTCGTGTTAAGAATAAAGGAAATAAATTTTGACTTTATATCTCATGTTGTACCTTGAGTACCTTATTTCTTAATTGTAGCTTTATCATTGGTCTCTACTTCCTGTTGTAATATTTAAATCAACCTAATGTATTTTATTAATGTACCTAAATTTACACCTTCCATGATGCTTCTAGTCTTGTAAAATGTTAAAAGTGGAGTGTTTTATGATGTAATGGATATTAATAATCTAGATTATGTACAGTGATATGATGATAGTGTAGGTTTATGTTCAAGTTGTAAAATTCTTGTACATATCAAGGATGAATGATAGTACAAGCCAAAAATGACATTATTATAAATTATTAAACAATCTGTTAGGTGCTAAATCATACTTCTTATTATGGACATAACCAATGCAAGTTGATTTTTTTTTTTTAAATGTTCTTAACCTATTTATAGATGTCAAAGTAAAGGTTTCTAGGTGCTAAATCATATTATTATTAAGGACATAACTAATGCAAGTTGAAAATTCCTTTTTAATGTTCTTAGCCTATTTATAGATGTCAAAGTAAAGGTTATAGATGTGATTTCTCCCATAAAATTTAAGGAAAACCATGTACATGTCATTTCTCCCACAAACTCATCAAGGTGTGACTTTTGGCATAACTTAATCAACCAATACCACTAGTTTTTTTATTAAGTGCATAAAATAATTTTTCAAACCATGTAAATGTCATTTCTCCCGCAAACTCATCAAGGTGCGACTTTTGACATAACTTAATCAACCACTACCACTTTAAGGCAAACCGTGTACGTGTGTCATTTCTCCCATACATGTGTCATTTATCCCATAAAAGTTTAGGAAAACTTTAAGGCATGTGTCATTTTTATGTCATTTTTCTCTCATTTCTATGCCATTTCTCCCATAAACTATAAGGCAATGTCATTTCTCCCATAAACTATAAGGAAAACTTTAAGGAAAACCATGTACATGTCATTTCTCTCTTAAACTCTAGGCAAGGCAAACTTTAAGGCACATGTCATTTCTATGTCATTTCTATGTCATTTCTCCCATAAACTATAAGGCAATGTCATTTCTCTCATAAAATAGAAGGCAAAATTTAAGGTAAACCATGTACATGTCATTTATCTCTTAAACTCTATGCAAGGCAAACTTTAAGGCGTGTGTCATTTCTATGTCATTTATCTGTCATTTCTATGTCATTTCTCCCATAAACTATAAGGCAATGTCATTTCTCCCATAAAATATAAGGCAAAATTTAAGGCAGACCATATACATATCATTTCTCTCTTAAACTCTAGGCAAGGAAAACTTTAAGGCATGTCATTTCTAGATGTGATTTCTCCCATAAAATTTAAGGAGAACTTTAAGGAAAACCATGCACATGTCATTTCTCCTACAAACTCAAGGCTTTCTCCCATTAATTCAAGGCAAAATTTAAGGCCTAAAAACTGAACCTAGAGTGGTTGAACTTCCATAGGATTTAAGTCTGTCTGTTGAGTGTTAACTTCTCACAAGTTTTAAAGGAAGAGTATGTAAAGGGCCAGGTAGCCTCTAGATCTCATCCTTTCTCAAAGGTGACATATCCAGTAAATTCCCCTACAGTCAATCTCTGGAACATATCTAAATAGAAGTTCTTCATTTTAATATCCATTTCTGTACATGTCATTTCTCCCATAAACTTGAAGATCTAAATACAAGTTCTTAATTGTAATATCCATTTCTGTATATGCCATTTATCCCATAAACTTTAAGTACTTTGCTAGTGTTTTTGGAAACATGTAAATGTCATCTATCCCATAAAATTTAAGACAAACCATGTACATGTGTCATTTCTATCATACATGTCATTTTTCCCATAAACTTGATAAACTTTAAGGATAACCATGTACATACATGTCATTTCTCCCATTTGTCCCATAGCATTTTCTAGTGTTTTTGGAACCATGTACATGTCATTTCTATGTCATTTCTCCCACATACTATAAGGAAAAATTTAAGGATAACCATGTACATACATGTCATTTCTCCCATTTCTCCCATAGCATTTGCTAGTATTTTTGGAACCATGTATATGTCATTTCTCCCATAAAATTTAAGGCAAACCATGTACATGTGTCACTTCTCCTATGTACATTTGATCATTTCTCCCATAAACTTGGCAAACTTTAAGGATAACCATGTACATACATGTCATTTCTCCCATTTCTCCCATAGAATTTGCTAGTGTTTTTGGAACCATTTACATGTCATTTATATCTCATTTATCCCATAAAATTTAAGGCAAACCATGTACATGTGTCATTTTCTCCCATGTACATGTCATTTCTCCCATAGCATTTGCTAGTGTTTTTGGAACCATGTACATGTCATTTATATGTCATTTATCCCATAAACTTTAAGGCAAACCATGTACATGTGTCATTTCTCCCATATACATGTAATTTCTCCCATAAACTTGGAAAACTTTAAGGATAACCATGTACATATATGTCATTTATCTCATTTCTCCCATAGCCTTTGCTAGTGTTTTTGGAACCATGTACATGTCATTTCTATGTCATTTATCCCATAAACTTGGAAAAATTTAAGGATAACCATGTACATACATGCCATTTCTCCCATTTCTCCCATAACATTTTCTAGTGTTTTTGGAACCATGTTGTTGGAGAGATAAATCCCCTCTGTGGACAGAGGCAATCCCTACTAGCCTAGATCGGGTCTAGCAATAATCAGTCATGCAGTGACGCAGGTCTCTAGTTACAAACGACAAAAACATAACGAATTTCCTACCTCAGGTCCTACACAGTGGTCGTTTGAAGAAAGGATGATGCTTCCCGTCCTTCACTTTGGCAGATCATGATCCTTCTGCTTAACACGTCCGAACACCTGCACACATGCGAAGAATAAAATGATACACAACGTAAAATATAAATTTTGTAACCATACATCATTCAGAGAGGATGTAATTCATTGCATCAAAGAAAAAGACACATGAATGAGACCATAATCAAAGTTGCTTATCATTAAAATAACAAAGGAAAGATACAACCCAAAGCTCTGACGCTAGATCTTCCTTCAGCGGGGCTGAAAGCGGAGCACATCTCAATGAATCCTGTCGGAAACGGGACAAAGCTCTCTCTCTTCTGCTTGGATCTCAAAGGCTATCTGGAGATAGTCTCCTTGCTACAAGTTCAACTCTTCTCTTCCACTACTAGCTTGCTAAGGGAAAAAAGGCAATCTTATATAGATGGTGGAAGGGGAGTTGGGATCCCTACAATCATGGGATTGGCCCTATCCTTAAGGAAGCTTCCATGATAGGTGGAAAACCACCTCCCATACATGGAGATCCGGAGCCAAACCTCCCAACTCATTTTAGTGACTCGTTCAGGAGTTTGTTGGAATCAAAATTCTGCCATTTATTTTTAAAAAACACTCCTTATTAAGCTTAGCGTGAGTGAGACACTGGGACAGAGCGCCAGTTGGCGCGCCCTCTATGGTGGATTTTCCCCATTGGCGCGAGGGTTGAACTAGCTAGTCGCGCCAAGGCTAAAAGATCAGTTTTTAGGGTTTTGCAAAGGAAAATTTCTTCAGAGGAATGATTTTCCTTGTCAAGGGGGATGCCATGAAAGTGGTTTCAGGTCATGTCACTGCTCACAGGTCACGAGAAAGGCCCTCCAATATGCAGGACAGAGGATTGTAGGGACGGTGACAAAATGCTGTGTAAAAGATGCCCCCTAAAGCATGAGGCCCGAGAGAGACAGAGGGGTGAAATGCTTTATGAGAACATGCCCAACTAAAAACACTACTGTCGGAAAACCTGCGTAGACAAGTACAACTGATATCTCAAATACATGATATGTGGTATGGGCACAGCCATCCATAATAGAGTATACAATAATCAGGATCCAAGGTATGGATGCAGCCATCCAGTAAGGATCAACAAGTAGACTCAGGTATTGTTGCAGCCATCCAATCAATGAGTCATGTAACCAATCATGATAATCCAAAAAAATTCGCAGCCTATATTCCATCAGACAAAATCCAGGGTCTTGTGCTCCATCTCGACCTGAAAAAAGTACAAGTCCCAGCATGTGAATAAGTGAGCTGAAGTCGAACATGCAAGAACATCGTATGATTACCAGCCAATGATGAAAGCCATTAATAGACACGAGAGGAACCACCAATAATGAGAATGGCCCTCAAGGTACTATAGGTACAATCCACGGAATGTGAACAGTGAGCTAACGTCGAACACCCACAAAATCACTCGATTGAAGGCCAATGATGAAAACCTTGCGTTGAATGCGAAGAACCTGCCATTGAGGCATGCAGGCTCCAAGGTACCTGAAGGGAGTCTCTAGATCAACTTCCTGGATAATGAGATGAATTCGACAAGAAGTGACCTTGATCGAAGGTGGGCCATAGTGTTTCCCACATCATCGACGCGAGACAGAGGAACATAATGTTTGTGAATCGGGATCAGTAGAGAATCAGAGGGAGGTTGAGTACTGCAGAGGCCAACTTCTCTTGAACATATTGGCGGCACGATACTGGATATGGCAGTATTTGACATCAAAAGATCTGAGGTCATGATGACGAGGCAAAGAGCATATGAGAGGTCAAAAAGGATTACCCAAACCCACGGAGGCAAGCAGAAAAAGAGATGAGATGTCCCCAACCCGACAAGAATGCAGACAAGTGCCATGTTCAAGAGCGACATACTGCCGACACGAAGATGATACTGGTTTCATTTTTCCTTACCATTTCTGGCTAGTACCCCAATTATTTTTGAAAACAAGCTTGAAGGGGATAGCATAAGCTTGCAATATAAGTTCGTCCTTCGGACAAATCCAACCTAGTACATTTAATGAGCCCTAGGAAGGAGGAACTCGAGTATCGTCATTACGACGGAGTCTGATGTCATCAGGTTTTAACGAGTTTGATAAAGGAAGAACTTGGTGTCATTTTATGTTTAGAGAGTTTGAAAAGACAACGGAAAAGTAAACTCCAATAGTCCCTTTTTGTAGATAGTTCCTCAGATCTGAAAAGGTAGAAAACTGTATCTGAGAAAACCTCCTAGTCGCAATAGGCTAGGGTATTCCTTTTTCATAAATAATCTATCCTAGCCCAAAAAAGGGGTAAACGTATACTGGGTACATTTCGTTTCGCAGCCAATTTAACGAGATCAAAACGACAAGTGACTCGGCAATCTTTTCATGTTTAGAGAGTCAGAAAAGAGCTGAAAGATGACTCCAAAGTGACTTTTCGTGTTTTTACCGAGTCTGAAAAAGTATAAAATACAACTCGTATCGTCATCCCAGTCGTGTGAAAACCTGTTGCTGCACAAGAAAGCAAGTGTAAAACCCATTTTTTGACAAAATATAATAAAATATTGGAAAAATAAGCTTCAAAACCTAATTTGATTTTGAAAAGTTATAAATATGACAAAAATGGTAAAAGCATATTTACTTTTACTTTTTACCTCTTGTGGAGAGCAACAGTGAGTTTTTTCCTTGCGAACTTGCGGTGACGATTATGGACGATCCAGTGCATCATTTCAGATCCCGTCTTTTCCAGGTAAGAGGCGCTTCCCTTAGCTATGTTTTAATCCATTTTTTTATAGCATTCCACTATGATTTGGGATCCCTGAGGGGGTATTTGCAAATTTAGGGCTCGCCCAATTGGCGCGGGTATGAGGCATGGACCCGCGCCAATCGGGTTCTTTTTGCAAAGGGGTTGTGCCAACCATGCAACCTAAATTTCCGCTCAATGTTTACAAAAAATGAACCAATCAACTGGATTTTTGAATTCCCAAGGGATCTAATGAAGTTATTGTGACCATTTTGGTGCAGGTACAAAGCCACAATGGTGATCGAATGGAAAGAAAGGGAGCACAGTGAAGAAGACAAAATGGCAATGGAGAACAAGTAATGCATGAATGCTCTTCGGGATTGTGGTTTGAAGAAGTTATTCTTGACACCATGTCTCAGGGCACAACCTGAATTGTTGCAATACTTGATCAGTATATGGGATGAGAATGAGGAGAAGTTTAGGCTTCGAGATCAAGTGCTGGAACTCGAAGTATCCGATGTTTACTTCATCACTAGATTGTCCCACAGAGGTCCAGTCCCGATCATGACAGGTACCAGGCCTTCTAGCGAGAAAATGTCAATGGTTATGGAAAGAGTGTGCCCAGGGGCACAAACAGGATTAGGCAGTGGTAAAGTGGACATTCACACTGTTCCTGATCTAGCACTCAGAGTGGTGCTCCATACCATTACGCGGGCTGCGGGGTCATAGGTGCCACATGAGGCTACTAAAACATAGCTCCTCTTGGCATCAGAATGTATGAACCCGACATTATTTGATTGGGCTACAGTCGTAACCATGAATATCAAACGACAATTGACAAAGTGTAAAAAATCCAAACTGAAGCAGTTCGGGTATGGGTCAATATTGGTATCGTTCATCCTCGAATGACTACCTATTTTCCAGGTACAAGGGGCGATAGTCGCAGATCCACCGTTAAGAGAGCCATGGATGGCTCAATGGGCAGCACTGATGCCCAGAGCAGGAGGGGGCCAACAAATGTCATGGAGGCTCGAGTTCTTTGGATGGCTTCGGCGACAGTTGATCGTCGTAGAGGACTGGCCCTATGTCGGTACTGACTTCATAGGAGACCTAGACCTTCCACTCTCGGAAGGGGAGGACTAGGATGAGGAGCTAGGTAAGACTCTTTTTGATTTTATGTATTTTATCATTTTTTTGGTATACATGTATGTTCTGACGATCGATCCTATATGTATGCAGATTTTGGCCCAGAGAGGCTCGCCGGGATTTCGCCAATCGCACGAAGGACCCCTCTCACCTACGACCCTCAAGGTGAGGGGGGCGAGGGGAATGAGCTAGTTCAGAACTTGGAAGGAATCACCCGTGGGATTCCTGATTATGCTCGGCTAGCATATGTGACGCACACAAAACTGAAAACATTCGACATATATATATATATATTTCTGGATGGATATTTTCACATATGATGATGTTTTTATATGTTATGCAAATGTCTAATACAATGTTATCTAATGCATCAGTTACATAATCTGCATAAAAAACGACCCAATGAAACAATTGAAAGTTCACAAAATTCATCACACCAACATATTTTATTTTTACACAAGCTTAAAAGAACAAATGCAAACTATGCTTGAAAATGAGTTTTATTTGTTATGCAAGCTTAAAACACAAATGTAAACTATGCTTGAAGTGATAAGGAAAAACGGGCATGCCCCCAGCATGGTGTCTCAATTCGAGGTACATGCCCCCCAAGCTTCAGTGCATATGTAAAGAAAATGCAGTGAAGGTTCAAATCACGAGATTGAGATCGAACAGGGTCCTATTTCATTATTTTAATGAGGTTGACACACTTAAAAGAACTGTCCTCAAAGCATCTTGTTTCATTATTTAGGGAGCTTGACACAAGAAGAGGAACTATGCTCCATCCAACTCAAAGGAGGATGTTCAGGAGGGGGATAACCAAAAGCGAAACGTTCGAGACAATTAGACATTACCCCCAGGCCAAGCCTAAACAAGTAAAGATGATGTCCATCACTCCACAACAGATCTTCAAGTGAAATCATTTCAATGATAGCTCTGTCAGACGGAAAGACCTCTCTCAAAGGATCGGGCGAATCTGCATCGCCGAGCCAAGGGGATTGAGAATAAACATCTAGAGCCATGCTCAAAGGAGAATTTTCAGGAGGAGGAGGATCTGATGCGGCAACAATTTCGTAATAATTGATTTCAAGTGGAGTTAGAGGCATCGATTCTCCAAAAGAGGTCACCTGTTCAGGAGAAGGGATGATCCACGGGTCATTCGACCTAGAGATCATGTTGACTTGAACGGTGTTTGGTGGTGGCATGGGAAAAATACCCATGAGAATGGGATCTTTGAAAAGACCAGGTCCTACACTGTCGAGGGGATTAGGAATTTTATCCACGTATGGCATGTTTTTCTCGAAGGACGAGGTAAAGAAAGACAACTGATCAACAGTGATAATATTTCCCTCATGTGGAAACTTTAAAAGCCGAAAGAGGGTGGACGGAATGCATAGCATGGCGTGGGTCCAACTGCGACCAAGTAGAAAATTGTAGTTGAGTTTGGCATCAACCACTTCTACTTCAACATTGACCATCTTACCTTGTAAGATGATCGGTAAACTCGCGAGAACACCCAAGGGTTTAGATTCCATACCATCAAATGCCTCAAGGGCATTGGGAGATGAAGTGATGGATGGAGAGCCAATGGCCTTCCAGCAGGCAGATGACATAACACAGGTAGAGGCACCTTCGTCCACAATGGCTCTGTGAATGTTGAGGTCGTTGATACCGACTTGTATAACAAGGGCGATTTGATGTGGAAGTCGGGGGACAAAATTCTCTAGATCGAAGGTGAGAAGGCTAGAATCGGCGAGATCAATTCCACCGATTGCAGATAACAGAGCTTTCCATTGCGATGGGAAAATTTGAAGCACTTCCAACACAAACATTGCGGAAGGTGCCTGTGCCAAATCCTCAACAATGCTGTAATGCTGAGCAGCATGGGCGTTCGGATTATAGGAAGATTTTCGAAGAACACCTTTGGAAGGTCGCCTTACAATGGGTTCAGCGCTGGGCTTCTCAATTTCTAAAGGACCAGAGATAGGTGGGGGAGGTGGGCCATCAACGACTTCCTTCCCAGCTTCCTGGTGTGATCTGGTATAATCCTTTGAACAAGTGGCAATCGAAACAGGTGCAACACCATTCATCATAAAAAATTGGGACCCAAATGGTGCAGATGGCGAAGGCTGCTTAATCATCTAGGTCTGCTGAGATGGAAAAGGTTCCTTAAGAACTGTTGGAGTCCCCTTAGAGCCTTAAAGAAGTTGACTAACCTTGGACCGTCGGGGACAATCTTTGGTGTAGTGGTCTCCATCACAGATCAGGCAAGGGTACTTCGGTTTTCATTGGGAACCATCATCAGCACGTGGTTTAGAGGATTCTGGTTTTGAGGCATCAGATTTGGATTTTCCTTTGCCCTTCTTCTTTCCTTTGGAAGTATTTTCCGCAGGATTGGCCTGAACGACATTCACCTCCGCAGTCTTACCAGAATTTGGAGTGGCGAGAGGAGCAAAATTATTGGAAGAATTCAACTTCTGCTTCCCAGTAGAAGACTTGCAAGAAGTCTGATAAACGTAACCAATAACACCGTCAACCGATGGGGTAGCTAGTGCTTGAAAGGTACCTGGCCGCGAGGCATCAGTCAAGATATCATATAACGTGCCAGACTGCGAGTACACTAGATCGAGTTACTGGGAACGAGCGATGGCTTGTTCCTCAGTTACACATGCCCCCATAGCAATATCTTGAGTGATCTTGTTAACAAAGGAGGTAGTGAACCAGTGAGTTAGAAGCTGGTCAAGAATATCAAACTTGATCAGATGACGACAACGTCTCCACTCATGAGTATGATCTGATATGTGAGTGGTTTTATCCTACTTCAGAGATGTCAGGAGATGCGTCCCAGCTTCATAACAAATTGGTAACTAAAAGTGTGTCAGGAAAACCATAGCTAGATTATTGAAGTCTTGAAAAATACCACAGGGTAGCTCTATGTACCACTTAGCAGCAAAGCCGGTAAGAGTGCGTTGGAAAAGACATAGACGAATCGAGTCATCAACCCAAGATTTTGAAGAGCACCACAAATGGTAGGTCATGACATGTGCTTGGGGGTCTTCTCCAGCTTTTCCTTCAAATTTGGAACAGTCACCAAGTACCTTCGTCGGAACCGACGACCAATATGGATTATGGAGAATCAGATCATCGGTCAATTTAGATACATCTGGTAATTCCAACGTGGCGAGGAAAGGTAACTGAGGATTAAAAGGCATGCCAGGTCCCCGATAAGGACTTGTACTTGTACTCCAACCTGGTTGAGCTTAACTCTGCCCCCATTGGTTCTGTCTTGGAGGATTCTGACCATAGGGGGTATAAGCCGTATAATTGGGCTAATATGGTTGCTGATAACCAGTGTAAGGGGGTTGGTAACCAGGGTATTGACCCTAACTATATGTAGGCCCCGTTTGAGCAGTGTATGGATTCGACTGCTGAGTATAGGTGTAGCCTAGTTGTTGAAGGTAATAACCAGAACCTTGGGGCGGGTTGTAAAACGGTCGAGACTGACCTTGAAGGTAATAACCACCTTGGGGTCGAGCAGGCTGCTGGTAAGTGGGGCCCTGCGGAGCCTAATAAGTTGGGCGCACAAGTGGATTCGGTTGTGGCATAGAATAGATCGGTTGTTGAGCAGGGTTAACTGGATGTGCAGGTTGTCCTGGTTGAACAGGTTGACCTGGCTGCGCAGGTTGGCCTAGTTGAACTGGTTGGCCTGGGTGAACAGGTTTTCCTGGTTGAACAGGTTGGCCTGGCTGATGAAGGACACCAGGCTGCCCCGGTTGAGCCGGTTGGCCTGATGACAGGAGAGGGCCAGGTTGTGCCTAATAACCAGGTTGACCTGTGACAGGACCATAAGATGGCCCTGGCTGTGCAACATTCAGACCAATTAGAAACTGAGGTTTCTGAGGTTGCACCATAGGTTGAGAGGGATAGATTTTCCCCCCAGGACTGTACAACGGTCCAGGTTGATACCCTGGTTGGCCTGTGGGTCCTTGAGGTTGCCCTTGTTGGACCACAAAGTGAGGCTGTAGAGGTTGACCTTGAGGGTTGTAGGACTGCCCTTGCGGACCATACAACAACCCCTACTGGCCTAAAGGTTGCCCCTGTAAGGGTTGGCCTAGCGGGTTGTACAGATAACCAGGCTAGCCCGAAGGTTGCCCCTGGAAGGGTTGTCCTTACGGGTTAGAAGATTGCCCAGCCTGGGCAGATAGAAAACCGTTGACATACTGATAAGCCTTAGAAGTAGGAAAACGAAGAGGGTTACCCTGCTCATCATATTGATAAGGAAAAACATAGATTGGGGTACCATCCGGTCCATAATGGGAAAAATAAGGACGGTTGAGATCTTGGGAGGACTGACCAACCTCGGAGTTTGACGGCTGTAAAGACAACTGATACTCCTCAGGAGAGATATTCTCCATAATAGTAGATGCTATGTAAATGTCTTCAGGAAGTGACGAGGTCCTGGTGGATTGAGTAGTGACATCGGGCGTAGACGCAGCTACACAGACAGTAGGCCTAACAGGTACTGATGTGATGAAAGTTGATGACATGAGAGGTGTCGAAGGCGACATCCCTAACGAAGGAATAACCGATCTCGTGGATGGAGTCAATATTCCCATAGAGGCCACACCGGCCATGACCTGACTTAGGGACCTATATCTCGCTGGAAGTGAAGGACCAGGTGAAGACATGACAGAAGACTTGGGGATGTTTTCTGGAAAAAGCTGGTAATATTCACCAGATGTAGGAATTTCCTCACTAGGAGAAGGACTGGATGAGTCCATATTTGACCCTGCCGCAAGATCTTCTAAAAGACGGTGAGGAATAGGAGGTATAATGGAAGCCAAAATAGGCGATCCCGATGTAAGAGGAGGGAAGTGTTCCCCTACTCCAAATCCAAACCAAGCGTTGGACAAGGGCCAATTGAATTCAATTGGTCCACCAAAGGGAAGCTCAGATATAACCGGTCCCCCGTCGGGAAACTCAGATACAATAGGCTGCTGATGTTCAACAGAGGACTGAGAGACCTCTGATGAATCGTCTGTGTAAGGACTACCAGTAGATGAAACCGAGGGTTCCGCCACTGTGACAATAACGAAAAGAGGAAGAGATCAAAACAAAGACACACGGGAAAAAACCAAGGCAAACAATCAACCGGCTGAAAAACAATCTCTAAAAGGGCGTGTGATCGTAGGTGATTAATTTTACCACATTGAAACTGGAAAATTTTACTGTTTCATGTTTTAAGAGTCTAGAAACGAGTAAAATATGACTCTATCTCTTTCAATTTGGAAACAAGCGTGAAAGGACAAGTGCTTGATGATCTTTTCAAATTTAATGAGTAAGAAAAGATCGAAATGACTACTCTGGTAATCTAGGCAGATGGGTGTACCAGATATCTATGAACTGCCATATACACCTTGGTTAGAAAATGAAAGAGAAATCAACCAAGGACTTGACGTACGTGTAGGTAATCTCCCTGAATGCTGTGTCCGGTGTATCACGGGTATAAGGCGGCAGACTCGGCTTTCTATGGATAAAGGATAGCAACCTAGTGGGGTCTCCCTTTATATACACAACAGTATAGGGAGCACAAGTCCGTACTAGCGCTATCTAAAGCCAAGAGGCAAACGATAGCTACTAGGTTTAACGACATCGAAACACGTCACTAGCCTAGACCTCTAGATATTTCGTTAATGTTTCAATGTTGCTTAAGGTAAATTGAATAAATTTTAGAGTTGATCTTCAATTATGTTTCAATTTCAGGCCCTATCGAATGTAGTATCTCAAAAATCCTCTAAATGCGCACTACATGCCACAATATATCACTTTGTTCGATGAAGAGCTAACTACGGGAAATTTCAGAGCTTTTCAAACAACAACAAAATGATCACAAAACATCCACTACTGTCTCTAATGCATGCTAATGAAACTAAAAACTTTTCTTCTTAGAGTTATATAACACTAAAAATGCGGAAAAGATTTCAATTTTCACTAACTAATCAAAATGCAAAAATATTTTGTTTTTGTATTTTTCAATGTTTTAGAGCAAATGCACCAAACGAAATGAAAAACTAATAAAGAAAACCAATTCGAGAAACGATAGTGAAAGAGTCAAAACAAGCAAGTTCCCTCAATGCAAACACACAATCAGAACTCAAAGTGATGGAGAAATCCCTCAAATCAAAGAAGGATCCCAAAAGACTCATACAAACCGTGTAATCTAGGCTCGAAATGAGACAAAGCGAAACTTGAATGAAAAAGAGAGAAATCACTCAAATAACGCAACCCACCAAACGAATGCAAGGAAGCGAAAACGAAGTTGACTGGAAAAGCGAGAACCAAAAAATCCCACAGGAGGCTTAGCGCACTGTAGCACCTAGAAGCCCTAGGGCTAGAATGAAAAACTGATGGTAGAGGGCAAACAACCAGAGGATAGAGGTCAAACATAGTCAACAAGGACTTCAAGGCACTCAGACAGTCGAAAAAATGACACCAGAACCAAAAATCAGACTCAGAGGGCTCAAAAACAAGTAAACCCTAACACCAAATAGGATTGGCGCGACTGTTTGGCTGTATCTTGTGCCAAAACAACGTTGGCGCGAGGGCCTAACTAGCAACAAGTGCCAGTTGGCATGACTGTCAAGCTAAAAACCGCACCAATCGAGTTTAATATGGGAGGAATGGAAAAAGAGCAAATAGAGAGTAGATCAGGTCTTGTGGGGGCTGAATAGAGGTTTTACACCGAAAGGAGGCAAACCAAAAGAGCGAATCAATCAAACACAAGCCAAAAACAACCAAAAGAGACAAGACTAACTCCAACTAACTCCCCAGTGGAGTCGCCAGTTTGTTGGAGAGGTAAATCCTCTCTACGAACAGAGGCAATCCCTACTAGCCCAGATCGGGTCTAGAAACAATCAGTCATGTAGTGACGCAGGTCTCTAGTTACAAAACGACAAAAACATAACGAATTGCCTACCTCAAGTCCTACGCAGTGGTTGTTTGAAGAAAGGATGATGCTTCCCATCCTTTGCTTTGGCAGATCACGATCCTTCCGCTTAACATGTCTGAACACCTGCACACATGCGAAGAATACAACGATACACAGCATAAAATCTAAATCTTGTAACCATACATCAGTCAGAGAGGATGTAATTCATTGCATCAAAGAAAAAGACACATGAATGAAACCATAATAAAAGTCGCTTATCATTAAAATAACAAAGGAAAGATACAACCCAAAGCTCTGACACTGGATCTTCCTTCAGCGGGGCTGACAACGGATCACATCTCAACGAAGCCTATCGAAAACGGGACAAAGCTCTCTCTCTTCTGCTTGGCTCTCAAAGGTTGTCTGGCAATAGTCTCCTTGCTACAAGTTCAGCTCTTCTCTTCCACTACTAGCTTGCTATGGGAAAAAAGACAAGCTTATATAGATGGTGGAAGGGGAGTTTGGATCCCTACAATCATGGGATTGGTCCTATCCTTAAGGAGGCTTCCATGATAGGTGGAAAACCACCTCCCATACATGGAGATCCAGAGCCAAACCTCCCAACTCATTTTAGTGACTCATTCAGGAGTTTGTTGGAATCAAACTTCCGCCATTTATTTTAAAAAAACACTCCTTATTAAGCTTGGCGCAAGTGAGACACTGGGACAGAGCGCCAGTTGGCGTGCCCTCTATGGTGGATTTTCCCCATTGGCGCGAGGGTTGAACTGGCTAGTCCCGCCAATGCTAAAAGATCAATTTTTAGGGTTTTGCAAAGGAAACTTTCTTCAGAGGAATGATTGTCCTTGTCAAGGGGGATGCCATGAAAGTGGTTTCAGGTCATGTCACTGCTCACAGGTCACGGGAAAGGCCCTCCAATATGCGGGATGGAGGATTGCAGGGACGGTGACAAAATGTTGTGTAACACATGTACATGTCATTTCTATGTGATTTCTCCCATAAACTTTAAGGAAAACCATGTACATGTGTCATTTCTCCCATACACGTCATTTCTCCCATAAGGCAAACTTTAAGGATAACCATGTAAATACATGTCATTTATCCCATTTCTCCCATAAACTCAAGGCAAAATTTATGGATAACCATGTACATGTCATTTTTATTTCATTTCTCTCATGAAATTTAAGGCAAAATTTAAGGATAACTATGTACTTACATGTCATTTCTCCCATTTCTCCCATAAACTCAAGGCCAACTTTAAGGATAACCATGTACATTTTATTTCAAGGAAAAATTTAAGGATAACCATAAACTCAAGGCAAAATTTAAGGATAACCATGGACATGTCATTTCTATGTCATTTATCCCATAAACTTTAAGGCAAACTTTAAGGATAACCATGTACATACATTTCATTTCTCCCATTTCTCCCATAAACTCAAGGCTAACTTTAAGGATAACCATGTACATGTCATTTCAAGGCAAATTTTAAGGATAACCATGTACATGTCATTTCTCCAATAAAATTTAAGGCAACCCATGTTCATGTCATTTCTCCCTTAAACTCTAGGCAAGACAAACTTTAAGGTATGTCATTTCCACAAGGTATTCACTCAATCAACCTCTATCCTATCGCGTGAATTCGTCTCATATTAAACAATAACCTCAATTTGACTACATATTGGAAAATACCCCTAAAAATCACACTATTTAACCCCCTACAAATATAAACCCAATACACTTTCCCAATTTAAAAAACCCCTACTTCCACTAGATATTGTAGGTAACCATTTTTTCATTAACATTTTTTATACCCGTTTATATTTTTTCATTAACTTTGAGCTCCATTTTTTATACCTGTCAATATAAAAACCCTTTACCCCCTATATATCCCCCAATATATTATGGCATTTTTTCCTCAATATAAATCCCCCAATGTGAACCCACGTGGCATGGTTTTTCTCCCCCAATGCAGCCCCTGTGGTCATTTCTAGATGTGATTTTTCCCATAAACTTTAAGGCAAACCATGCACATGTCATTTCTCCCCCAAACTCAAGGCTTTCTACCATTAATTCAAGGAAAACTTGAAGGCCTAAAAACCGAACCTAAAGTGGATGAACTTCCATAGGATTTTTGTTTGTCTGTTGAGTGTTAACTTCTACAAGTTCTAAAGGTAGAGTCTGTAAAGGGCCAGGTAGCTTCTGGATCTCATCCTTTCTCAAAGTTGACATATCCAGTAAATTCCCCTACAGTCAATCTCTGGAACAAATCTAAATAGAATTTCTTCATTGTAATATCCATTTATTTACATCCCATTTCTCCCATAAACTTTAAGGCATTTTCTAGTGTTTTTGGAACCATGTACATGTAATTTCTATGTCATTTCTCCCATAAAAGTTAAGGCAAACGTTAAGGATAACCATGTACATATATGTCATTTCTCCCATTTCTCCCATAAAATCAAGGAAAACTTTAAGGATAACAATGTACATGTCATTTCTATGTCATTTCTCCCATTTCTCCCATAAACAAAAGGAAAACTTTAAGGATAACCATGTACATGTCATTTGTATGTCATTTCTCCCATAAATTATAATGCAAACTTTAAGGATAACCATGTACATACATGTCATTTATCCCATTTCTCCCATAAACTCAAGGCAAAATTTAAGGATAATCATGTACATGTCATTTATCCAATAAAATTTAAGGCATTTGCTAGTGTTTTTGGAACCATGTACTTGTCATTTCTCCCTTAAACTCTAGGCAAGACAATCTTTAAGGAATGCCATTTCTAGATGTGATTTCTCCCATAAAATTTAAGGAAAACCATGCACATGTCATTTCTCCCATGCATTTGCAATAAATGTTAATCTAATATATTTTATTGAATTTTTTTTAGGGATAAAAAAACCCACTAAATATGGTTGAAAAATAGACATTATGCATAGATATTTCTTGTTATCCCAATCTAGGGAAAGCAGTGACTAAATATGTGCTTTGTAATATTGCGACTAGCAAGGTCCTCCAAAGGAAAATGAATATACCGGGAAAAACAACAAATAATGGGGCTAATTATATTGCATTGATAGAAGGCTTGGGAGTAGCTAGGGAGTATGGATCAAATAGAATTGTAGTTTTCACTAATTCTGAACTCGTGTGAAACCAGATAAAAGGTGTGTACCAAGTTAAGAAGGAGAGGCTAAAACAATTTCATGGAAAAGCAAACAATATTGTTAGCCAATTTCAATTTTTTAGTATAAAACATTGTGAAAATGTTAATAAGATGTTTGGTGATCTATTGTGTGGGCCAATTCCAATTCAAGATTCATCTATCAAATATGAATTAGTACTATACGGGACAATGCCAATTCAAGATTGATCTCTCAAAGATGAATTAGTGTTGAGACACTCTCCTTCAAAAATTCAAGATTCATCTCTCGAAGATGAATTAGTGTTGAGACACTCTCCTTCAAAATTTATTGATGGACATTGTAACATATCTTTGATATGTGTTTGTTTTTTACTTATAAATGTGTCTTTTTTAATGACCATGTGTTTTTTTTTCAATTATATACCAAGTGTGCTCCCACCATGTAAAGCACAACTTGGTGAACTTCACATTTTAATAAAATTAAAATGTGAGGAATTCAACAAATTTTTGTTTAAATTGAGTTTCACACATCAATTAGTGCTTTAAATTCAAGATTCATCTCTCAAAGATGAATTAGTGTTGAGGCGCTCTTTTTCAAAATTGATTGATGGACATTGTAACATATCTTTGATATGTATGTGTTTTTTTACTTATAAATGCATCTTTTTTAATGACCATGTGTTTTTTTCAATTATATACCAAGTGTGCTCCCACCATGTAAAGTGCAACTTGGTGAACTTCACATTTGTAGCTTGGTGAACTTCACATTTGCAGCTTGGTGAACTTCACATTTTTATAAAATTAAAATGTGAAGACTTCAAAAAAATTTTGTTTAAATTGAGTTTCACGCTTCTTTTTTAATGAATATGTGTTTTTTTCAATTATATACCAAGTGTGCTCCCACCATGTAAAGCGCAACTTGGTAAACTTCACATTTTAATAAAATTAAAATTAAAATGTGAGGACTTCAACAAAATGTTTCTTAAATTGAGTTTTACACATCAATTAGTGCTTTGAAAGATGTGTTTTACATAATTTGTGTACACTAAATTACATTAATGTTTTGAAATTTCTTTTGAATTTATTTTAAATAGTAATTTAAAAATAATTGTAAATGTCCACTGTAGATATATCTATACATATCATGAAGCATGAAAGACGAAGATCAATAGAATCCCATATCTCTACGAGAGAGGGGGATCATGGATCGAGAGATGTTCATGGTATTTAAATATAATCTTATCTTCATACATACATGTGTGTACATATGGAATTGATTTTTTTATCAATTTTGTGAGTTAAATTAGTTGTTAATAAGTTTAATTTTTTATTTTTTAGGAGGTAGGAGGATAAGGGTGTCTACTCTATCAATGAAGCATAGCCATGGTTCACGTAATCGTGGTATGGTTCACGTAATTTAATAAATGAATATGTACATGTATTTATATGTATGAATGTATTTTTGAATTGATTATGAATTCATATTTTTTTATGAAGTTTCCCTCTTGTTTCGTGAGGTTGGTGGTGGTATACATTCCCTTGGAGGGCCATCAATAGGTGGTGGAGAATTGTGTGAAGGTGGTGATATGCATCCCCCCAGAGGCTAATCAATGGATGGTCATGTTGGTTCTCGACCAATCGGTGGTCGTTATGGTTTTCAACAATCTGAGGGTCGGCAAGATGCTAGCCAACCATATCGATGTGGCCATCAATCTTAATATTATTTTCATTCAATTTGTACAAATTTACTTACATGTTTTTTTGATATACAAAATTTTATATATTCATGCAGAGGGTGAAAATTTGGCTCCAAATGTTTCTTGTAAAAGACGTAGGACAAAACACGTTATTCAAGAAGAAGGTTGTACACCAACCATGACTTATCCGTCTGACATTTCCAATATACTTTGGGAATCAAACATGTAGCAATGCACCTTACAAAGGTGTCAACATGTTCATTCAAAATGGAAGAGAGATCTCGTGTCTTTGAAACTCCTTGCTGGGAGTCGAGAAAGCTTGGAAATAGTTACTCACTCTTTAAGCGAACTAGTAGATGTGTACCTAAAGCTTGGGCCAACCACTGATACTTCTGTAGAAGTGATGAGAAAAATAAATTAAATAGTGACGGGTCACGATACACGGGAGTCTGTTAAACAAATAGTTACAACAAAAATGGCCAATTCTATGTTTAATTTCAAATAAGGGCTGTAAAAAAGATGCTAAAGGTTCAATATTTCAAGCACCTTGATATAGCTAGCCATTTTTATGATAGACACCTTTCTGCCTATGGAAGACTCCCATGTAATGACAAGGTCCTGCTTTATTTTGGAAAATTATTTTAAGCATAATTCTTTTTGGGAATGAAACTCAATTATAATGACTTTCCTTCTGAATTTTTTTGTCCTAGGAAAGGTCGATTGTGTGACCATAGGGGCGCTAAGCATGATGCTGAGTTGCCTCGCCTTGAACCACCATTGGTTAGTCAACCTCTGTGTCAAATATTTGCGGTAAAAAATGGATGCCACTTCTCAAATTAGTCGAGAAGCAAGGGATGTCATCATTGACAATGTTCAGAGTGGATTGGGTGGATTTGATGTTTGTCTGAATCGACAAAGAGTACGTGAGAATGCATGTTCTAATTTTGTGTATCATACAAATGAAGAGATAGACAACATGAGTGTTGAAGATCTCAGAACATATTCAAAGAATTGTCGCAAAGGTTGGTAGGACCTAATTATTTATGAGCAAGAGGGCATGGGATCGACATGTGTTAATGGTTAGGGTGATTATTTTAACACATTTACAATTTGTAATAAATACATATATATACATACATTTATTTGTATACATTAATCTAACAAAAATATATCATTATATTTTAAAACCATTTGCAGTTCTCACGCTTGATCAAAGAAGATGATGTTAATATCACGTTTGGAGCCTTTGGTTCACACAATCAAGATTGATCTCACCATCAATGACACAATCAAGATGGTTCTCACCATCAAGATGATATGTTGGCACATGTTAGTGTTTTTTTAGTGAACATGATGATGTACAATTATTTTTTATCTATTATTATGTATATCGAAACATGATGACATATTTTTAAAATAAATAATTGTGCACACATGTACATGTATATATAATTAAATGTTAACAGATTCTGATTCCGTCCGATGTTTTTGGGATGGCGGTACCTTCTTCTTCCTTTGGAGATGTGCCAAATCCACCATCACAAGTATGAACATTTTTTCACTTTTAAATATGCTTTTAAGTTTATATTCCAGCCCAAAAGTTCCATTAAAAAATGAGATCTCTAGATCTTGAGTTATTTTATATTTTTTAAATTTTAGGTTTCTGGATATTTTATTTTGGAGCCACCTTTAGGAGATGTACCAAATTGACCATCACAAGTATTCAATTTTTCACTTAAATATGTCTAATTTATAATTTATAAATTGAAGTTCAAAAGTTTTATTATAAATTGAGATCTAGATCTTAAGTTATTTTATACTTTTAAAATTTTTGAATTTTAGGTTTCTGGAGATGATTTCCCTTCTCCACGGACTCTAGCGATGGAGTGTATGATGGAGATAGGAACATCCACACCATTTGAACCATTTTAACAAGTTGTCTAACTTTTTTTTTTTAATATTATTGAAAATTAGTTTATATGTGCATTTTCATTTGAAAAAATTTAATATATATATATACTTGTACATGTATATTGTATAAGTTACTGTGGAAGATGTTCTTGTGGAGGAAGTTTTAATGGACGAGCAACACAACACAATGGAGAGGGAACCACGTGAGGTATTGCATGATTTTTTTCTTCACTTTTTATTTTTACATGAAGTTCTATATTCTCATTCAATTTTAAAACATTAAATTTTAATGTTTGTACACATTGTGTACAGGTTCCCCATGCTTCACAGGATAGCTCGAGGATCATGACTTTGTTGGAAGAGACACTAGATTCATCTGTATTTGATGGATGATGCACATATGTGCAACATTATATTTGATAAATCTAGTCTTAAATATACTTTTCTATATAACTTGATACTTGTAACACTATACATTGAACTATATATATACTTTTATTGTTCATGTAAGATACAAATTTTGGACATATTTTATTGTTTGGATATATAGTTTTAAACTACATTTACTTTTATCAAGAATGATTTTAAATTTTAGATAGTTACATTTGGCATGTGATCACATGTTGTGATATATAATGTTTTGTTTTGAAAACTCAAGTTCTCATTTTATTTTTTAAATATAAAATGAATCTAGATGGAGATTTCAAATTACAAAACACATGTACATGTATGTATATTTTGGATAGTTGAACTACATTTGGCATGTGATCACATGTTGTGATATAATGTTTTGTTTTTGAATCTCAAGTTGTCATTTTAGTTGTTAAATATTAAATTCAAATCTAGATGGAAATTTCAAATTTTACAAAACACATGTATATTTTGGATAGTTCAACTACAATTGGCATGTTATCTAATGTTGTGATATAATGTTTTCTTTTTAAATTGGATAGTTCAACTACATTTGGCATGTGATCTCATGTTGTGATATAAGGCTCTGTTTTTAAATTGGATAGTTCAACTACATTTTGCATGTGATCTCATGTTGTGATATAATGTTTTGTTTTTAAAACTCAAGTTGTCATTTTATTTGTTAAATATAAAATGAATCTCTAGATGGAAATTTCAAATTACGTTTTCACAATGTGTATATTTTGGATGGTTGAACTACATTTGGCATGTGATTATGATATAATGCTTTATTTTTAAAAAGTTTTCATTTTATAAATTTGTTAAATATAAAATGAATCTCTCTAGATGGAAATTTCAAATTACAAACCATGTACATACATGTGTATATTTTGGATCTAGTTGAACTACATTTGGCATGTAATCACATTTTGTGATATAATGTTTTGTTTTTAAAATTCAAGTTGTCATTTTATTTGTTAAATATAAAATGAATCTCTAGATGGAAATTTCAAATTACATTTTCACAATGTGTATATTTTGGATGGTTGAACTACATTTGGCATTTGATTGTGATATGATGCTTTGTTTTTTAAATTCAAGTTGTCATTTTATAAAATTGTTAAAAATATAAAATGAATCTCTCTAGATGGAAATATCGAATTACAAACCATAGTTTGGATAGTTGAACTACATTTGGCATGTGATCACATGTTGTGATATAATGTTTTGTTTTTAAAACTCAAGTTTTGGATGGTTGAATTACATTTTGCATGTGAATGTGATACAATGTTTTGTTTTTAAAATTCAAGTTGTCATTTTATAAACTTGTTAAAAATATAAAAATGAATTTCTTTAGATGGAAATTTCAATTACAAACCATGGAAATTTCGAATTACAAACCATGTATACATGTGTATATTTTCGATAGTTGAACTACATTTGGCATGCGAAGTAATGTTGTGATATAATGTTTTGTTTTTAAAACTCAAGTTTTGGATGGTTGAAATACATTTGGCATGTGATTGTGATATAATGTTTTGTTTTTATTGGATGGTTGAACTACATTTGGCATGTGAATTAATGTTGTGATATAAGTTTTGTTTTTAAAATTCAAGTTGTCATTTTATAAACTTGTTAAAAATATAAAATGAATCTCTCTAGATTGAAATTTCGAATTACAAACCATGTATACATGTGTATATTTTGGATAGTTGAACTACATTTAGCATGTCATCACATGTTGTGATATTATAATGTTTTGTTTTTAAAACTCAAGTTGTCACTATATTTGTTAAATATAAAATGAAGTTGGGATGTACATGAAGTGTGAATGTTATATAATTTTAGAACATGTACATCTATTATTTAGGTGATATTTAAGTACCATAGATATAGATGTTTTAAAATCTAAAAGCAATCATAAAATGTACATGTTAGAAGCCATACCATGGTCTCGCGCCAGCGACAGAAACCCATTAAAGGAAACTACAGAGGTGCATTTTCAGGCCGCTCTCACCGTGGCAAAAAACTTCACATGAATATGTACATATTTAAATGATTGAAGTACATTTTTGAATATATTCATTAAAACGATTGAAGTACAATACATATTGATATATATATGTAAAAACAATCATAAGATTATAGTTGTTCTTAGATGTGTCAAACAATCATAAACTTTAAAAATTCCATTGTAGAGCATATATATCCAGTACGTGCAACATTTTTCATCAATGCACATAGAAAAGCTACTTTTAGTTGATAGTAAACTGGAAATTACAAAACACGTACCACACATTTTGCATTCAAGAATGAATATTATAATTTACTTCTAATAGACACACATGTCTAAAACAAAATCGTGCAACTTCAAATTTGCATTATTTCAACTATGTTAGATAGACACATTAGGGGAATTTTGAGGTCTAAAATGGGCATGGAAAATTTTAGGGGCTAATATTCGCAAGTGGGCTAATTTTCCATGATTTTTCCAAAAAAAGATTCGCCAATTTCCCTTTTTTTCAAAAAATAATTCGCCCAAATTTTACAATATAAAATTATTTTACTTTAAAAATCGCCAATATTATATAGAGACTATATATAAAATCAATATAAATTTAACAATTTAAAAATAATATCAATAAACATTTTATAGTTCACATATTAAGTACTAGTGAGACTCGCCAATATTTTAAACTTCAAGATAATTTTCCATCCTTAAAATTATCACTGAAAATGGGCCTCCTAAGGAAATAATAAAATAATAGCTAAACCAATAAAATAATATTTATGAATTTGCAATTGACTTTTTGCACCACAATTCATGTAACCATAGTTAAATTCAATTCAAAAGTTGTACCAACATAAAATTAATAAAAAAATTGTATTGATGTGAATATAAATAAGAATGAGCTTTTCAAGAAAAAATCATTATTATTGAACAACTAATGCATTTGTCCTTTGTACTTAAATAACTTAAAATAAAATATAAATATAATTTTTTAAATTCTTAATTATGTTATATGCTATTAATTAAAATTTATATTATTTAAATTCTATAATAACATGTAATTAATATAATATATAAAAATAATATAATATAATATAATAAATGTATAGAGATATGCATTGTTTCTTTCAAGAAATATGAAATGACAATAATATATTTTTTTTCAAAAAGTGTGAAATAACATTTATTATGAGTACTTTACTTTGACTTTAAAAGTACTTAGAGCACTACCATGGTTAACCATGATTTTTTATCCACCATTGAGAATGTGACAAGTAAGTACCTTTAACTCAATGAATGCCACCTCAACCATTAGGGATGATGTCATCTCCTAAAATGTGATTGGTTCTCATAAAGTGAATTTTGATTGTACATTTTTCTTAGGAGGCCCATTTTAGACCTCAAAATTCCCCTAATGGATATGTACATTTTTCAATAATGACATTATGACAAATTGTACCAGTGAATGTATGAAATAGTTTAGACCAGATAATCTAGACATGTGTATGTGTACACGTGTATAAATCACTCATGTGCATGTACCAAAACAATGTACATATGCAAACACTTGTACAAATAACATAAAAAGGCAATTCAATTTTTAGTTGAGTTCTAGAAGTTATAAAAGATGAATCCAAAGAGAGGAAATTGTTGATCAGTTCAATAAAAAAAAATCCAATGGAATACCATCTATCATTTGAAAGCAATTGAATTGTTACATTCTCTAACAAGACCAGAAACTCAATCAACATCAGATGATATTGTAGTCTCCTCTGATTGCATTTCTTCAAACCTTGCAACGAACATTTTCCCCTTTTTATTTAGTTTTGTATGTTGCCAATCTTTTACATACATTTTGTTTTCACAAACATCATTGAATTCCATTGGTCTATGCAAACATGACAAAAACAAGAATATTTTCTTTTATCCAATGCAAAAACTTTGTGGACAAATTTGTTTTAATTGAATGCAATTTTTGAGTCCCTTTTATTGTTTCAATGTCATTTCCAATCGATCTATCTACATCTTCGACCCTAATATGCCAAAAAAACCTATATGAAAAATTCAAAGAAGAATATAAATATGATATCAAAATACCATCAAAGATAATCATTGTGATAAATGTACACTGTTTAAAATTAGAAATCCAATAAAACTTAAATTGAGTGTACCTTTGCACTTCCCTTGATCGGTTAGTCTCATGGCTTAGTGCAACAATGCACCATTGAACAACTTCTTTAGCTAAGACAATTTGGTTTACAGAGGGGTCCAATTGATATATTCAAAATGCTCATTTTATGCATGCCCCTACACTATCATGTTCTCCTTTTCCATGACCAGTATTAAAGAAATTACAACAATGTTTAATGCAAGTTTTCATATGAAGACGACACAACCAAAAGAATGATCATGAATATTTGAATTGACCTGCGCATCTATCTGACCATATCCAATTTTCATTGAATTTTATTCCATGACTTTTCAAGGAGTCAAATATTTTCAAAACAGTGTTGTACAAAATATGTATCATGTGTATGATCGTCACTGATATAAAAGTGATACTCTTTAATAACCACCCTATTTTCACTGGTGCTTTCTATATGATCAACATTTTGTTCAACATGTCTATATAGAATATGGACAAGCATGGAGACTTGGTCAGAGTGAAATTATTCACTCTGAATTTCTTTTTGTGGAACAAATGTGTAGTTTTCTGCAAAATCAATTAGTGACAAAATGGTCCCTTGTGGAAAAACGTCACGAGATTTTTTGAATTACAAGTCCTGCCATCGAGCTTTATGGGAATTCTTGGTGTATTTATAAATTTCCACCCCAAACTTTCTCAAAATATCTATCACACAGATATCTTCTTGTTGTAAATCAATTCTTTTAGCACTTGAACCTTGAATCGATGTATGGATATATTTATATCTCTTCCATTTCACTTTCATGTTGGAAAATGATTGATCATTTATATCAGTACGATATTTGTTTTAAAATTTAATCAAATTTCCACAATCATCATATTTTTTACCACCAACACATTTCTTTTGGTAATAAAATTCACGGCTTTCTCTTCCACATAGAATTCGAGATATGAAATCATGGATAGTGGAAGGAGGAGGTGAATCTTTCCCAAATGTTTTATCAAAATTAAGGAATGTGTCATAATATAACTGAAATTCCACATGATAATGACAACAACAAGTGTCGCGTACGGTGATAGGTTTTACATACTATGGTTTTTGTTGCACAAAATCATTGATTGAGACATCAATTTCACGATTATCTTCTTTGAAATTGTTGAACAACTCTATTTGAGTAATGTCCAAGAAATTTTTTGGATGTTCTTCGTACTGATTTCATGCTATTCTTCTTCTTATCACATCCCTTGCTTTTGGTGAAACACGTGAATTTTTCATCCAATATTCATATATTATTTTTTTAACATTTTCTCCAATTCTATCTTTGTATGGTTGCCTACAAATAACTGTCCAACAAATGAGTTCATCATTTACATCTATTTGAAACCGAAATTTTTGATGTTTGTGCAAAGTTTTTCGTGAGGTTCCTAATGCTCATGCCATAGATTTTACAAGGCAATTCTCTTTGGTATTTGATGAAACCACTGCCATAAGTAATACTCTACATGCATCTGTAACACTTTTCTTTCTAGATCTTCTAATTGAATTTAGAGCACTATTTATATTTTGTATCACATCTTCCTTAATTTTTATTTTTATTTTTGAATACACAATAAAGTTGTAGCTTCTTTTAATTTCCTTGATGTTAAGAGACCTTTCGACAATTGGGCTTGAACTGCCACAATTTATTTTTTGAAGAATGAATAAAAAATGTGATTAACACGATATCGTATAACATGGTCAAATTTTTTATCTCCATATGTGTGAGTGTCAAAATTTTCTAACATCTCATCATCGATATTGATTTCATCTGTACATATTCGAATTAAATGTACATAATAAGTTTACATATTCAATAAATAACTAAATTAATAAATATGTATAATTTCAATAATACACGTGTGTTTAACATATATATATATATATATATATATATATATATATATATATATATACCTGGTGATTCAATTTCTTCACTTGAATTTCTTTTAACATTTTCACCATCTTCAATCATTAGTTCAATATCTCTTTCACTTTCTCTTTCAAAATTTTGTATCTCATCATCAATGTTTTGAGGAATATCTCTTTTTGTTTAAATTGCAAACTATTTTTCAAATTAATTCATCAAATAAAAATTAAGCTTCACAATTTACACTAGGAAAATTATAAAAATCAAATTTATAATATTTACATTTGCATACCTGCTTCAACTTCTAGTTGAGGTTGATTTCCCCTTTCAATATTTGAGCTTTCTTCTATTTTTTTTTGCGATATTCTCTCCCCTGTTCTCTACGTTCCTTAGGGTCTCTTGTTCGATCATATTTTCTCTTGCAATTTCTTCTATTTCGCATGATAATTGAGTATGAAGCTCAAAAATTTTCGTTCAAAAATTTAGACCAAAACTCAATTAAAAAAAGCATCACAAAAGATTTAATTTAAAAAAAAAAAAAAAACTCATTTTAAAATTTTTGCACAAAAGACATACTTCAATCCAAAACACTTAGTTTAAAAAATCCGAGAAAAAAATGTCTTCTAAAAATGAAATGAAGCTCAAAATATTTCCTTCCAAGTCCTACAAAAAAAAAATTATTTAAAAATTTAGACAAAAACACGTACCCTAAAAAAATGCCACTTCAAAAATACCTCCAAAAAATGTCCATTGAAAATTAAACCCAACCTCTTAAAAAAACGTCACTTTAAAAAGTACCTCCAAAAAATGTCATTTGAAAATAAAGTTCAAAAACCTCTAAAAATTTTTCTCTAAAAACAAAATACCTCCAAATAATGTCATTTGAAAATTAAGCCCAAAAAGCCTCTAAAAAAATATCATTTTAAGAAATACCTCCAAAAAATGGCCTTTGAATATTAAGCCTAAAAAGAGTCCTTTGGAAATTAAACCCAAAAAAAGTCCAAAAAATGTCTTTTGAAAATTAAGCCCAAAAACCTCTAAAAACAAAATACCTCCAAAAAAATGCCCTTTGAAAATTAAGCCCAAAATTCTCTAAAAATAAAACACTTCAAAAAAAATGTCCTTTGAAAATTAAGCCCAAAAAGCATCTAAAAAATGTCCTTTGAATATTAAGCCAAAATAGTCCTTTGAAAATTAAGCCCAATCCTTTGCAAAATCAGCCCAAATGAAGAAATGTGTGAAATTATGCAAAAATAATGAATCTGTGTATGCCTATTTATACTGTCGCGAAATGTTTTTTTGGAGGGGCTTCATTGAATTTTCCGACCGACGTAAATTCGATTAAAAGTTCAGTTGAAGTTTTTTAAAAACTTTGGCCAAACTTTTATGCCATTAGATTTGATGGGTCATTGGGACAAAAAACAATTTGGCCAATTTTTTTTAAAAGTTCGGTCGAACTAACACATCTGCAATTATGCAGCAGCTCGGCTCTGAACACATTTCTTCAAATCTAGACTGATTAAACTCCATGAAACTTTATGAATTAACTGTCGGAACCAAGACAAGTATTTCTAGAATTCAATCTACTTTCAGGAAATATACTTTTTATGGAATTTCAAAAATATTTACTAATTTTAATTAATTTTGTAATAAAATGGGTCCAAACAATTTCTGAAGGACGATATGATTCAGTAAAATCATTATTTTGCATCTTCCAAAATACACTGTAAAAAAAATTGAAAAAATTATGGTGCATTCCATTGATTCGTCATCTGTAATGGGTAGTTTTTAGATTTTTAGTTTATAACTTATATGTTGAGAAATTTTGTGTGAGCCGAAACATATTCAAAATATGCAGTTTTTTCATATTGGATCAATTCAAAAAATTCTAGTAATTATGATATGCATCAGTTGGTTTCATAAATATAATGAAACCGAAGTAGACTATGTCTAGATTGTTGTAACACATTTTGTTTCTCAAAAACACAAAGTTTTCAAAGAATACACCAACGCGTTTGAACATGACGTTTTATGAATCATTTGATTGTTAAAGAACACAAAATCAAAGAAATTTTAAGTTGACATATCAAATGTGTATAAAAAAATTCCAAAAAATAATTAATAGAAAGCTAATAAAATTTCTCACAACTTTTATTTTTATCGCAAAATGAAATTCTAAACAGAAAATTTGTTTTGGCTTGCAGAAAGTTGAAGAACAGAAAGAATTTATATTTTTTTCTCCAGAAAGGGAAAAATATGTAACCCAACTTCAGATTTTCATCCAAGGAATTTTTAGATGGTATCATAGCTCATTTGATCAGAAAGGAAGCTCAAAGGTGGAAGGAATAAATTGTCCAAATTTAGAGGGAGTCTTGCAATTAGATTTCTAGATTTGCACATATGTTAGCCAGGTAGTTAGAAATGTTGGGAAGGGGGTTCGATTTTTCTAGCATAGGTGGCAATAAAAGTTCCCAGAGCCTAGTAACAGTTCCAATAGGAAGCGGTGAAGTTGAGAAGCAATTCTAGTGAATCAAATCAACATTTTCACAGAACAGATTCTTGATTTGGGAACAAAAGGGTTTTTGCAACAGTTACTAGAGAAGAATCAACATCGGGTGGAAGGGAAAGTGCACACACAGAGAAAATTTCTCTTAGAGGGTTTCTAAATTTAGAAATCCAAATTTCCAGTTGCAGCTGACAGTAGCAACAAACAATTTTTTTCACTCCAAAAGGGACTGTGAATAGCATAGCTAGTAGTCGAGTAGGAGAAAGAGGGAGATTTTAGCTTCAAGTAGAGTTTTTACAGAGATGGCCACATTCGGGCTTAGAGATCAAGATAAACTAGATGGTGCCTCCAACCATGTCATTTGGAAGGCCATAGTGTCCATTCTCCTTAGTGAGCATGGTCTGAAAACTTAGGCTGAAAATGTTGTGCCAGAACCTATTGATCAACACTAACTAGATAAATTTAAAAAGGAAATGGCCAAGGAAAAGCGGATGATTCTCTATGGAGTTCGGGACCATATACTCTCACATATATCTGATAAGAACACTTCCAAATAGATGTGGGGTGCTTTTTCATGGCTATATCAGAATCCTATCGAGCAGTGGAAGATGTTTCTAAAGGAGAAGCTATGGAACATCAAGATGAATAAGGGTGAAAGAAATTATCCCTTCCTCACTAGAATTCAGGATATCTAGGATCAACTTACAACCATTGGAGAAGCACCTCAAGATATATATCTTGTGTTTTTGTCCCTGAATAATGTATCAGAGGATTGGAAAATGTTTGTCTAAGGTATTTTGCGATGAGATATTTTACCAAGATGGGACAAGATGTGGTCAAACCTACAACAAGAGGAGATGAGGCGAGCACTAGTGAAGATTTATATCAGCACGAGTAAGAGAAATTGATCAAAAGGTGTGAAGGGGGAAGATAATGTGGCCCTTGCATCAAAGGGTCCCAGTTGGGGACAAGGTTCACAGGGGGAGATGAAGAAAAATAAGGATTTATCTAAGTTTAAGTGCTTCAGGTGTGGCGAGTTTGGCCACTACAGTACTTAATGTCCTCAAAGGAAGAAGGGAAATTAGGAGAAGTAGGATTAGGTGGCAGAATCTATAGAGATACATAAATTTTCCTCGATACTGGAGGAATATTTCTATATTTTTTCAACTATACCTCCAAGAGTGAGGTGGAGCGATATGGAGCTTTAGTCCCAAAGTAGCACATAGATTTGATCAGGGTCCCTTGAGGAGTGCATCATATGTTGTTTGCATCAGATGGTGTCTTCCTTGTGGATCATTACCTGACTACAAGGGCCCACAATATTCAATAGTAGGAGGATATTCCAGAGTGAAATTTGTAGACTAGTGGCAATGAGATGTTGAAGAGCGCAAAGTAGTGTTGACAACATAGTAGGAGGCTCGGTGTAGATTCAACATCAACAAAGATTTATTAGTGGATAGTGTAGATGATAGTAGCAGCAAAAATATCATAAGACAATTGAAACACATAGACATATATGATTCAATATTTTGTATGCTTCTTAGTTTTAGTAGCAACAACAATTGAGAGAGAGTTGCATTGCAGATACAATGTTAGCAACAATACCAGATGTAAAGTGAAATGTTAGCAAAAGCACAAATGATGCAGGTTATTTATGATACAATTAGTGGTAGATGAATCACAATTAGCACAGTACGTGGTTGGTGGATAGTGGTAAGAAGCTACAGTTTTCATACATCAACAACGTGGTTGGAGGATGTTATAGAGACAAGGTGTTGTGACAATTGTGCACCGCTAGTTCGAGAGAACACCTATCGTTCAGAGGGACTGTTAGTTTTTATACCATAATATGGTGTTATAGTCCCAAAAATTTGTGGAAAAGCTAAAACATATGAATTCTTCAAAACCCATAAACTGTTTCCAGAAATTCCACCTAGAGATAGCTTAATTAAATTAATTGACCATAATTAAAAATTTCCTCAAGTCTAACTTAGGAAAGATGGTTAATTAATAGGAATTAATTGAGAAAGGTGAGAATTCTCTAGAAACTCACATAGATCAACTTGGATATAATCTCAACCATCGATTAAGTTTTAATTGTGTTCATTGTAGTCCCAACTGGATATTATAAGAAGAGGTCGATGGGTAGATGGAGAAACACACTTTGAAAGTGAATTCCTTGGGAGAGGTCGATTTTCCCAGCTGCAATGATTTAAAAAAGAGAAGTTTGATCCAAAAGGGAAAGCAGAGACAATGAGTAGCATAGATAGTGAGTCCGAAGGAAGTTTTCCAGTTTTGGAGACTCAATAGAAGAAGGGTCATATTTCCTAGAGAGGCTACGCAGAACCAACATAGATAGCTTCAAAGGGAGATTGGTTTTGCTAAGAGGAAGGGTGATTCAATTGCATTTGGTCCAAAAAATATCCAAGAGGCCAAGCGAGTCACTTCTAGAGGCAGAATAAGCCAAGACATCATATTTCCAGCAGTTTCGGGGCATAGCAAGTTAGAGCCCGTGCAAGAACTGCACAGAGGCTCATGTAGAGGTTGTACGGACAATTATACTTGCCAACTATCGGAGATGGATCAAGCATAGTGTTCAGGTATTTTCCTCATGGTTATTTTGGACAATATATTTTTCTGATTGGATAGCTATTTAGGGATCCAAAGATTGTACTAAAAATTTATCATTCTTGCTTAATAATGAAATCGTTATTGCACCGATTTTCCCACGTTGGCTTTTCTAGTGACATTTGTCCAAAAATAATTGTGTCGATTTTTATGTGTGTGTACCAGTGTTTTCTCAATTTCTAATTTATTTTCCATAACATTTTATTTGTGAATAAATTGTAGTTCTATTAATTTCATATTAATCAGTAAATTAATAAATTGTTAATCAATTAGGAGAATTAATTCCAGTTGTTTCATTTCAAGGAATTTTCATAGGAATCTCCCTTTCCTTTGAAATCATTGTCTATAATATCTAATAATGAAACAATGGACACATAGAATTATATGCAAGAAACCCCCAAAGCAGAAATTATATTATAAAAAATTTATGTGTATTTGTATTGTAAAAATGGTCATAATATATAATAATAGGTGACCATAACAATTATGTCCAATTTAGATTTTTGGTTGAAACCAATCCCTCAACTTCCTCCACAATATATTTGTGAATCTTTCCATAAATATATTAAGAAATATTCTTCCCTAACTTCACTCATTTCTCATAATCTCCCATTCTTCACCTACATGTCTATGGTTGGTATACTTCATTCCAATTAATTTCATTTAATAATTTACATCAAATATAATTCATAAGTAGGAGTATTTCATCATTGTCCCCTTAACAAATACTTGTGATTTATTTATCTTCAATTATCCTTTGAATTAGCCTTGTCTTTACAGTTAGTGTTCAATGCTCTTATTATTTAGCCTTTTTCTATCATTTCCATTTATCTTCAATTTTCATATTGTACCTACAAACATAAATAATTTGTTTGTTAAAGTTCATGTAAAAGAGTAATCATCCACCATAATACATGGGTGACCAAAAATTATATTTTTCGGTCATTTAGGAAGCATTTTATCCTACATGGTTCAACAACATATATCTAAGCCTATACATTCAATTCCCCTACATCATCAACAATCATTAACCTAGGTTTTCTAGTTTACCCATAACCATGCCCGGGATTTATTCAATATGCCTTAGCCATTATTCAATAAGCCTTAAGCATACAAACCTTAGGTGGTTTCATCTTACCAATACTAGAAACCTTCCTATCTCACAAAAAGTAGTTATCGAACATCACTCCCTCCCTCATGACATGTGATTTTTGAGCATGACTACCTCCTCAATAGGGGTATACTTGCCTTACCAGGATTACATCACATTTACTAAGGTATACTAAATTTCCATTTAGGGCTATATATCCCTTTAATTTTGTTATAAAATACAAACATTTCCTTTCCATATCAAATACGTTATTCGAGAAATAGTAAATTTATTAGGGATGTTTTTTTTCCATGGATTTACTACATTTGTATCTCAATTTTGAACACATGGTACTATTATTTAGGTTATCTTATTTCCTTCTAGTTTAATCTTCATGTTCATTTTTGTTCTTTTTTCACTTATATCACCTTCTTTTTATTGCGCTTATTCCGCTACTTCATTCTTCTCAATTCCTTTTTCCTTCTCAAGTCCTTGGGTCCATTCTATCTATCATCATATTCATTCATCTCGTGTCATCTCTTTTTGTCACAGAGTCTGTTTCTTTTTAATTCTTCATTTTTTCTACTTCATATATGTAAAAGTATACACCTTTCTTTATCAATCACCATTATTCTTTGAATCTTCCATTGAGCCTGCATAGAGGGGTGTCTCCATCGAACAATACACCTACAAATTATAAAAATGTGTTTTTAATTGAACTTAATCAAGCTCAACAAAACACCTATGACCCTAGCTTGGAAAATTTAATTTATGCACCTATTACACGAATTCATATTCACTTTATTTTTACTCCAAACTATTTGACCATAAATTTAAAAGCTAGGGTATTGGGTAACACCAATCATAAAACAATTTTCTTACTACACAACAATAATTTCTTTTAACTTGAATTTCAACTTTATCCTATCTTTGACTTGACTTCATTACACAAGGAATACTTTATTACATAACTAATATTTTTTGAATTGTATATGGAATTTTCTGACTCTCTCGCCACTTATAAATTGACTTTCAATTTAACTCTTTACATTGATCAAATATTCACCTCTAATAAACTCATTACTTCCTTAAATTGTGTAAATATTTTATTACAATATACAATTTAAATGACACTTTTACCTTGAACCAAGGTACCATCACTTGGTAACCTAGGATGTTCACACACTATTTCATACATAAATAAACATTAAACTCATTTAATGATTTAATGAATTTTTTAAAATAATAATGAAGAAAACATTAACCTTTTTTTTAATATTCTCATACAACATCATGAAAATAACTTTGTCTCTTTTTTAAAAATATTTCCTTCATCACATCATTAATGAGTCTATGAATTTTTTTCTTTTAATCCTATTATCGTGAAGAAAATATGCATATGCAAATGTATTATCCAGTATAGATTCAAGAATGTCATTTGTCAATTTAATTTCTAATTCACGCGAAAGGGATAATATCATATTCCTTACTTCCTCACACTAAATGTAGATAATTTTCCTCTGGTAATAAAGCCTAGAAGAAAAATAAATTAATCGATTGTGCTTCAAATAAAATAGATCAAAAATTATTTCCTATAAAAATATTATCATTTGTCGTGCTACCTAAAAATGCTAGTTGTAATGCTTCCTTGCGTATCAAGCCACCTCTTAGGTCCCCATAATTTTTTAGATCGGAAAGAAAAAATGAACAGGGGTAACATCATACCAGTCTTTGGAGTCCTAAGACCTAGCCTTCCTGGACTTAGAGAGGGCTCTCTTTACTGTTTGTGTAAAGGATGTATCTTGATAGCTTTTAGGGTTTTCATTTTAGGCTAGCTATAGGGATTAGGATTTGCTTGACTGTTTGGTTGGTTGGGTAGGTTGTCAAGTAGGTTTAATAGAGTAAGAGAGTATTAATCCATTGGGCTATGGAGTCTGCAAAGGTCTTGAAAGGTGTAAAAAATGAGTCAAGGATAGTTCAAAGGGCAAGTTGGCAAGGCCGGATGGATCTAAGTAGGTCTAGGGAGAGTAAAATAAACATGGAGTTGTGAAAATAGTGAGTTAATGGGAAATCAAGGATCCTTTAACAAACTAGTAAACAAGAAAAATATTCTAAGATGATAGCATAATAAAAACTTGAAGAGCAATGAAGGATTCTTCAATATCAACTAGGCTAAGCAGATCTTAAAAACAACAGATAAGTAAGATAAGAGAGCAGTAAAGGGTTCTCTAAAACTTACTTGCAAACAACAGTATTTTAACATAACATCTTAGTAACACTAAAGAGCATTTAAGGATTCCTTAGCAAAACTTTGAAGAAGAAAACATAGGAATCAAGGAAGCAGGCAGAAGTAGGGTGCCAAGAAGGCAAATCATATTCTCTATTTCTGTCCTAAGATTAAATGAACCATAAACATAATGAATAACTAAAGAAAACAAACACAGAGATGAATACATCACCATCTAACCAATCTTAATGAATCCTAAGATTGAGCTTGATTTATAGAAGCACAGTCCAACACCATCACAAGGCACCAAAAACAATTTCACCAATAAACTCCAAGTCTATCTCATATGCTCAGCAAATATTCAACATGTACAATGAGACCTCCATGCTCTATTTAACTTGCTTTGGAGGGTCAAAACCCTAACTAGGGTTTTAGAAACCATAAATAACTCATAAATGTCATTATATCCAAGAGACCATGTAAGGCCCAAGGCATAAAATATCTAATGAAATAAATGCAAAAATAACTCCTAACACCTAAATTTAGAGTGATTTTCCCAAAAATCCACAAAAATATCCATTTACAATAAATGAGTGTCTTTTTTTGACATTTTCACAGAAGGGCACAATAGGGAAGTCCAAGGGCACAACACCTGAATGGAAAAACGAGGTTACCTTGCAGCTGAATTTTGAAGACCTTCCCGATGTCGGAATGAGCTCCGTGATGGCTCGTTGGAAATCCTATCAAGTCTACTTTTGAAAACGGCCCTTGGTTTCCTGATTGGGCTCCATTAAACTTCTCAAAATTAAAAACTCCCAAGGCTTCTAAAGGTGCAGCACCTACCCTGAAAACATGGCAGAAAGGTGAAAATTTGCATGTTTTTGGGCATTTTGGAGGACCAAAACTGCCCCAAATGATCTGAAATTTGGTGTGCATGATGCCCTTGGTTTGATGAATCCAAAAATGTAAAATTTAGCTCCAATGGATGCTTGTAGAAAAAGCGCAGCGCCAAGGGAACTGTGCCCTTGGCCCTCAAAATCAGTCAAAAAACCAAAATTCTCAAAACTTGCCAAAATTTTACAATTATCTCCCTCATGGTGTTTGGGATGCCTATAGAGAAGCATCAACTAGGATTCCAAGGTTTTCTTGGTCTTTTTCTTCCTTAAGTGTTTGAATTTTGGCAAGGGCTCTTTTGAGCTTAGCCCTTGCAATTTGATTTCTCAAGGCATAATGCTTGGCCATTTTCTTCTGAAGGTGAAGGTCTCTTTGTGTTTTTGCTAGATGATCCTCCAAGTGTGTGTTAACCCTCTCCAACTAAGGATCCCGATAATACTGAATCTCCATGGCAAGTAGCTCGGTTGGAGTGAGCTGCTCTACCAATGCTGTTTCTTTCTCCCTCTCTTTGGCTAAGGACTTCCTCAAACCCATTGTTCTTGGCCATCTTCTAGATAGTTGCCATTCTTCATCCTCACTCTCATCAAAAACACCCAAGACTTCATCAAGCCTGACCTTGGTCCTTTCAGCCTCTTTCCGGGCTCTGATTGCCCTAACCTCATAAATGGCCTTTTGTGCCTCCAAATGCTTGTTTTCAGTCTCATAATAGTAGATGACATTCCTAGCCCTAGCTAGGTTGGCTTGCAAATCCTTGATTTGGGCATCCTGACCCTTGAGCAACATTCTTGTGACCCTTTCCTCATTTTCATCATCACTGTCGATATTAATTATTTCAAATTCTCGTTCAGTCTCATGCTGATCTTCTTCTTCTTCCTTTATGACCTTCTCTTTGCCTTTGTCCATTTTCTTGGCTGAAGTGGAAGGGATGGCCCCTTGCCTTTTAGAGGTAGCAAACACATGCCTACTTCCTCTTTGATAAGTCAAAGAAAAAGGTTTAATTGTGATCATTTTAGTGCCCTCAATCTTGCTTCTATCATTGTGGTCATATTTGTTTGGCTCGCTGACATCTTGGCTCACTTCTTCATTTGTATCCTTCATGCTGTCATTACTACTCTTTCCTTTGCTACTCTCTGTAGTGCCTTTATCCTCTTCATTTCTTTCTTCATTTCCTTAAATAATTCCATGAGCCTCACTGTGTTCAATATCATCACTTCCTTTAGGCTCAATGCCATCATTATCACTGATTTCTTGCTTGGTCTCATGGCTGCTAACATGGATCTCAACCTCATCACTAATATCCTTGTTGTTTTGATTAGTGTCAACATCATCATCATCATTATTATCATCTCCATTGATTTCATGGCCATCATGATTGCTGCTCTCTTCTTCATTTGTATCATCATCCCCTTCTCCTTCACTGATATCAGCTTCACTGTCTTGTGCACTAACTTCATCTTCACTATGAGTCTTACTATTTTCTGACTCATGGGAACTTTCTTGATTTGCCTTATCCTCACTATTAGAGGTGTCATCATTGGTTTCTGAAATGTCTTCTTCTGCCTCTTCACTGTTTTCTGCACCTTCATTTTGCTCCTCATTACTACTAGGAGCCTCATTGTTTTCACTACCATGACTGTCACCATGGCTCTTTGTTTTACTGTCATGCTCTTTTTTGTCTTCCTCACTACTGCTTTCTTCATTCACATCATCTTGATTGCTAAGTGGCCCATCATTGGTTTCTGCATTACCTTCATCATCACTATGAGCCTCACTGTTTTCACTGTCATCATCATCATTATCACTTGGGATGCTTTCTTCATCATTTCCCTTGTCACTGTCATGAGCCTCACTGACATTTTGGCTCTTAGTACCACTGTTTTCAACGTCATCATCATCTACGTTATCATCATATTTTCCATTTTCTTCATTTTTATCCTCCGTGCTGACATCACTGCCTTTTTCTTTGCTTAATTCTTCCTCACTGTTTTCTTCTTCTTCAATGCTTATTTCATCATTACCCTCTCCTTCTGGTCACTTGATTGTTCATTTTCACTTTCCTCATTGCTTGATGCATTGGGAGAGGGTGAGGAAGGAAGGTTGTCCTGAGGTGAAGGGATATGTGTATATGGTGAAGCATGCTCATCAAGAGATGATGGAGGAGTAAGGACAGGGGAATGAGATGATGAAGGCATGTTTTGCTGAGGATGAGGTTGTGGGTTTGTGAAGACCTCATGGGCAATGAAAACCTCCCATGGAATACACTTTTGCTCCAATTGATGCATCAAAACCATCTTGATGAGAGAATGGTGAAAGAGGCTCTGCATTTGTTGTGAAGGGTGTCTCTTTTGCCCAATATAAGACATCTTATCAATACTCCTGTGGAGATAGTAGGGAAAATGCAACATCTTAACCCTAGTGAAGTGCATGAGAAATCTTATGTGGTAGGAATAAAACCTAGAAAACCTTCCCTCACTTGTGAATTATTTCATAATGACCCTCACCATGGGTGCATACCTCTCAAGAAAATGTGAAAAGGGAAATATAGATTTATTTTAGTCTTTGTATCTGGGCTTGAGGAATGGCTCATAGTGGATTATGTCCAAGCCGGCCTGTTTGAACCACTTTTCACCAACAGTAGGTATTCTAGTGGCAATAGCAATTGCATCTGATGACAACTCAAAGTTTACCCCTGCCAGAGTGACTTGTTTCTCATGTAGGTTAAGGATGAAGAGCCTAGTCAACTCAGGATGACTTTGTACTTGTTGTACTCTTTCAAAAAAATGAAAGCACCCCACATTTTGGAAACATGTGACAGTCATAGGAGAGGCATTAAATTTCATTGTGTTTTGAGGCTCAAACCTATTAATCCTCCCCCCTCTGTGTTGATGCCTCCTTGGCACTTGGCCTTCTTCTTCACTACCATTTCCTCCTTCTACTGACATTTTGACAGTTGCTGCTTTGAAACCCTAGCTCTGCTTATGAAATGGATGTGGAAGAGGGTAATGAAATGATAATGAAAGGACAACCCTTTACAAGTGGAGGAGTGAATGAGTGAGGGTAGGGTGTATCACTATGAGTGAGAGGCAAAATTAATGACTACCCTTGCTGAGTTGTAAACCAAAACTCTGCTTGTACACACTTTGCTCTTATGTCAAATTTTGAAATGGAAAAGGGTAAGGCAAAGTCAATCTGCATTTGGTGTAAGGGACAAAGTTTATGAGTTGATGGAGAAGGTGAAAACACAGCTTTGGATGAATGAGCAACTATCAACAAGGTATCTTTGGTGATCACTAGTCTCCTTAGTATGCAGATGGATAGGTGCTCAAAACAGTGATGCTTTTAACATGAGAATTAGGTTTTTCTTCTTAGGTCTTAAAATTTACTCAATCATAAATCACCACAGATGCTTTGAAGAAGGGCCTGACATCCACTTAGCTCTCAAAGATGCTTTAGAAACCTTTGATGGCAGTTTGGGAAAATTCCGATTTGATTTGAGTGAAGGAGCTGGTGTGGAGGCCCTCCTGGCCAAACGTGCAGCGCATGCATGGGGTGTCGGGTCGAGCTGCATGCGCAACGTGGGCCAGTGAAAAAGGTGTTGGGCCTATTAGGTCTGGCTGAACGTGCAGCATGGGCTAGTGAACAAGGTGTCAGGCCTGTCGGATCAGGCTGAACGTGTAGTGTGTGCCGGTGAACGAGGTGTCGAGCCTGTCGGGTGGGGCTGAATGCGCAACGTGTGCCAGTTTTCTACCAGGCCTGTCGGTATTCTAGGTGAACATGCATTGCGTACCTACAGGCGCGTAGCACCATGTAATTTTGAACGGGGAAACTTCCTAGGCACACAGTTCATGACTCCAGGCATGCAGCGTTGTCCTGAACGTGAAGCACCAGGTAGCCTTGCCCAAATTTTCCTAAAAACCCTCAGATTTTCTCCTCCTGAGCACTTCTAATTATTCTGCAAGGGAAAAATGAGTCAAAATAAAAACAAAATGATCCTTTATATGCCTGGGATGTTTAAATAAATCATTGTAAACCCATCTTCTAATGTTTTGAGTCCTTTCAATTTTCACTAAGTCCTTTGACATTTTGTTGTGCAGAGACTTGAAAACCTTTAAGTGACTCTTCCTTTTGCTCCTTGAGGGTTCACATGCTCATTTGATGTTTTCATGGGAGGGTTGCACACAGTGGTGTTTTCAAAGTCCCCTGTGTTTCTCATCATAATATTCAATCTAGCTTTCTTACCTTTTTCTCACTAACCTCTTTTACACTGTTTACTATGCAGGTTGCTGAAATGATAATTCAAACCTTGCTTTCTGATATTATTTACCTCTTGGTTCTACAGATTTTGTTTGAGTCACAAGGTTGATTTTCTTTGGCCTGTTTATGCCCTTTAATACTTTCACTCAATAGGTGTTATGATAACCCTGAAGTGGCTTTCCCCTCTGATCTTTAAAGGATGCTAATTTCACTTTTGACAACTTCAGGAATTTTCATAGAGCAGTATTTTCAAAAAAATTTCTTATTCTTACCTTGGAGTTCAATATATCTTGTGCTTGGCAGGTGACTGAAAACCTTGGCTTCACCTTTCTCACTAATCCTCAGGCATGAGAAACTCATCTTTAACCAGGCCATTTATGTTTTGTAGGTGCCATAAAAGCACTGAGTTTACCTTTTTACTCTTTGGTGATAACTTGCTGGAGACATGAAATTGGCTTCTTTTAGCCCGAGGGTTTGATCTATTCATCTTGGCACAACAACAACCCTAAAAACTTTCCTTTTTTCTACCTTGACACCTAACCTTATATTTTTCTCATTTATGCATGGCAAGCTTATTTAAAACATCTTTGATGGGTTTCTCTCATAGCAGCATTGTCAAAACCCTTTCTTGCTTGCATCATGAAGTTGTAATCATGTTTTTTGACCTTTTGGACACTTCTTAGTGTGGGTGATTTGAATAAATGGATTTTCCCTTTTTCACTGACCTTATTTACATATTTATTCTTTGAGATAGTGAGGCATTTCACCTTGGCAGACGCTGGGATGTCACACACAACAGCCCCTTCAAATCTTCCTTCTGTTGTCATTATGGGGGCTTAACATCATAATTTTAATTTTTAGACCATTTCTGGCATGAAAAACTCCTTGGGATGACTTTGTAATATTTACAGACAGTGATATCTTCAGAAACACTTTGCTGTCATTATGGAATCCAAACTTACCCCTTCACCTTCTCTGATCACCTCACCAAAACCCTAGGTTTTTGGGATGCTTAAGAACAATTATCAATGTTTTCTTCTAATTTATCTATAGCCCTTTCAAGTTCATTCATTTCTATCCAGTTCACCTCACCTTTTTCCCAAATTTATCTATAATTTCTATAAAAAAATTCTTCAGGTTTGGTTTCTTGGTGTGCCTCCTTCATGTGATTTGCTCCATTAGATCTTTGCTTGGTGCACTGTTGGCCCAATCAGGCTTAGAAACCTTGATTCTTCTTGAACACAAATTGCTTCCCCTTTCTTTGCTGTGAATTTCTTTATTAAGGAGCAATCCTTTTACCTTACCAATTGTCTGCTAATAGCCACTTCAACACTCTTGCAGAAATGTCAAAATTCACATTTACCCTTTGCAGAACTTGAACTTGATAAAGTAGTCCTCCTTGGAGATTTTCTGATCTTTCTTGGACAACCATGTGCTGATCTTGTTTTACATTTGAGCCAGCTTCTAGCACAGGAAAGGTAGTGCTTTAAACACCAAAATGAAAACCCTAAAACCTATGAAACCCTAATGACCTAGTGGGAGGATCCTTTGACTTGGTATTTGACTAAAACTTGGTTTGGGGTCTTCAAATGTAAAAACAAAGTTTTTGACAAATTGATGTATTGAAGATCCAAAATCCAATGTACTTGATTTATCTAAAGAGCCTACAGAGATATTTTTGAGACCATCAATGCTTGAGGAACCTAGTGAACATGGGAAGGAACAGGTTGTTTGGTAACCCTAGATGGAAAGTGGAGGGGTGAGGCAAAGGAAAAACAGAGTGCTAAGGTTATAGGTGGGAAAATAGGATATGGATGAGTGGCACAAAACCATCAGGGGTCTTTTAGGAGTGGTAGGTTAACCATGGAATGGAAAAATAGTAGAATAGTGAAAATTTGGTATAAGGATAATGAAGGCAGTGAGATTTTTAAAACTCACAATATTCATGAATCTTGTTTTTAGAAATCTAGAACTGATATTTAGTCATCTATAGATAGTAAAAATTACTGATGACTAACACCACCATTAGTGATAAAGTCACTCAATTTCTTAAATAGTTGTTGCAAGATATCAACTTTAATTATAGTAAATATAGTTTCAAAAGCCAACAAAGAGAGATATTCACATCCAAGTGGGTTTTTAAGAGACTCTACAGTAAAAAAAAATGGTGAGAACAGAAACCAGAGAGTCTAAAACTACTAAAAGTGAGAATTATGGTTCCAACTTTCTCTCTGATTGTAAGAGAAATTATTTGTATTAATGAAGAGGTGAGATCTGGCATTGAAGCAGTGTTGGAAAAATTGTGGTATTCACACCGGGATCTGGTCATGCCTACAATATTCTGGTACATTCATGGGTGACTCCATACAATAAATGACTTCATGTTGTGAAGCTTTCTCTTTAACAACTCCAAGACTAGGATTGGAGCTCTAAATCAACAAGAAAACTATAGCTCCCACTACATACTCATATATACCTTTAACATCACCATAGAAAATATCTTCACTCTCTTGGATCTGACACCATTTTTTGTCTATAATATCCAATCATGAAACAAGGGACACATAAATTTATATGAAAAAAATTACCAAAGGAGAAATTATATTATAAAACATTTTTGTGTTTATTTGTATTGTGCAAATGGTCACAATACATAATGATAGGTGACCATAACATTGATCTCCAAATTAGATTTTTAGTTGAAGCCATTTCTTCAACTTCTTCCACAATATCTCCATGAATCTCTCCATAAATATGTTAAGAAATATGCATCCCTAACATCACTTATTTATCTTGATATATCATTCTTCTATGGTTGGTATACTTCATTACGATTTCATTTCATAATTTATACATTACATATATTTCACAAGAATGAGTTATTCCATCATAAAGTAGGGAAATTAAAAGGAAAGAACTTTTGCACACCCATCTGAAAAATAAATGTTGGCCATACTACATGTAATTAATAATTTGCATCCATACCTAATAGGAAGACACTTCAAAGTAAAAATAAATCATGATAGCTTGAAGTAATTCCTTATAAAATAAACAAAAATGGGTTATAAATATGTTGTGTTATTACATGGAAATGATATAAAAGAAAGGAAAACAAAATATATTTGTAGATGCACTCTCAATGAAAGAGGAAGACACAAAGGGTTTACTATGTGTTATTTCCACTCCACATTCTGATTAGGTAGAAGAAGCACAAATAAAATGGAGACAAGATGAGAAGGTATGCAAAACCATTTAGAAACTACAAGAGGACATTGATGCAGTGGGATACTCTATGTGGAATAATGATTTGTTTTGGTATCAATATATCTTATACTTATGCAAGAATTCTCAACTAAAATCGAAGGTCCTTTTGGAATTACACACTTTTGTTGTAGGAGGGAATTCAAGGTTCTTGAAAACATACCATAGGGTCAAGAAAGGGTTTTTTGAAAGTTATTAAAGCATATGTGCAATTTTTTTTGGTTGAATGTATGGTATGGAAACATAATAAGGGAGAGAAAATAAATACCACAAGGCTCCTACAACCATTAGCCATACCACGCCAACATTAGTAATAAGTTTTAAAGGATTTTATTACAGGTTTACCCAAATATGAGGGAAATAATTCCATTATGGTAGTGGTAGATCAAGTGAAAAAATACGCCCATTTGTGTTCTCTTTTTCATAATTTCAAAGAAATTATAATGGTAGAATCATTCATCAAACTGTCCAAAATCTACATGCAATACCAAAGATTATTGTAACTTACAGAGATCCAAGTTTCACTGGAAAATTTCCGACTAATTTTTTTTTAGTTACTCAATTGGCTCACAACTCATCTTACCATCCTCAACCCGATAGGAAAACTGATATTGTGAATAAATTTCTAGAAGGAAGTCTAGGTTTATTCTCATATAATAGTCAAACACGATGCTTTAATTAGTTTCCATTAGTAGAATGGTGGTAAAACACATCCTTCCATACTTGATAAAAAATGTCTCCATTCATGGCACTTTATGCATATCATACCCAATCCACCACATCCCCCTTGAAAGGGGCCTATAAAGGATAAAGTAGTGGAGCACCATAAAGGGAACCAACAAGAGGTTCTCAAATCATTAAAGGAGAACTTGGTTATAGCACAAAATAGGATGAAACAAAAATCATGTCAACACCATAGTGAAAAGGAACTTGAAGTGTGGGATTGTGTATTTGTGATACTACAACCTTATAAATAGATGCCCCTCGAGAAACAAAATAGGGAGAAAATATTAGAATAAAGGTATTATGGTGTCTATAAGGTGTTGCATAGGATTAAGTATGGATTAAAAATTAGAGATTCCTCCAACTTCACATATACATCTAGTATTACATGTTTCTTACTTGAAGAGGGAAATTGATACTAGATTCCACTCCAATATATTTTAGTAGAGAATAATGAAGGGGAGAAAATCATAATAGAACCAAAAATAATCCTACAAACATGAATTAAGCGGATGATAAATTGAGAAATTATTGAGTACCTCATTAAATGGAATCACCTGCCAATGGAAGAGGAGACATCGAAAGATAAGTTGTTCATGAAAAAAAACCAGTAGTTTATAAACTATTGAGGACAACATTTGTTTGAAGGGGAGGGGTATTAATTTTTCATAGAGGAGCATTGTTCTTTGCTTTGATAGTTACATTTCTTAATTAATATGTTAATTTCACCCCAATTCATTATATCATTATATTGATATACATTATTAACCATTAGAATATGAAACTATGAAGAAATAACAACACCATCATCATCTAAGAAACATAATATAAAAGATCAAAGAAAGAGAAGCATCAACACATAGAGACACCATGATTGGTCCAAGACCATGTAAAAACCCGCTACGAGAAAAGCCCTTGCAAATTATTCTTCTAGATCATCATAAAATGATTCATTAACAAGAGTAAAATGATCCATAGATACAAATCTACATGATGCGGGAAAAAAAAATAACACATGCATAGTGTGACCTTACACATATCTCTGGTGAAGGAACTTGATTCTAAGAACTGAGATGCAATAACACTGGATGAAGCACACTGATGAATACTGTTGATACGAAGAGAAGATTGCTGATACATATTGCAGCAGAAACACATAGAGAAGATCTACATATATGTATATCTACAACCTCAAGAGCATGGATCTAAAATATCATCAAGTGATCTCAACTACCAAGTCCTAGATCTAAGTCGAGGACATTGTTAATGAATGTCCTGAAGCGAATGTGACTATGTGACAGATGAATTATAACGTTTCTCAAACAACTGAATGATAAAAAAATCAGATCTGCCCAGTAAATCTCTTATCTGTGGCCTTAAGAATGTATGTCTATGGCTGAAGCACCCATAACACCGACCTCAGTGTTCTGTGCTTGCAGATGAAGCACCCATCCAATGTTGAGGATCTGATCAACCCTGAACCTTGACCACGCCCTGTAAACTGACTACTTGTAACTATACCATCTCGACCATGACCTTGACACATTTTTCTCGTAGTTATGGATAGGCTAAACCGCTATCTGCCAGTGGTTATGGCCCGAACACCCAAATTGGATGCGAGACCCTACCTATGATCCCGATCTCTTTGTGTGAGTTCCTTTCGACGTACCTGTGAAAGCCAAAAAATAAAATATGAAACAAAGACAAAAATAGTGTGAATATGATCTCATGAGAAAATGTGTGAAATGAACTTTAGGTCACTTCTATTTATAAATTTGTGAGGTATTGCTTGGGGCTTTAACTGAATCCACATGCGGTTAGGTCGACCCATAAAATAATAAAATAATTCATAACTTAATTTCTGCTTAAACGGTTGGGGTGATTTATAGGTCGATTTTGGTCCTCTCGAAAAGAGGAATCTAATGCAATTATAATCTCTACCATCTGAGATATCCATAGTGGAATTTGACGGCAGTTTCATAATTTTAACACTCCCTCTCAACCAAGCAGAATTCCACCTGCTAATATGTTCTTTGATCAATATTCCATTCTATTATCTTCATGCATCATAACATATCGTCACTCTGTCTTGTAGTCGTCATGTTGTGGATCTTTCTTATTTCAAATCATCAATGTAATATTCATGATTATTCCTACCTATCTCTTAATTTTTCCTGCTCATATGCTAAACATTCTCGGATCTAGAAAAAAAAAAAATTCGGAGGGTAGCTTAGGCTACCACCCTTCATTCATCAGGCTATCATCCTAGATTCTCTGCCAGCGAGCTACTACCCAGAATATATTCATTAATCATCATTGGAGTGCATATCAAGAGGGAGCACATCTCAAATTGTAACCACATAGGGGAGTGCATCTCTATCCAGAACCTCATGGGGGATTTATACCTCTACGACCCCATATCTAGCAATAGGATATCCATCCATGCAAGGGATCCTATCTCGACCTTGGTATCACATCGGGGAGCACGCTCTCAACCCAGAACCGTATAGGGTTTTCTCAACAAATCCTATTGATTACTGATCTTCCCATCAATGACCATGTATATTCATGTGGTAGAACACCTGCATCATAGTCTCCTTGGTCTGTACACCTCAAGTATACTCTCAACTCATTGTCCAAACGAGGAGCGATATTCCTGACAAGCCTTGCTTATGGGTATGATGCCAACCGGGGTATATTCTTCAAACACTAATCAGGGGAGCAACATTTTCCTACCCTATGAAGAGAGGGGAGTAGCATATCAACCCTATGGGTAAGATATAGGGAATATTCCCTATTTTCCAGAGTTCCCTTAATGCCAAGAGCCCTCTATCTCAATTCCTCTTCCTGGAATCTCAAACAGGGAGGAATATTTTGCTCAGTGTACTCGATTAGCATTGATCTCATATGGTATCTGCTAATTCTTGTTCATACAGGACATCACATCAAGTTTTATGTTAGAACATACATAATCATGTAAATTACAACAAGATACCATAATAATCCTCCCTCTCATGGAGGTGTCAATTGTTGAGGTATAAAAGGTGTCTTTCTAACTCCTATTTATCCCACATTAATTATCAATCCAGGTGCGACTTTTTATCTCAAGAGTGTACTCAGTCTGAGGTGGAAATTTAATCCAAGAGTAATGCTCTTTAATGTGCAGTACAATGTTTCAAATACAAGAGTAAACAATGCTTGAAAATGAAATCTAATTACAATGACATGAAACTAAATGCTCTAAAATCTAATCACTCTCTCAACAATCATCAGTAAAGGATGCAGTAGTAATAACTCTTTCTTCTGGAAACTGATGTAAATGAAATAAAACATAAACAAGATCCTCAATCTGAGAACTTAGACAGTAATAGCCAATGTCCTTTACATTTTTTGATCTTACACTCCACACCAAAGCAATTAAATGGAAATGGAAATTGAACTAAATCACTAATGTTGCTAATGAAAGTAAACTAGGTAAGCTCTCAAAGCAAAACCAACTCTTTGCAGGAATGAAATAGACTGTAAACTAATTAACTGAAATGAACAACAAATCTGGAATTGAACAGCAATAGAAATGAATAGCAAACTCTAACTAATGGAATTGAACAACACTTTTATCTAATGGGATTGAACAACAAAACTCTACTAAACAGCAAAACCTATTGAACAGCAAACTGAATGGAACAACAAATGGATCGGAACAACAACTGAAACAAAACAGCAACTGCTGAACATCGTAGCTCTGTTAAAACATAACAAGACAAGTTATACAGAGATTAAGATTATTGTTAAATTAGAAAGGAACGGCAACGCAATTCACCAATGTAACACACCAATATTATAAAGCAATAAAACAGTAAACTATTAAACTTGAAACTGTAATAAAAGTAAATGCAAACTGTTACACAACTATAATCGAAAGATAATAATACAGATGGCAAGTGGATCCACCAGGGCCGGGCCCTTTGCTGCTAGTGAAGCACTGCCAAAATACTCCAGTATCAAATAATGGAACAATCTCTGAATTATATATTAATCATATGTAGTAGAGTTTACAAGCAATCATACTCTGTTTTAATTAACAAGAGTCGATGAACAATTCTGAAAATTACAACAGGAAATCCCTCCCTAATGGCAATACATGATCTCCTTTTATAATTAGAAAGAGGAGAAAATAAATAGTAAATGTGATCCCTCATAACAAAATTGGATTGTTCCCAACAACTTGATCAGCAAGAAAATATATTTCCATCAATCATTCAACAGGAGCAAGTCGAATTTGGTATTGCAATTGACATCATTTGGAAAACAGTCGCAACAGTGAATATGAGAAAATCATCCTCAGAGAACCTTCTATTTCTCTTAATACGGACCAAATTTGGGCAAACCATTTTTTTAAAAGTTAATTCGGTCCGTTCTAGACAAAACCTATGTTTCGGATTTTCCAGATTCTTCTCCATTTGCCCAGAATGTCCAATGAAAAACTGACACTTCTTATTCTAGCGAATTTCTGAGTTGGAATATTCGATGATGATCTGGAGATCAAATCTGCAATCTGGCAAATATCTTGGAGGCTAAAATGGTGAGTGATGTTACAAAATATATTAATAAACCATCATTGATAAAATCATGCATAATAATCATCAATTTATTAAAAATAAAGGAGAAGAAATAATATTTATCCATAAGAGCATAAATAATTATAAAATGGATTTATATGATAAATTATGATAAATGACATGATAAAGAAGAGTAGAAATGGATGAAATAGGTGTTAAAAAGTGATAATAATAATAACATATTAGCAACCCAACACACCCCCAAATTGAATATATTGCATATCCTCATGCAACCTAGAACTGAACATATTGCATGTCCTCATGCAACCCAAAGACAAAACCCATGTGTTAACCAAGCAAAAAAAATTGTTCATCCCAACTCATGAAATGGACGGAACAAGATATTTTTTCCTCAAATAATGAATATTCAATTTTAGCAATCTTGATGAAGGCGTAACAATTTTTACAATTGACGTTCAACTATATGTATATGAAGTTGCAGAAAAATGTGATATAAGTAACAACAAACTTCATTAATCATTTTCTTTAAAATCAGATCGTTTTGATGCACAGATCATGAGATATAAACAAAATGGCTGTAGGTGATAGTGCATAATTTTCGAAATTTTATGAACTAATTTAGCGTGAAATTATCTGGGTTTGTGTATTTTAATGATACCTCTTTGTTATCCAGAAATCACAAGAATTCAGTTCATAGTTTTAAAGATATATGCAAATTAATTTCTGCACTGTATAAAAATGAAATTGTATGCCTTAAACGAGAAAGAAAGTAGAAAAAATCCATCATGTGTAGCAATTCCTCCCCCAAACTAAAGAATTAGCATGTCCTCATGCAATGCTAGAAAAAAAAGAGAGGTGGTTGCTACAATCTGTTGAAATCTATGCTTGGTGTAAAACAACATGGAATAAGGGAGGTGTTGAGAATGAATAAGAATATCAATGGATGATAAAGAATATTACTGACATGGTCATAAGAAAGAAATGAAGGAAAGAAACACTCCCCCAAACTGAAAGATGAGATGTCTCTAAAAAATGGGAAGTGGTAAAGATGTGGAATGAATGATGATAAATAATGCTCAATGGATTTTCATGAAATTCTCCTAAATTCATAATAAATCAGAAAATTATGCTATTTTACCTCAAGTGCTACCTCCGAAAAAAATGTGGAATGACATGTAGAAAATAGCGTTAGTTGAAGCTGATGTAGGCTGAACAGATACTGAAAGTGATGCAAAATGTAGAAGTCATGCAAGCACATCATATCTGAAGAATTGTACGCGTTCGTGAGTTGCGCGAGCCTTTGCTGTTAGTTGCAATAGTGTGGTCATGTTGCGAATAGAATTCCCCCCCATACTTGTTGTTCTCCTATAAACAAATCACGATTCTACATGCAATTTTCTTGAATCCAAAGTGTTAATTTTGAAGAGCAACAGATAAGATGTATGTCAAAAGTTCAATCAGAAAAAATTCTGTAGAAATGCAGTATGAATATTGTGGCAAATCAGCAAATAGAATAACATCGTACTGCACAACAATTGTACAGCATGGAAAGGCATACATACTTATGATATGATCAACAAATTATCGCATTACTAAAATCAATGCATATTTTGAAATCGTGAGTAGATATGGAAATGTTTATGTAATGATTCAAAAATAAGGGAAAAAGATAGCTGATGTGAAAAAAGTACTTATGCGGTCATTATCCACATAAACCATTATGATCTATTTATAAACAAAGGGTTTAGGAGCATACTCTCATTTGATATTAGATAAAGATATAAGAAAAGGGTTTATCATTACTATTGATTTGTGAAAAATATGACTCCAATACCATCAGCAGAGCTCTGTTGCCCACAGGTGTCTATAACCTTGACAAAGTTGCTTTCTCACCCTTGGAACCATTATCCTTTATTTATGCCTAAGGAAGTGTTGTGTGATGTCATGATGGAGGCCACTATGCTGGCTTGGGAACCAGATGAATCAAAATGCCACTCACCAGGAAGGAGTGAAAGGTGGGCAAGTCGGCTCGTGATGAGACCTCATGTTCCAAGGACTTTTTATTTTTCCGAGTTGTCCATTGGATCATATCCCTGGTGCGGTGGCCATAATGGGAATGCCACTTCATTGCTCCCTTATGATCATGGTAGGCTGACTCTTGATGAGACCCCCTATCCTCCATCTGCCATATCATAGAATTGTTAGTGATCACATAGAGATTTTTTTCTTCTTTTTTATGTAGCACTTCCCTATTTATGTATAGAGGATGGCTCAACACTCCTTAAGAGTAGGGATGGTGGAAGAAGTCTGAACATCTCAATAGCAAAAGTATGCCCTTATTCTTATTCAATAAATAAAAATCAAAGAGAGTTATGAAGATTTAGGGAAGAACCAACATGATAAAGATAACCCATCATATTAATTTTAGTGAAAATAAAGACAACAAAGTGATATAGATGTTTGTGTCATTTCCTTTTCTTATCACTACAAAAAAATTTCTTAAAAATTACAATTTCTCTTGATTTGCTGATTCTAGTAACCTCTAATTTTTGTGTCCTTGCATAAATTGTATGTTTGCCTTTAAAAGAGTCATGAAGAATTCACAAAAATCCTCAAAATGTTGTTCTAAAACAAGAAAATTTCACTCAAAAAGTGTTGTTCCTTAGATGAAACAGTTGTTGTTCCTTAAGAGGAACAGTAAAAACAATCTGCGAAAATGTTGTTCCTTTGAAAAGGGACAGCAAAAACAGTCGACAAAGGAAACATGTTGTTCTTTTTAAAAGGAACAACAAAAACAAGCTGGAAAATGTTGTTCCTTTGGAAAGGAACAACAAAAACAGGCGGCAAAAACTGTTGTTCCTTTGGAAAGGAACAGCAAAAACAAGCGACAAAAACTGATGTTCCTTCGGAAAGGAACAACAAAAACATGCGGCACAAGTGTTGTTCCTTTTGAAAGGAACAACAAAAATAATCAACGGAAATGTTGTTCCTTTTGAAAGGAACAACAAAAAGAAACACACAAACGCGTTATTTCTTAAGAGGAATGACTGTTGTTCCTTAAAAGGAACAACAAACAAATATAAGCACGCAAGATTTTTGTTCCTTAAGAGGGACGGTTGCTATTCCTTAAGAGGAACAACCACTGTTCCTTAAGAGGAACAACATGAAAAATAAAAGACACAAAAAAGTGTTGTTCCCTATAGGGAACAACAAAGAAAATGCACACAGAAATTGCTATAAGGAACAAAAAAGGAAAAAAAAAAAAAATAGAGGAAAGAACAAAACTAATGTACAATCTATTGTCAAGAAAATCCAATCAACTAGAAAGGAAAATTTATATACAGGTCTAAAAAAAAAGTAAATTTTTACAGAATTTGTGCTGCCGAAGAATTGCCTTCTGCAATTGAAACTTGCATGGTGGGGTCCTTATTGTTCAATTGCCAATAGAGCGGAAACTACAATTTAAAGGGATCAACACCTAAAACACAAAACATAAAAGAAATCAGAAAAGAAACAACACTTTATTAAGTTACAACAGCTATGATGTTATTTCCTAAGGGAATATCAATTTGTTAATGGAAAAAAAATGATCTTTTTGAAAAATGTTTTCGTAGCAGTGACGTGAATCTTCAAATGGAAACCAATTCTTCATTTCATCTGTTGTAAATCTGTTAGGTAATGAACTGGATGAAATGCCCTTGTTTCATTAAAATTTCTTTCAAAAATCACTCGTCCATAAATTGACCTTCTTTGTTCTGCTAAGACCTGCAAAAAACGAGTGTCTACCTGCAATAAAACATTAAATCATGGAGAAATAGAGGTGATCAGGCTCCCATAATCCAATAATTATGCAAAAAAACTAACAAATAGTTACTCTGTAAAACAAATCCACGGACAAAATTAATTTATTACCTGTGGGAGAGCAATGGCCAATCATACTAACTAGGAGTGTTTTAATCATAACTTCTTTGTTTTTAGTCCAATTTGAGTGATTCTAAAACCAAATGAAATTTAATTCAGAGATATGTCTCCAATAGAAACAGGTTTTAAAAATTCCATGTAATGGTATGTTAAATTTTCTTAGAACAACCTGCATAATAGAGTCATTTTCGATTTTCCAGCTCAGACCAATAGTTTATATTTCAAGCATAAATTATTCGTTTGATGACAGATTAAACTGATTCAAATTGGAAATGAAATTAGATTCATTTATTTATCTCCAATATAAATATGTTTTAAAGACAAGAAGAATTGATGGGTCAAATATGTTAGTGAACAGCTAAGAAAACAGAGTTTCAAGAGTGCTGATTTATGATAAGCAGTCAGTATTTTGGTCATAAATTCCTCATACGATATCGAATTAAAGTGATTCAAATTGAGTTCTAAACTATATTCATAGAGGAATCTACCATAGAAACAGGTTTTAAAAATATAGGCATTTAGGCCTCTAAAATCTGACTGTCCCAACTCTGTTCCTGAGCTGCCTGCTAAAATCCCTGTTAATGTTTTGGTTCTAACATTTTCGTTTCAAATCCAAATGGAGTGATACAAATTGGATTGGAAAGTAGACATCAAGGGCTAATTAATATAGAAACATGTTTTAAAAATATTCACTTTTGGTCCCTCAAAACATGACTGTCCCAACTTTGTTTTCAAAAATTTCATCAAGCCCGCAAGCCAAAAAATATGATATTCAAGCAATTTTTCTGTATTGGTGATAAAAATGAATGAGTGTTTCTAGACCTATTATTTTCAATACAATACATCTACATACACAAATAAATTAAAATATTTATCACCGATGTTGATTTCCCTAGCGTGTTGCAACAAATATATATATATATATATATATATATATATATATATATATATATATATATATATATATATATATATTAATAAAAATGTATTTATTTGTGTCTTTATTTATTTATTTTCTCCACTAACCTACTCTTATTTGAAAATTTAATATGCTTATGTATAAGAGTATTTCCAGTGGAGCCATTTTCGAAATAAGGCCCCTAGTATGTACATACCCAAATTTGAAAAATGCATGTTGATAAATAGTAAGGTATGAGAAGCCAACTTCCCTTCTTGTAAAGAAATTGGGCGAGAATTCTCAATTTCTTGGGAATCTTGCTCAGTCTCTTCTGTTTGGCTATGCATCTCAGCAAAGGCTACAAATGGTGATTATGTGGCCCGAAGGGAGCTAGTAGGTTGTCTAGAAGCGACTTTTCTAGGGCCTACTGATGGTTGAGATTCGGCTTTCTTAATGATATCGTCGATAAAGGTTGTTCTCCCAAGGGTCACCGATCCCTTAGGTTTTTTAGGTTTGGGAGGAATTTTGTTTTGTTTAGATTTTCTAGTCATTCAAAAAAAAACGCAAGCATTCATTCCTACCTTAAATTTCACTCAATTCTGCTATGAAGCGGGCCAATGAACAAGTATGTTCCTCGCTCGGTACGTAGGTTCTTACTGTCCATTTTTAATACCCAATTCTTCCCTTGCAGAAAAAAAATCAAATATGCATCACTCTTTCTAAACGGAATACACTCTCCCCAGCAACGACACCAAAATGTTGAGGTATAAAAGGTGTCTTTTTAACTCCTATTTATCCCACATTAATTATCAATCCAGGTGCGACTTTTTATCTCAAGAGTGTACTCAGTCTGAGGCGAAAATTTAATCCAAGAGTAATGCTCTTCAATGTGCAGTACAATGTTTCAAATACAAGAGTAAACAAATGCTTGAAAATGAAATCTAATTACAATGACATGAAACTAAATGCTCTAAAATCCAATCACTCACTCAGCAATCATCAATCAAGGATGCAGTAGTAATAACTCTTTCTTCTAGCAACTGATGTAAATGAAATAAAACATAAACAAGATCCTCAATCTAAGAACTTAGACAGTAATAGCCAATGTCATTTACAGTTGTTCATCTTACACTCCACACCAAAGCAATTAAATGGAAATAAAAATTGAACTAAATCACTAATGCTGCTAATGAAAGTAAACTAGGCAAGCTCTCAAAGCAAAACCAACTCTTTACAGGAATGAAATAGACTATAAACTAATTAACTGAAATGAACAACAAATCTGGAATTGAACAACAATAGAAATGAACAACAAATCTGGAATTGAACAACAATAGAAATGAACAACAAACTCTAACTAATGGAATTGAACAACACTTCTATCTAATGGGATTGAACAACAAAACTCTATTAAACAACAAATCCTATTGAACAACAAACTGAACGGAACAACAAATGGATCGGAACAGAAACTGAAATAGAACAGCAACTGCTGAACAACGTAGCTCTGTTAAAACATAACAAGACAAGTTATACAAAGATTAAGATTTTTGTTAAATTAGAAAGGAATGGCAACACAATTCACCAATGTAGCACACCAATATTATAAAGCAATAAAACAGTAAACTATTAAACTTGAAACTGTAATGAAAATAAATGCAAACCATCACACAACTATAATCAAAAGATAATAATACAGATGGAAAGTGGATCCACCAGGGCCAGGCCCTTTGCCGCTAATGGAGCACTAGCAAACTACTCCAGTATCAAATAATGGAACAACAGTTGAATTATATATTAATCATATGTAGCAAAGTTTACAAGCAATCATATTCTGTTTTAATTAACAAGAGTCGATGAACAATTCTGAAAATTACAATAGGAAATCCCTCCCTAATGGCAATACATGCTCTCCTTTTATAATCAGAAAGAGGAGAAAATAAATAGTAAATGTGATCCCTCATAACAAAATTGGATTGTTCCCAACAACTTGATCATCAAGAAAATATATTTTCATCAATCATTCAGCAGGAGCAAGTCGAATTTGGTATTGCAATTGACATCATTTGGAAAACGGCCACAATAGTGAATCTGAGAAAATCGTCCTCAGAGAACCTTCCGTTTCTCTTAATACAGACTGAATTTGAGCAAACCATTCTTTGAAAAAGTTAATTTGGTCCGTTCTAGACAAAACCCATGTTTCGGATTTTCCAGATGCTTCTCCATTTGCCCAGAATGTCCAACACAAAACTCACACTTCTTATTCTAGCTAATTTCTGAGTTGGAATATTTGATGATGATCTGGAGATAAAATTTGCAATCTGGAAAATATCTTGGAGGCTAAAATGGTGAGTGATGTTACAAAATATATTAATAAACCATCATTGATAAAATCATGCATAATAATCACCAATTTATTAAAAATAAAGGAGAAGAAATAACATTTATCCATAAGAGCATAACTAATTATAAAATGGAATTATATGATAAATTATGATAAATGACATGATAAAGAAGAGTAGAAATGGATGAAATAGGTGTTAAAAAGTGATAATAATAATGACATATTAGCGGCCCAACATCAATCACACATGGATACCATAATAATCCTCCGTCTCACGGAGGTGTCAATCACAAGCCTAAGCTTATCTTGAACAACTAAACTGTCTCAATAAATGGATAAATCACAATCCCAACTATATCTATATGGGATTCTCTATCATCATAGTGTATCCATGTCTTATCCAAATCATTCTCAGATAACTCTCTAAGGAGCTTCTACATCATGTCTCATAGCTAGCCTTGATAGCAACATTGTATCCAACGTCGGTCGTGTTATGAACCTCTCATCCAAGATATCATGGAATATCTCATACTAATGCAGCATCCAAATGTGCTCATCAATACTAATCCCAAATTTCATTAGTTCATCCATGCAACTACATATCATGGGAGAAATATCTCAACCTTTAAGAGTAGAACAAATAAAATATGTTTGGTGGAAATTTTGAATGAAGAAGCTCAATCATGAATTTAATCATATTCTATACACATCATTTATGGATGGATGTTCAAAATAAAACTTCAATGCTTCAATAAACTAATAGATGCCATGTCAAGTCCAATCAACATTTGAACTTTAAATCAGAGTGTCCAAGGATTTATATTATACAATGATATTTCAACAGACTTGCAATATGGAATTTCTTTCCCAAATTCTAGAAATCGATTCATCGTGCCATGATACATCATTACGAGATTCATAAGCCATCTCCCTCTTACTTATATTTTTAGAGGCTCGTCACCTATCAAGGGTTATTGTGTAGGTAAATCCCCTTTGCGGATAGAGGTGATCCCTCTAGCCCTAGGGTGGGTCTAGCAGCAAGAGGACATGCTAATGTTTCAGTTCCTATATAACGAATGAAATGATTTGGGATAGATTGTCCTACCTGTGATCCAACGTGGTTTTTGTAGCTATATCAGAGGTCTCTCGATCCTTGTCCCGACACGTCGCAATCCTTCAGCAATGGTACTCGGGTTCCTACACAAAGATTAAAGGAAAAAACTAGCATACATAACAATAATTGCATTCATAACTAGCTAATCAGTCAAGGAAGATTAAATGTATTGCGTAAGATAAACCACATCAACACAAGAAGGGAACCAAAACATCAGTAATGTATATATTAAGAGAAAGAAAGAGATTACAATTGGAGCCTTGACATCGCAGCCTCCTTCAGCGGGTCTAGTCAGAATGCGTCTCGAGTATTCGTCAGGGAATTTGGACGTGGCGAGGCAAAACTTAAGCTCTCTCTCAACAAGGGTCTCTCTCTCTGCTCTAACTCACCAGCTATATCAAATTGTTTCAGCAAAATGTTCAGCAATTCCTCTTCAGCTAGCTGCATTTATGTGAGATTGGTGTATTTATAGAAGGAGAGGAGGAGGTTGGGATCCCTCAAATTGTGGAAGGGAGGCATTATCCTTTGGGAGGTTGCCCCAAAAGGAGGAAACAAGAAGCCAAAGGAAGGTGTTCGTGGTTATGTAGTCGAACAACCCAAGCTGACTCGCTCACAAAGTATTTAGCTTGGAAACTTCACTTCTATATTTAAAAAACTTTCCAAAAACAGCTCAGCGTGAGTAGCTCACTGGGATAGAGTGCAAATGGGTGTGGGGCTCAGTGTTAATTTCCTTCATCAGCGCGAGGCCATAACGGCCCGCCAGTGCCAACCCAAAATCATGTGTTTTTGATGGTTTGTTCCAGGAAAATTCAACAGAGGAAATGTTCTCCTCATGGCAAGGGATGTAATGCCACTTTTTGTAAGGCATGACACTTCATATAAGTCACAAAAATGGTCCTCCAATGTGTGGGATGGGGATTGTAGGGACGGTGACAAAATTTTGTGTAACAGATGCCCCCTAAAGCATGAAGTCCAAGAGAGAGGGAGGGGTGAAATGCTTTACAAGAACGCGTTCGAACCAAACACCGCTGTTAGAAGACCTGCAAGTAAAAATACAATTGATATCTCTGATACATGAACATGTGGCATGGGCACAGACATCCATAATAGAGTACATAAAAGTTGAGATCTTAGGTATGGACGCAACCATCCAGTAATAAGGATCAACAAATAGACTCAGGTATGATCACAACCATCCAATAAAAAAGAGTCATGCATATAGTCATGATAGACCACAATATCTCGCAGCCTAGATCTCATCAAAAAAAACCCAGGGTCTTACGCTCCATCTCGAACCAAACAAGTACAAATTCAAGCATGCAAATATGTGAGCTGAAGTCGAACATGCAAGAAAGTCACCTGATTACCAACCAATGATTAAAGTTGTTAACAAGCACAAGAGAAACCATCAATAATGAAAATGCCTCTCAAGGTACAAGAGGTACAATCCATGGAATGTGAATAGTGATCTAGTGTTGAACACCCGCAGAATCACTCGATCGAAGGCCAACGATGTGGACTTGTTGTCAAATGCGAAGAACTTTCCATTTAGGCATGCAAGTTCCAAGGTACTAAAAGGGATTCTCTAGATCAACTTCTTGGATAATGAGCTGAAGTCGACAGGAAGTAACCCAGTCAAAGGAGGGCCATAAGGTTTCCCACATCATCGGCACAAGATAGAGGAACATAATGATAGTGAATCAGGACTAAATAGAGGATCACAGGGAGGTTGAAAACTGCAATCAGAAACTTCTCTTGAACATATCATTGACACAACTCCGGATTTTGCAGTATTTGACATCAAGGGATCTAAGGTCATGATGACGTGGCAAAGAGCAGATGAGAGGTCAAAACAGATTACCCAAACCCATGGAGGAAAAAATGATGAAATGAGATGTCCCCAACCTGACATGAATGCAAATGAGTGTCATGTTCAAGAGTGACATACTGCCGACACGACTGAGAACTAGTTCCATTTCCCCCCACCATTGTTGGTGATTACCACAATTATTTTTGGAAAACAAGTTTTAAGGGGATAGCATATGCTTGTCATGTAAGTTTGTCCTTTGAAAAAATCCATCCTAGTACATTTTACGAGCCCTAGAAAGGAGGAAATCGGTTACGTCATGGTGACGATTTCCGATGTAATTTAGGGTTTAACGAGTGTGACAAAGGAAGAAATCAACATCTTTTCACGTTTAGAGAGTTTGAAAAGAAGCAGAAAAGAAAACTCCAGCAGTCCCTTTTTGTAAATAGTCTCACAAATCTGAAAAGGTAGAAAATTGTGTCTGAGAGAACCTCTTAGTCACAATAGTCTAAGGTATTCCTTTTTCATAAATAATCTATCCCAGCCTGAAAAAGGGGTAAACATATAATGGGTAGATATCATTTCACACCATTTAACGAGTTCAAAATGACAAGAGTCTCAGCAATATTTTCAGTTTTAAAGAGTCATAAAAGAGCTGAAAGATGACTCCAACAGTGACTTTTTTGTGTTTTTACCGAGTCCGAAAAAGTATAAAATACAACTCGTTACTTCATCACAGTTTACGTTGAAAACCTGTCGCTGCACAAGAGACGCATGTAAAACCCATTTCTCGAAATAACATGGCGAAACAATCGGAAAATACAATTTAAAACCTAATTAGGTTTTGAAAAGTATTAATATGCCAAAAGTGGTAAAAATTAATTACTCTTCACTTTTACCTCTTGTGAGCAATTTGTTACGCTTTTTCACTGCGATTTTGCGGTGGCGGCAACAGCCAATCCGGAAGACCAATCTCAAATCCGTCAGTTCTAGGTAAGAGCAAACATCCTCTCCTGAATTTTGAATATATTTTCATTACCTACAACCCCACATTTGTGAATCTATGGGGGAATTTGCAAAAAATAGGGCACGATCATTGGCGCGAGTATTGGGCACAGACCTGCGCCAATCATCCTAAAAGTTGAACTAGGGCACGCCAGCTGCTACAGTCAATTTTAGCATGCCATTTAAAACAAGGAGGCCCAAATTAATGACTCAAAAGCTTGGAATTTGGATAATTACAGTCATATGAATGTTTTTGCAGGTGCGAAGTGGCAAAATGGTGATTGAATAGAAAGAACGAGAACATAGTGAAGAAGATGAAGTTTCCATGGAAAATGAAAGATGCATGGAAGCTCTCAGAGATTGCTGGCTCAATAAATTTTTTATAACACCATGTCTTAGAGCTCAACCAGAGCTATTGTAGTACTTGATCAGTGTCTGGGATGTTGATCAGGAAAAATTCAGCATTCATGATCAGGAACTCGAGATTGAAGTCTCATCCATTTATTTCATAACCAGACTGTCGCAGAGGAGGGCAGTACCAATCCTGACCGACACCCGGCCCTCAATGGAGAACATGAGTATGGTTATTTACAGGGTGTGCCCAGGGGCAAGGAAAGGATCAAGAAGTGGAAAAGTGGATATCCAAACTATTCTAGACTTGGCACTAAAGGTAGTGTTGCACACCATCACACGAGCTGCAGGATCGTAGGCACCGCACGAGGCCACAAAGACACAACTACTTCTTGCTATAGATTGCATGGCACCGACCCTATATAACTGGGCAGAGGCAGTGACAATCAACATGAAACGTCAACAGACAAAGTGAAAAAAAACCAAGCTGAAGTAGTTCGGTTAGGGTCCATTCTGGTGTCGTTCATCTTGGAATGACTACCAATATTTCAGCGTCAGGATGTGATAGTTCTGACACCACCAGCACAGGAGCCACGGATGGCCCATTGAGCAGCTCTAACGCCAAGCTTAGGGGGCAGTCAATATATGTCTTGGAGACTGGATTTCTTTGAGTGGCTCCGCCGATAGTTGATTGTCGTGGAGGATTGGCCCTACTCTGGCACAGATTTTACCGATGATGCAGATCTCCCACTCCTAGAAGGAGACGGTTGGGATGAAGTATTGGGTAAGACTCATTTTTTATTTTTGATGAGTATTATGATTTTTTTGTGATGCATATTTTGACATTAAATCCATGTAATTGCAGATGTTGTCCCAGAGAGACCTGCAGGTATGTCTCCGATAGCACAGCGAGTTCCTCGCGACTTCGATGTGGCCCCTGAGGGAGGTGAGGAGGAGGAAATTATATGAAACTTGGAGGGAATCTCCCATGGGATCCCAGACTATGCACAATTCGATGATGTTCCTCGCGCATACCATATACACACTACAGGGATGTCAAACCATGTCCACCGCTTACTGAGGCAGCTTGTACGGGTCGTGATGTGTTATCATGAGCGTCATGCCGAGTAGACACTTAGGTTTTATTTCCGCATATTTTTGAGAGACATGATGTCTCAGGATGTAACCGAACATACATATTTTTTGAACTTATGATGCACACAGATGCAAACATTCAATATATATATATATATATATATATATATATATATATATATATATATATATATATATATATATATATACATCTATTTTCCTGTATGGATCTTGTCATGTGATGATTATTTTTTACAAATTACGCAAATGCCTATCTAATACAATGTTAGCTACTATATCAGTTAATGCATTCATTCGTCTAGGAATATGTTGATATGTAATGTAATCAAATTTTCTTTCTAGTAAATGAACACGCAAATACAACCTTAATATGTGAGGGTTTCTAACAGAATAATGTCCATTAAGTTGAAGAACAACAAGCTGTGAGTCTAGGTTAACAATTAATGCATGAATGTTAAGGGTAATCGCCTCGATTAATAGTTCAATAACAGCACTGTATTCAACGACATTGTTTGTAGTTGGTCCTAGACAGATACCTTGAAGGTCTATGAACTCACCAGTAGGATCATAAATCACCCAGGCTTCTGAAGGCAAGTTCTGGGTACTGCGGGAAGCACCATCCGCAAAACTGACATAAGGGGTAATAGACATCTGCACAATAAGCAATGATCCAATAAGCAGGAAAATGCTCGCAAAGCACACCAAGCCAAAAATGTACAAAAATGAAAAGAACACCTATGTACACAAAACATGCACAAATGACTCATGCATAATATTTTTTAAGATAAAACCCATTTCTCTGTTGATCCATAGGATGACCTTGATAATCAATAAGCTCATAGGCCCCATTTTGTAGAACACATTTAACAATGTATGGGCCATGCCAAATGGGTTGAATTTTTCCTGCCCCCAGCCTATCGTGAGATTGGTTGTACAGGAGGACAAGGTATTCTTCTATGAAGGAATGAGGGGAAACCAACTGGTAAAAATGAGCTTTGACCTACTTTTTCTGTGCTTCAATGACCAGAGCAGCAAAGCGGTGAGTTTCATCCAGCCTTTCTAAGTAGAGAAGATGCTCTTCCTCTGGCGAAGTATTCAGCAGCAATTCAACAGCTAGCTTGAGCGAAGGTATTTCACATTTAATCAGAAGGGTAGCTTCCAGACCGTAAACAAGATGAAATGGAGTTAATCCAGTCGCATCCTTAACTGAGGTTTCATATGCCCAAAGAGCCAAAAATAACATGAGATGCCAGTTTTATTTGTGCATCCTAATCGTACGTTGAAGCATAGTGACAAGAAATTTATTCACGGCTTCAACCTAGCCATTGGCCTGAGGATAGTATGTTGTTTAGCTGTTGTGAGGCATACCCAAATTGGAAGTCAACTCTGCCACCATGTAATGCCAAAAATGGGAACCATGATCGGTAAAAATGGCTTGAGGGACACCAAACCTAGAAATTATATGACTGAATATAAACAGATCGGTTGTCTTACCGTCAGCCATAAGTGTAGGCATTGCTTCAGCAATCTAGTGAAGTAGTCAACGACTATGATGATATAAGCATGCCCCTCAGCTGAGTGAGGGTTACACGTCATAAAATCGATGCCCCACTTCGCAAAGGGACTAATGGTAATGATAGGGTGGAGATGGGAAGGTAGCGTGTGTATCTTGCACTGATAGATCTGGAAATCATGGCACTTACGAACAACAACAATGCAGTATTTAAAGATAGTGGGCCAGAAATACCCAGCACGAAGAATTTTCTGTGCAGTAGCATAACCAGAATTGTGACCACCACAGGCGCCACTATGACAATCATTCAAGACCTTCTCAGCTTCCTCGAGAGTCAAACACCGACAGAGAATGGAATCAACTCCGATGCGGTAAAGTGTATCTCCAACTATATGATAGGTTTGCGATTGATGATGGATGCGTCGGCGAGAATCATTCGTCAACTCAGATTGGAAGGTGGAAGTCTGAAGATATACAATGATATCACCATACCAAGGATCTAGGGTGCTAATCAAAAAAAGCATGTCCTCTGGAATGCGCTCCTCGGAACCAGACAACGCAGAGTCGGAAAGGAGAGAGCAGATTAAATCGGCGAAGACTGATGACTTCTTCGAGTTGGCAGTAGTGAACTCCAAATCGAACTCTTAAAGGATGAAAATTCACTTTGAGTACTTGCCCCCCAGCAATTGACGAGACAATATGTAGGTCATAGGGTTGCAGTCAGAAATCACAGTCACTGTACGCAACAGAATGTAGTGACGAAAACGTTGAAAATCTTGAACAACAGCCAACACCAACTTCTCGAAATGTGAATATTGTGTTTCAGGATCGAGAAGGTTCTGAGATAGATAGTAAATGACATGTTCATCACCATCATCATCGTCTTCTACCAAAACCATGGAAATCGTGCTAAATGCGGCATCCAAATAGAGGGAATAATCACGATGGTAATTCGGAGGACGCAGTAGAGGAGCATTGACAAGCAATGTCTTCAGTGCATTGAAGTACTTTTGGGCGATCTCATCCCAGAGGAATGGGACGCCTTGCTTCAGTAATCGCGTAAATCCTTTAGCCACTTCGGGATAGTTAGGCATAAAACAATGTAAGAAGTTAGCCTTCCCCTGCAGATTCTATAGTTGATGTAATGAGGATGGAGAGGGGAGATTAATGATAGCAAGTCAAATTTGAGCAGATCAAGAAGAATCCCGTCTTTGGAAATGATAAACCCTAAGAGTCTACCAGAGTCATTGCAGAAGACGCACTTATACGGATTCAGCCAGATCTTATAGCATCGACAGCGAAGAAAAATCTGACTGAGATGATTAGGATAGTCGTTACGCTTAGCTAAATGAGCCGAAAGGTCATCTAGATAAGGCTGAACAATGTGCTTGATATCATGGAAATCATATGAAATTTCTCGCTGAAATGTAGCCCCAACATTTTTTAGACCAAAAGGGAGCTTTTTATAAGAGAAAGTACCCCAAGGACAGATAAAGGCAGTCTTATGTTGATCAATCGGAAGAATATTAATCTAGTTGTAGCCAAAAAATCTGTCCATAAAGGAAAAAATCTCACTCCCAGCACAGTCATGAATGATTTGATCAATAAAGGGAGTAGGATAATTATCCTTAGGAAAAGCATGATTAATGTCACGGTAATCAACACAGACATGAATGGTACCCTGTTTCTTATCTATAAGAAAAATATTGGAAACCCATTCTGTTAAGGGAATCAGATAGATAAAACCATATTTAAGAAGTTTTTCAACTTCTCTCTTAATAGCGGCAACCTTTCTAGGGTGCACAGGGCGAAGATGTTGGCGAACAAGCTTCGCACCATGATAGGTAGGAATCTCATGCACCACTATACTTGGATCGATGTCGGGCATCCCTTCGTAAGACCATGCAAAGACATCATGAAACTCGTAGAAAAGGCTAGTATAGACCTGAACCTCATCCAAAGAACAGGTCACCCCAATATGGATGTTCTAGACAATTCCCGATTTGACAGAAATGTCGATAGGCATCATTTGTGTGATATTACTCAAGTTACCTTCTGTAAAAACTTCGTGTGTAAGAATAGGCATTTGAAGCGGAGGAGAAGGAACCTGAGAAGCAAACCTCTCAAGACACATAGACATGGCCCCAAGGACAAGCATGAACAAGGAACGATGATGACTATCGTCCCAAGGAGGATCCTCAAGAGACATAGTTTCCATGATGGCTTCGTCGGAAGGAAATATATCTTTCAAGGGATCAGGCGAATCCGAATTGTTGAGCCAAGGGGATTGAGAATAAGTATCAAGAGACATGCCCAAAGGAGCATCATCAGGAGGCGGAGGATCCAAAGTCGGAATAAGCTCATAATAATCAATCTCGATCGAATCTCCAAATGAATTGATCTGCTCGGGTGAAGGGATGATCCATGGATCTTCAGACCTGGAGATCATATTAACCTGAACAGTGTTGGGCGGCGAAAGAGGAAAAATACCCATGAGGGCAGAATCTTTGAAAAGACCCAGCCCTACACTCTTGTAAGGCGTAGGAATTTGATCCACGTACGAAACTTTGTTCTCAGAAGAAGAAGTGAAGAACAACAACTAATTGACAGTAACGATCTTTCCTTCGTGCGGAAATTACAAAACACAAAAGAGAGTGGATGGAACGCACAACATGGCATGGGTCCAACTGCGACCGAGGAGAAGATTGTAATTGATTTTGGCGTCAACTACTTCAACCTCGACGTTTACTGTCTTCCCTTCTAGAGTAATCAGTAAACGAGCGAGAACACTAAGAGGTTTAGATTCCCTTCCATCAAATTCTTCTAGAGCATTTGGACATGAATTCAAAACTAGAGAACTAATATCTTTCCAGTAGGCAGATGACATGACGTAGGTAGACGCACCCTCATCCATGACTGCTCGATGGATATTCAGCCCATTAATGCCAACTCATATGATGAGCGCAAGTTGGTGAGGGAGACATGGGACGAAATTCTCCAAGTCAAAAGTTATAAGGCTCGAATTAGTAGGATCAACCCCATCGATGGCAGATAGAAAAGCCTTCCATTGAGACAGACAACTCTGAAGTACTTCTAATGCATACATCGGAGATGGCGCCTGAGCCAAATCCTCAACAATATTTTAATTTTGAGTAGGACAAGCGTTAGGATTGTAAGAAGACTTACGGAGTACACCTTTAGAAGGTGGTCATACAACAGGCTCAATACTGGGCCTTTCAATCTAAAGAGGGCCAGAAGCACGTACAGGAGGAGGACCATCAGCGATCTATTTCCACGTTGCCCGATGCGGTTCGGTATAATCTTTTGACCGGATAGCTATGGAAACGGATGCAGAACCATTCATCATGAAATCCTGAGAGCCAAATGGGGCAGAGGACTGAGGTTGCTCTACCAACTGAGTCTGCTGTGATGGAAACGGTTCTTTGAGAACGGTCAAAGTTCCTTGGGTGCCTTTGAGCAATCGACTCACTTCAGCCCGTCGAGGACAGTCCTTGGTGTAGTGCTCTTTGTCACAAATCAAGCAAGGATACTTCGGTTTACATTGTGAACCATCATCAGCACGAGATTTATGAGAATCCTATTTTGGGGTATCAGCTTTGGCCTTACATTTACCCTTCTTTTAACCCTTGGAAGTTTTATCTACTGGATTGGCTTGAATGACATTGAAATCTGCGGTTTTAGTAGAATTCGAGGTTGGTTGAGAAACAGTATCATTGGAAGGAGTATATTTTTGCTTCCTAGGATTCAGAGGAGAAGACTTTCGAGAAGTCTGAGACACGGAACCGATGATACCATCGACAGATGGTGTCGTCGGTGCTTTGGAAGTTCTAGGTCTAGGAGCATTAGGCAAGAGATCATACAATGTACTGGACTTAGAGTACACAAGATCAAGGTACTGGGCACGAGCAATGGATTTTTCTTCAGTGACGCTTTCCCCCATAGCAATGTCCTTAGAAATAGGACTAATGAAATAGGTAGTAAACCAATAAATTAGGAGCTTATCAAGAATCTCAAACTTGATCAGACGGTGACAATGCCTCCATTCATGAATATTATCTAAGATATGGGTAGCTCGATCTTGCTTCAAGGATGTGAGGAGGTGCGTCCCGGTTTCATACCGAACTAGTAACTGAAAGTGCATGAGAAACACCATGGTTAAAGAATTGAAATCTTGGAAGATGCCACGAGATAACTCAATGCACCACTTGGCAGCGGCACCAATAAGAGTCCGTTGGAAAAGATGGAGTCAGATAGAATCGTCAACCCAAGAGTTAGAGGAACACCAAAGATGGTATGTCATAACGTACCCTTGGGGGTCTTCTTCGGACTTGCCCTCAAACTTGGGACAATCACCAAGAATTTTGGTTGGAACTGGAGGCCAATACGGCTTATGAAGGATTGGATTGTTTGTCAACTTTGACACATCAGGCAGTTCCAATGTAGCGAGAAATGGGAATTGAGGATTAAAAGGCATTGGAGGTCATTGATAAGGGCCAGTGTTAGCATTCCACCCAGGTTGAGAGAAATTCAGCCCCCATATATTTTGTCCTGGAGGATTCTGTCCATAGGGGTTATAAGCCTTATAGTTCTGCCCATACTGGGGTTGAGGACCAGGATACTGATTCTGAGCATACCATTGAGATCCTTGCTAAGCAACATATGGATTCTGCTGCGAAATGTAATCATTGCCTTGAGGTGGATTATACACCATCTGGGATTGAATTTGAGGGTAATAAGTGAAACCTTGGGGCACACTATATACTACCTGAAATTGACCTTGAGGAGGGTAAGTAGTGCCTTGAGGTTGAGCAGGTTTTGCCTGTGGAGCAGGTTGAATGGGTTCCTGAGCAGGTTGAACAGGTTGAACTGGCTGCTGAGCAGGTTGAACAAGTTGAATTGGCTGCTGAGCGGGTTGAGAAATTTGAATCGGCTGCTGAGGTTGGGTAGGTTGTCCCTGCAGAGCAGGTTGGCTTGGGAGGGCCATCGAGTTGCCGTTGTGGAAGAGTTTGGCTCTATGGTTGAGATGGACCAAGTTTCCCCTGAAAACCAGGTTGACCAGGAACAATACCATAGGGTTTTCCTTGCTGTACAAAAGCTTGGCCTTGCGGAACGTAAGGTTGCTATTGTTGCACAAAAGGTTGTCCCTGTGGTGGATACATTTCCCCCCTAGGAACATAAGACACTCCTGGTTGAAACTGAGGTTGACCAAACAGACCATAGGGTTTTCCTTGTTGGACCAAAGGTTGTGCCTATAAGGGTTGTCTTTGCAGACCATAAGGTTGTCCCTGAGGACCAAAGGGTTGTCCCTGCTAGACTAAAGGTTGTCCCTATAAGGGTTGTCCTTCTAGACCTGAGGGTTGTCCTTGTAGTAATGGATCTTGATGAGAAACGGTCTAATAGGGATTTTCCGGAGGCAAATAAACAGCTTGATTAGGATCAATGGGAGGCAAATATTCGAGATTACCATAGACATCATAATGACAGGGTGGATTTCCAAGAGCTTGTGGCTGTTGAGAACCCTGAGGTGTGGTGTTATGCGGCTGAGAATCAAGAGAGGGAGCATACCATCACTGAATATCCAACAGATAGTCATCGAATGTATAATTAGAAACCATAGGACTGGTATAAGTAGACGGGGTTTCTACAGAGCGAGGTTGTGATCCACTCACAACAGGTCTAACAGGAAATGTGGGATTGATGAAGATAGACCTGCGAACAACAGTAGACCCTAAAGACTGAGTCGTAATAACAACCGGTGCAGATGAAGCCACACAAACGGTAGGTCGAACCAGAACAGATGTAACAGTGGCTGACGAAATGGGTGTCGAGGGCAACATTCCTAATGTAGGAAAAACTAAGCTTCCAGTGGGAGCCACTGTACTAGACTGTGCCATGGATGCCACACCAGAAATGATCCGATCCAAAGTACGATAACCGAGCAGAAGAGACACTAATTGGGGGGAAGGTTGACTGGAGACATACATAAATTCTTCTGGGAAAAGTTGATATTCCCTTGTAGAAGCATGCAACTCTTCACTACCAACAGGACTGGAAGAAGCCATATCTGACAGGGTCATAAGATCGTCGAAAATACGATGAGGACTAGGAGGTAAAGCAACAGCTAATAATGGCAATCCCAAAGTGAGAGGAGGGAATTCTTCCTCACACATAAAACCAGACCAAGCACCCTGAGGTGGCCAATTGAAATCAACCGACCCTTCAGGAGGAGACCAGGTAGCGAGAGGTAAGACACTCTGGAGAATAGGCTGTGAAAACTCGGCAGACCTAGTGGACTGAGGTGTTTCCAAAAAAACGTCAGGAAAAGGACTACCACCAGGAGGCAGTGGAGAAGATGATGAAACTAGTGGTTCCGCCACTGTGATAATATTACAACACAGGAAGAAAAATGAGATAGCCTATTCCGAGCTTCAAGATCAAACTCTAAGGAACTACAAAAACAAGCCAAGCAAAAAAATTTTAATGGGCGTGTGATCGTAGGCAGTTAATTTTATGACATTGAAACAGAACCTTTCTGTTTCATGTTTTAAGAGTCAAGAAATAGGCAAAAGATGACTCTAGTCACTTTCAGATTGAACGAGCATGAAAGGACAAGTTCTCGATGATCTTTTCATTTTTTAAGGAGTCATGAAAAGATCGAAATGACTACTCAGGTAATCTAAGCAAGAGGGTGTACCAAGTTTCCGTGAACTACCATATACACCTTGGTGATCAAATGAAAGAGAAATGACCAAGGACTTGACGTACGTGCAGGTAGTCTCCCCAAATGTTGTGTTCGGTGTATCATTGTTATAGGGCAGCAAACTTGGCTTCCTACAGATAAAGGATTTAAACCTATGAGGGTCTCCCTTTATATACGTGATGGTATAGGGAGCACAAGTCCATACTAGCTCTGTCTAAAGGCAGATGGTGAAAAAAAGCTACTAGGTTTAACGATGTCGGAACACGTCACTAGCCTAGACCTCTAAAATATTTGCATTAGGTTTCAATGCTTCCTTAGGTTGATTGAATTGATTTTAAGGTTGACCTTGAATTAATGTTTCAGTTTCAAGGCCCTACCGAATGTGATCTCGAATTCCTAAATGCACACTACATGCAAAAGAACATCATTTTCGTTCGATGAATGCTAACTAAGAGAAGGATAGGAATCTTTAACAAAGTAGAAATCAATGAAAACATAAGAAGAATTTTCCTAATGCACCTAATACAACCAAACAAGAAAACTAAACTCTTTCCTAGTTCACTAAGAGCTAGTTATGCATAAGAACTCTTCATTTTCTATTCAAATGAAAGAATGCATTTTTGCTTTGTTTTTTAGATGAATGAAGCACACAATGCACTATTACACTAAAAGGCAAAGCCAAAACTAGTTTTGAGCACTACGAATGTAGAGAAATAAAATGAATAAATCAAAAGCAATACAAACATAAAAACGCACTCAGAACAATGTTGCACTCTTCCAAGCAAACAAAAGGCTTTCAAAACGATCCTACGAGAAATGTGATCTATGCTTGAAGTGACGAAATGGAGAGTTAAACGAAAACAAAAGTGATCATCCAACAAACCAAAGACACGAAGAATCGAGAAAGACCAACGCAATCGACCAATGAATTGAAATGACAGAGATCAAAGTGACTCGAATTTAGCTCAGAAGGCTCAGTGAGGAGAAGGCCGAACAAACAACACAAGACACCTAGAAACCCTAGGGATACAAAACTTCACCGATAAGAGAATAGACAAATAGCTAAGAAGACCGAGGCTACATAGTCAAAACAATTCCAAAAGACCAATTTCAAGGCAAAGAACCAATCTAGAGCCAAGGACTACTGACAAAAACTCAAGAGGAAGGTCAAACCAAATCCTACAGGATTCACCATGATTGTCAGGCTGTAATATGTGCCTAACAGGGGTTGGTGCACCTGTGACAAAAGAAACAAGCGCCAATTGGCGCGACTGTTCAAGGAAAAAATGTGCCAAGCTCGAAAACTATAGGAAAAGGATAAAACTAGTGAGAAGAGGTCAGACTTGACACTCTGGAACTGAACAGGAGGATTCAAAACAATCAGGAAAGTCAAGCAAGGCAAAAAAGCAATCAAATGATCAAAGTTGACTCGAAAAGTCAAAAATCTCGACAAACAACAAGATGACAAACACACACTGATCCCCAGCAGAGTTGCCAACTTGTTGTGTAGGTAAATCCCCTTCGCGGACAAAGGTGATCCCTCTAGCCCTAAGGTGGGTCTAGTAGCAAGAGGACATGCTAATGTGTCGGTTCCTAGTTAACGAATGAAACGAGTTGGGATAGATTGTCCTACCTGTGATCCAACACAGTTGTTGTAGCTACAATAGATGTCTCCCGATCCTTGTCCCGACATGTCGCGATCCTTCAGCAATGGTACTTGGGTGTCTGCACAAAGATCAAAGGACAAAACCAGCATACATAAAAATAATTGCATTCATAACTAGCTAATCAGTCAAGGATGATTAAACGTATTGCGTAAGATAAACCACATCAACACAAGACGGAAACCAAAACATCAGTCATGCATATATTAAGAGAAAGAAAGAGATTGCAACCGGATCCTTGACATCGCAACCTCTTTCAACGGGTCTAGTCAGAATGCATCTCGAGTATTCGTTATGGAATTTAGACATGGCGAGGCAAAACTTAAGCTCTTTCTTGACAAGGGTATCTCTCTCTGCTCTATATCCCTAGCTATATCAGACCATTTCAGCAAAATGTTCAGCAATTCCTCTTCAGCTAGCTGCATCTATGTGAGATATGTGTATCTATAGAAGGAGAGGAGGAGGTTTGGATCCCTCAAATGGTGGAAGGGAGGCCTTATGCTTTGGGAGGTTGCCCCAAAAGTAGGAAACAAGAAGCCAAAGGAAGGTGTTCGTGGTTACGCAGTTGAACAACCCAAGCTGACTCGCTCACGAAGTAGTTAGCTTGGAAAATTCGCTTCTATATTTAAAAAAATTTCTAAAAATAGCTCAGTGTGGGTAGCTCACTGGGATAGAGCACCAATGGGAGTGGGGCTCAGTGTTAATTTCCTTCATCGGCGCGAGGCCATAACGGCCTACCAGCGCCAACCCAAAAGCATGTGTTTTTTATGGTCTGTTCCAGGAAAAGCCAACAAAGGAAATGTTATCCTCATGGCAAGGGATGCAATGACACTTTTTGCAAGGCATGACACTTCATATAAGTCACAGAAATGGTCCTCCAATGTGTGGGATGGGGATTGGAGGGACGGTGAAAAAATGCTATGTAACAAGGGTAGACTATTAGAATGTATAACCAAATCCATAATAAAAATAAATGCAATACCTTGGAACTCATTATCTCAACTTCATCGTATAACTGTGAGATATAGACAAATTTGAATCAAGGAGCTTGCATCATAGAATGCTCTCTCTTCAAGCATAATTTCTTACCATGCCAACATAATCATCCTTACATAAATAAATGTTGTGTCCAGGAAGTCATTTCATCATATTTTAGAAGCCAAACCAAAATTATTATCAAACACATTGATTTTATAGTATCAATTCTTTGAAGCAGTGACAGGTAGAGCCCATATCAAGTCTTGACTTCATTTACCGTCAATCCATCAAGTCTGTCATTTAAAATTTCATTACAAACCAGTTTTGTCACTAGATGCAAGTGCATACACATCAAGGTTAAGTCACACATCTTCATACTAAGTCAAAACAACCATTCTGCTAGGAACAAGGAGGCCAATACATAACTATGCTTCTGAATACTCACATATGACACTGAAGGTCATTGTGACCACATAGCATTGTCATCTAGGAAAATCAGCTATCCCCAGATCAAATCATGTCAAATCCAAATGTGTGATGGTGGTAAGATCTAAAATTCTAGACATATCTCAATCATTAATCATCATGTCAAAAGTTCCAAACACATTTAATCAATATCAATCTTCAAAAACATGTAGGACATTCCTAAAAAATAATGACATATCCATATGCATGTCTCAATCACCTGAAAACACAAGTTTAGTTCAAACATATAAACTTTTCCCTACCGACAGATCTTACTGGTATCTACAATACATTTGCATAATTGACATCTTCCAAGTGACCATCTAATTTCATGCTCAATTCCAGCAATTCCAGAAATCAGTTTACAATGGAAGAACATGACATAGATCCCTTGATTCAGAGTATAGACCAAATTCATTGTACAAATCTTCAATTATGTGTCTATCAGGAATAGTCAGATCTAAAGGCCTTCCTTTGCATGAGAGAGGCTCAGAACTCTGTTGTAGATCAACAAAATCAGATACTCATATATCATAGAAAAGCATGCAGTTTCATTTTCATTCATGTCATCAACCCGTCTTTATTGGAGTCATGAAACAACAGATATTTTAGATCATAATCTCATAGCTATCATGATCATCAACATCATGTCATCAATTTTCATCAAGGGCTGGAATTGAAAGATCGGGGCGGCACACTAATGTGACAACAGAACCTTAAGAACAATACATCCATTTAAAGCTTTTGATTTCACCATATGCCATCACCATAGGAAGTTAGAGATATGAAACATCAATATCACAGTTATGCCTCTATCATCATGGATGCCAAAACCATGTGAATCATGACCAATAGGATCATGTAATATTCCCAGATGGGGATGCAGCAATACATGAACACAAAACTGGAATAGCAGTGAAAATTAAACTCATAAAATGTGAGAGGAACACATAGCCATTGCATAAATGTTACATCAGCAAAAATATGTTCCACTGTATTATCCCAAAGTCGGGAAATGCAACAATATGGACATAAAAACATTATTCCAAGAAAATTACGCTATAAAAAGGGAAATTAACACTTAGATATCTTATCACATGTATTATGGCCCTCTTATTCAGAAGGGGATCATAAACAAATCCCTTTTTCTAAGTTAAACAGATCTCCCGGTCTCAAGATGGCTTAAAAACACCCAAATCCCATGACTTATGCCATACAGAATTTTTTGAAGCAAGTACAGCATGATTATATGAGGGTTTCTAATGCAATATGATAGAAAACCATAGATATGGAGTTTTATTACTCAAATCATAGAAAAAATAGAGAACTAGCCTCCTCAATACATTATTTAGATAACCAGGCAAGTGTTTCTTGAAAGCTTGAGTAAAAAAGAGTAGATCTGCAAAACCAGCTCTAAAATAATGTAGTCTTACTGTAGAATTACATACATATAGCTGAATAGTATAAGAAGAAGATGAAAATTCCCCTTTCTAGCTTTCTGGGAGAAGGGTTGGCCCTTTCCCCAAGAAACTAGCTCAAAAATAAGGGGTTCTAACCCTCTCACTGCAAGAAATGACGCAGTTCCTGCAAGGGATTGCGCTGTAGGTGATGGAAAATACATTGGCCAAATTCCAAGATCTGAAAATCAGCTCAAATTCCTTCTCACTGATCTCCCAAAGGAAGGAAAGCTTCCTCCTCTGAAAAACAAGCTCCGGAAGTGGTGTTCTCAACCCTCCACTGCAACACCCTACAACACAACCCAGCTCTAAACAGAAAATGTGTTGTAGCTGAAGGAGGTAGCTTGGCCTCAAGCCTGGATGTGGAGAAATTTAGTACAAGATACCTCAAGACGCCTCTCTTGAAAGGAGAAGGAATTCCTAAACAGGAATGCCTTGTGCTAAGCAACACAGCAATCTCAACTAAACAGTTGAAGAAAGCACAATAGTAATGCAGACCACAAAATCAATAATCCATAACATGTATTCATATGGCTTCCTTTCCCTCCTTTTATACAATTGGAAGCACTCTCACCTTGGGTTCCACTCATTAGGGTTTCCTCCACCAAGGAATCTTCCTCCCACTATCTCTGCGCTGTCTCTAAAGATGATCTCCACCTCCTATCCTAGCACTGTTGACTTGGTCAAACTTGACCTTGTCCACATGCAAATGCCCCTTTCCACATATGAGGGTGTGAAATCCAGCTCCTATGATGATCCCTTTTCACACTATTAGGGATTTTATTCATATTTCTGAAATGTATGGGCCTCCTTACCCATTTATTCATCTCCGAAATGAAATCAACAAAAATCAATATTCCAATTAGCTGCATGATAATTTTGGAATATTACAGTCCTCCCCTCCCAAATTTTTCTTGTCTTCAAGAAACTGCAAGGATATAACTGAAAAGCCTCCTCTTCTTCCCTCGTAGCATCCTCATATGATAAAATCCTCCAAGGATCAAGATGTTGTCTCATCAATACATCTCCAAGTTTCCCCTCCTAAGTATGCAAGCTAGCTTTTGGTGAGCATCCCAAATAGCTATCATCATGTAAATGTAAAATATCCATGGAGGTAACAATGGGCTGTCTAAAGGCCTTCTTGAGGCATGATGTCTGATATATATTGTGATCTACCATCCCCATATGAATCTCCCATCCCCAAGCTACCATCCATACAAGATGAGTTACCTCTCCACATGGCAACTCCTGAAAATCCTCCTCCACCTTGAGCTCCTACAATGTAGGTGGGATAAAAATCTGATCATGGTAGACAAATAGCCTACCCCATGCTATGCTCCTCTCCACTTATGATAATTGTAGAGTATCTGTTGCTCTTGGGTTGCAAAAATGCTGCCTCTAAGTGGCAAGAAGAAAACTGGATCTCCAAATATCTTCCCTCCAACGTTGTGAATCATGTTGGCCCAAACCATCCCATATATGATGAATAGGAAATCACCATCATATGTCATCCAAGTGAGAAAATGGCTAAAGGTTTCATATAGTGCTGAAAGGTATCAACAGTTTCCCAAGTGGTCACAGCACAGGTTTCCTAACTACTGTTGCACAACATGACATGGAAACTCATAGAAACGTTTCTCCCAATGATTCATGAGAGTCAAAGCCCAAGTGCTCCAATAAATCTCATGGCCCACCTCAGAAGGAAACACGTGTTTTTTTGTGGTGGCCATATCACCTCCCATGCTCCCATTAGAACATGTAATGCAAAAAGTGTGGGAATCCTCTTCCGCAAAGGACACACCCAACCAATGTGTCTCTCTCCCAATCATGTTCCCCATAATGACAAAGACAATATCAGCAAATGCAATCATGATTAGCATCATGCTAGCTGCCATATGTAACAAAGGAGAAGTAAAATGGTCCCTCAAATGCAACCAGCGCAGTTTTACTCTCAACTGCAATAGAAAATGATATGATGTGTGGCCTCCCCACCACTTTCTTACTACCCCAATCTCCTCACAAGTTTGGAGAAAGTGTATGATGTATGGTGCAAAGTAAGCATGTTCTCCATAAGACATCTCCTCCCCAAGTCCTCCTAGGGAGTGGCCATCAATACTACTCATGGCCTCAAGTAGACCATGAGGTCTAGAAGGAATAATGCTCCTCCCTTGAGAAAATTTCTGGACATATATGGTTAAGGAATACACATATTCATTATACAAATCATTATGCAACCAAACAGTATCCTTACCATATGTTTTGCTCATGCAAATGGAGTGACTCATAGATGAATCCCCTCTCTTCCTCAAAGAGAAAAGAGGTGGTTGTGATAACTCCCCCAAAGATTATGTATCTCCTCCATCTCTACATGATCCATGCATCTCCTCACATGCTGATATATCTCCTCCTCAAAGCCTTCCCAAAAGTATTCCTCCATGATGGTGTGGTATGCTCTCATAGAATAAGTGTGGCTGAAAAGGAAATCTTCATGAGCTGTTTGTAGTAACTTCCCCTTGAGCTTGGAGGCTCTAGGTAAGAAGATCCTACCATGATAGTAGATGACCACATCTCTGACTGAGTATCCCTCCTCATGCAATTGGTCATCCAATATCATACAAGTAGAAAGATCCTTGGAATAATCCACCAATAGCTAGGATTTCCAATATGGATCTATCTTCCATGGTGACAGCGCTGATGATCTATCATAAAGAGGATCTATCATATGGTTTTCCTCCTCTTTGACATCTCCCATGCCAAAGATTCAAGTTGGAAGGCTGCTATCCTTCCCATTCTGCTCCTGCCACAACACAGAATCTTAGATGAGAGTGGGTAATGATGATGTTGAGAGAATGCCTCTCCCCTCCTTGAGTCTACCCAAGACTCTTAGCGTTGTATCAAGATCTCCCAAGGTCTCCACTCCTCTGAGATCAATGAGTAGTGCCTCAAAATGTGAAGCATCCCTCATCATCTGTTGATCCGGTGGTCTCCCCGGTGAAATGTCTTCATGCAATGAGACATCAACATCAAGAGTAGACTGCATATATGAATGGACATATTTGCCCCTGCCTTCACTGTGCAATCTAGCCTCCCTCTTCTATGCATCAACCCTCTGAAAGAGATAGGGGTGTGTGCTCCTCATCAAATGATGTTTATCATCCTCCCTACCTCCTCCTTCCATCTATATGGTTTCACAATCTGTCAAGAATGGCACATGCTGATCATGGGTTGTGCCTTGATCTCCACATATGAGATCTTAGGGAATTCTTTGCAATGATACAAGAACTCCTCTAGTTGGAGCATGCACTCCATCTACCTCTGCATGAGGTGCTAGATCTACTCTAGACATGACAACGTTGTTGCCCTCAACTGTTTCTTCCTCTTCAATATGCATGGGCAACCTCCCAAGAATTGCATACTCTTTTGAAAAAGGAATCTCCATGCCCTCTTGTTCAAGAATATGAGATAAAGGTCTTGCCTCTAGCAAAGTTTTATGCAAGATATCAGTCTCCTCATTGGTTTTTTGAAGTGGAGTTGAGTTTATAGTTTCCTCCAACATATGCAAAATTTCTGTTTGTTTTGGCTTGTTTAGGGTCACCAAAGATGTCTTAGAAAGTTTTCCATCAAATCTTTCTACTACCCTCTTAGTGAAATTTGCATAAGAAGAAGTATTTTCATTTTTCAAAGAAAAATACTCAAATATCCACCATGCATAGGCCTTACCTCCAAAATGAAATGCTGTAACTTTGATGGCTTCATCTTTAGAAATTTGGTGCTCTTGCAAATAGGTGTCTAGCTCCTCCACCCAGGCTCTAGCTGAACATGTAGGTGAACCATCAAAAGTAGATAGGATAAATATACTCTTATTATGTTGCTTGCTTCTCTCCACCTTGATCTTGAAAAACTCCAGAAAAGTGTTATGATCTCTAAACTTCTAAGTTTGAGACTCATACTCTTGCAGAAAATCACTAAGAGCTTCTCTCCTAGGCATTTCTTCTTCTTCTATCTCCCTTATACCAAATCTAGGCATAGGACTGCGTTGTGCATCATGATGTGTGGCTGCATGCTGACACTCATCATATGAAAATCTAGAGTTTGTTTCAGATTCAAACTCTCTTGGAGATTCTCTATACATCTCCTTCCTCATCTCCTTGAGATCTCTCTTAATACTCTGCATAGTTTTAGAAGGAAGCCTTGAGAGCTTCTCTTCCTTCCTTCCTCCAAATAATGGAGTCTTGTTCTTGTCCTTTTTGTACATCTCTTCTTCTTCTTGTCTTCTTGATAGCATATTGGCTGAGATCCACAGGCTGAGCCAAGATTATGCTCTGATACCACTGTAATATTCCCAAATGGGGATGCATCAATACATGAACACAAAACTAGAATAGTAGTGACAATTCAACTCATAAAATGTAAGAGGAACACATAGCCATTGAATAAATGTTACAGCAGCAAAAATATGTTCTGTTATATTATCCCAAAGTCGGAAATGCGTGATATGGGTTGTAAAAAGCATTGATGGAAAATTCCATTGCTATAACAAGGAAAAATAACATTTTAAATCTGTAGCACATGTATTATAAATACTCTTATTTATAAGGGATCATAAACAAATCCCTTTTGCTAAGTTAAATAGATCTCTACGACGTTCTCAAGATGGCTTAAAAACACCCAAATCGCATGACTTTATAAAATTTTACGAAGCAAGTACGGTGTGAATATATGATGGTTTTTGATGCAATATGATATAAAACCATATGTGAGTTTATTGTAAAAGCATAGAGAAAATGAAGATATGACCTCTATCAATACATTATTTAGATAACTTGAAATCAAGGTTTCTTGAAAGCTTGAGTACGAAAAAGTAGATCTACACAACTTGACTGCGAAATAATACGGGTCTACGCAAGTTACATACATATGTTGAATAGTACAAGAATAATATGAAAATGCCCTTTATAACTACAGGGAGAATGGTTGGCCTTTCCCTAATAAACTAGCTCAAAAACAAGGGGTTCTAATATCTCAACATAGCTATGAAAATGATGCGGGGTCCGTAGAAAATAAATTAGCCAAATGCAAGATCTAATCAGCTCAAATTCCTCCTCAACGATCTCCCCAAGGAAGAGAAAGATTCCTCCCCTGCGAAAACGAAACTCTGAAAGTGGTGTTCTCAGCACCCTCACTTGAATCACCCTGCCAGCTTTATTGACTCTAAATAAGCTTGTGCTATAGCTAAAGGAGGTAGCTTGGCCTCAAAGCCTGAATGTGGAGAAATTCGTTGCAAGATCCCTCAGAGGCCTCTCTTGAAAAGAGAAGGAATTCTAGCAGAGACGACTTGTGCTAAGAAGCACAACAATCTTAACTAAGCAGTTAAAGAAATCACAGTAGTCATGGGGCAAACAAAAATCAATAAATCATAACATGTCTTCATATTGCTTCCTTTCCCTCCTTTTATACAAATGGAAGCCCCTCTCACCTTGGGTCCAACTCATTCGGTTTCCTCACAAAGAATATTCCTCCTATCTGCACTATCTCTAAAGATGATCTCCACCTCCTATCACGTTGTTGACTTGGTCAAAATTGACCTGTCCACATGAAAATGCCCTTTTCACACATGAGGGTGAAATCCGGCTCTGTGATGATCCATTTTCACACTATAGAGGATTTTATTCATGTTGTAAGAAATGTATGGGCCTCCTTACCCATTTATTCATCTCCTAAATAGAATACGGCAAAAATCAATATTCCACGATTATTTGCATGCTAATTTTTGGAATATTACGAATCGAGTTATGTTAATTGATAGAGCAACAAAGTCTAATATATGTTCCATGAGCTTTCATCCTATTTATCAGAGACATTATCAATACCATGTCGATGAGGTAAACTTCTACAAAGAGGTCCAACAAGACTTATGCATATCAAGAGTCGAGAATATCATTTCCTAGAGTGCGATCGGGATCTCCAAACAATAGGTGCTGTGAAAATATAATCCATGCCACTATATCCAAAACCATCAATAACTAGCCTTCCGTAATCAAGAATTATATACATGATCAAAACATTTAATACTAGGTACACCATTTCTTCATAGGAAGTATAAATCAGAATCACTTTCATATGCATGCATGAGCCATTTGCGAAAGACATTCTAAGCATACCATAGGGCTTAACTAGCCATCCAGGTATAGCTTAAACATAACATTAAAACAATATACCATGCATGCCTTGTGATATTACATGTGCACCCTTACATAGGCAGATTCAAATGCCACCTCTTTACCTTTTCCCGGATCTATCCATCTTTCCTACACTAAAAGATGCTCAAGGAACCACTCATCACATATCATCACGAGTTTAGAAATATCCGGTGCTCAAATATACATGTGAGAGCGGCAATGAGAGAAGAAATAACAAGATCCATGAGAATAAACAAGTAGGAGTCATAAGTCAAGGAATTCTTATCTTCAATGAGAAGATGATCCTCTCCCTCTTGAACCAACCTTCGAAGCCACTGTAAGGCCATAAAAACAATGTTTCCTTCAATCGACAACTTTATCAATAACCAAGTCATCTGTCAAATGGTCCAAATACTTGAGCATCACATAGGCCATGCAATGGTTTCATCATAGCAAATCATGCTTTCTGTAAACTTCGAGGTTCTATCAGGCCTTATCTACACTAACTACCTGGGGTTTTTCTTCACCCTAGAATTCTTTTAGGTCTTTGGCATTATACGCACTTCCATAAAAGTGTCTCCATTGGGCTGATCTCCATGGTTTTCCTTCCACCAAGCTCGACACCATGTTAATTTTTCATAGAGCATCATTGTTATTTTTCTTTGATAGTTATATTTATTCATTACAAAATGTTAATTTCACGCAAAATCATTCCATAATTATACGTATCTACATTATTAACCATCGAATATGAAGCTATGGAAAAAAATTCCATCATCATCTAAGTATCGAAATATAATGTCGAAAGGAAGAAGCATGAACACATATAGACACCGGATTGATGCAGGACAAGGAAAAACCACTAGAGAAGAAAACTGCCACAATTGTTCTTCTATGTCAATACATCAAACCAGTTCAATAACAAAGTACCAATGATCCACATGGATCCAAATGCCATGATGCGGGGAAAAACAACTATACATGCATAATGTGACCTTACACATATCTACGGTAAGGAACTTGATTACCGAGAAGTAAAAGTTACTGCCCGACAACGGTAGGCTTTGATGAATACTCTTGGTATAGAGAAGGTTGTAGATACATGTGCAATAGAAATACATAGAGCGAATATAGATCTATATATGTGCAGAACTATAACCTCAAGAGCAGGATGGAAAGATCATCAAGTCATCTCAGCTACCAAAGTCTGGAATATGAGTCTGGGACATTTTAAACAATTGTTTTAGTGGCCGCGCGTAGCGGATGAATGGTGACCTTGCGCAAGCAAGCCAGAGGCTGAAACCAAATCTTATCTTTCGCAGTAAATATCTTAACATGACTTAAATATTGTCTGCTTACTACAATTGAAGCGCCCTGCTTGACATAAGCATTGTGTTCCCGTGTTGAAGCACTTGTAACTGCGAAATGGCAAGATTTGGCACCTATGGATAAGGGTCAAGTTAACCCTAAACCACAATAGTACCACAGACACTCTTGCTCGCAACTATACCCGGATCACTGCCCCAGTCTTGGCATGGCTACCGCGGTTATGGCTGGGCTCAGCAGCCACTTGCTTGCGTTTGTAGCCATGAACATCTAGATGGGAATGTGAGACCCTACTGTGTTCCGTCTCTTTCGCAAGTTACTTATGACAAATATGTGTGAGCTAAAACAAAAAATACGAACCAAAAGACAAATAGCATGAAGGAGACGATCTCATAGGCGAATGTCTGGATGGTTTGAGATCACTTCTGTTTATAACTTTGTGAGTGACCGCCGGGATTTGACCGAATACACATGCGGTTATGGCCGACCCATAAAATAATAAAATAATTCAGAACTTGATGTTTTCTTAATTGATTGAGGGCTATCTACGAGTTGATTTTGGTCCTCTGAAAGGAATCTAATTCTAGTATAATCTCAACCATACGAGTTGTCAATAGTGGAATTCAACCAAGTTTCATAATTTTAACAAGGGGCATGTTAAGCCTTTGTATGCTTCCATGTTAAACCTAAAACAATTATGAAGCCTATATATTAATTTGTTACATTTCTACTTGTTGTATTTTTATGTTGACTAGAACCTTTCATTGTACATTTCATTATGGACATGTCCTTTGCCTCTATACTAAGGAGACCTAGCCTTAGGATCATTAAATATTGTCTTGTACATTTTATTCATTATAAAAGGGAGTTACACCCCTCTAAGTGGACTATATTTATTGGTTCCTTATCATTTAAGGTGAAATTTTTCATATAGATATTGTTTCATCAAATCGTGTCAAAATTGCATCATTTCAACTTCAAAATTATGAGATAATTACTATTAATTTAATTATTATTGATTATGTAATTATTGGTTATTACTTATACGATCAATAATTATTATTTGTTTGTAACATAAATAGATATTTATATATTAACTAAATAAAACTAAATAGTACACATGATGTGTTGTTGGTCTTCCACCAGACAAACCATACCAATAGAAAAATGGGAAAAAAATTATTTTGTCAGTATTCTCAAAGTAACATTATAATTTAGAAAGTGTAATTGAGAAATTCAACGATCAGAAAGGAGAAAGATGTTATAATTTCCTATGCCTAGTGACGAGAGGGATCGGTGATTCCCAACATAAGAAAACTATTAAAAAAAAACAAGTAGATAGTGCATGGAAAGGCCTAGAATAGAGGATAATTTTCATTGGGAGTCGGTAACTTGGACATAAGTAGACTTCGATGTTGGAGGTTCAATTCACGACCTTCTTTAGTGCATAAGAAGAGACTTTATGATATACTTCTATAACTTGCAATTTGAACTTGTACAAATAGAAAAAATAGCCTATTATTCCTTATTTCTTTTATCATGAGCTTCCCATATTTTTTTTAACCTCCCAGTCATAAATACATAGGTTTTGAAATACTTAGTATCCTAATTTTGGTAGGTTCCTATGCTAAGAACACATTAGTCAACCTCTTGTAGATTTCCATGTCATAGAAGGAAACCTCATTCCAATAAATCCTAAGTTTCAACAAATTCAATGGTCACTCTAACTACGGGAGGATGCATTTGTTATAATTCTCGTTGAAGATTTCATATTTATGTTGGGAATATGTGAGAGCTTGCTTGATGAGACCTCGTGTTATTGTTGCATTTCCCATTATCCATAATATCCAAGCAAATAAAATGTCTCCCGAGGAAACGACCATGGTAGGGATTGCTATTTGATTCCTAGTAGAGACCACGATTACAGAACCAAATAGAAGACATAAATTCTAGAGGAGCTATCATTCCATTCTTTAGTAGGAATGAGGTCAACAATTTGGATACAATCTAAATTGAAAATGGGTGAGGAAACACAATATACTACCATGTGAAAGGATCATTTGTAGCCTATTCATTCATAGCGGTATAGGAAGCTGAATTCTCTAGAAGCCAATTGGATGTGAGAAAGTTACCATAAATGTGATTATTATAGTGGATTGGAAAACCATTTGTGTGAATTAAAATCCATGTATATTACATGTTACAAATATAATGTGCCATCATTTATTGTTCTCTCGAAGATCGGGAGGGTGAGGGTGATGCCTACTCAATCCTCGAGGGTCACACATCAATTTCACCTTATTTAGGATGTTATTTGCTAATTATTAATAAATTGTTATTATTATTCTTATAATATTTAAATAATGATGAGATTCATTATTAGTATAATTCTATCTTACAACATATTAATCATGACGAGATATAAACAAATACTCCACTAATATGCATTCAATTTCGGTACACCACTATTGTATCCATAATAATCGTAATTATAAGTATACTTCGAGGCACTCAATCAATTTCAATTCATGAAGAAAAAAATTCATGTATATATAAACACAATGATGAAATTTTAAATTAAATAATAAAATAACAATGTAAATTTGTCTATTTGTCAATATGTAGTATAGTGCCATCGAAGGAAATGTCGATTTTGTATACACCATGACAATAAAATAATCTACATATGTAAGGGAACAAATTGCGTTTGTCATATGAAGTTGATTTTGTTAAAATATTGTTGTTCAAAGGAGGCGGCGAGAGAGACGGTCGAGAAGCGGCGAATGCGGAGCGGTGACCCATCGCGTGGAGCGACGAAGAGAGACATGCGAAGGAAGCGGTGAATACAAAGCTGTTATCATGGCAATGGAGCGAAGCAAATAAGGGCGGGGAGACGGGCGGAGGCGGGGAGGAAGCGAATATAATAGAGGCGAGAACCGTTATCGGAAGCGAGCGAGGCGGAAGCAGATTGCTCGAAGCGGGAGGCGGAGAGCGAGAGGCCGAGCGACGAGGAAGGCGGTGGCGGAGACACGGCTAATGACACGGAAAGCAGCTGATTATTCGAGGCTCCGGTGATGCCTACAGTGAATATATATATATATATATATATATATAACTAAATTAAGAATACAACTACCTCGGGCGGAGGATATGTATACAATTCCGAGAATACACACGGTAAGGCATTACACATAACATAAATATAATTAAAGGAGCATAGCAACCGACAATGTAATAAATAGTTAATATAAATTTCATTAGGGGGAATCGTATACTCCAACAACAAAGTATTGCGCTTTATATTCAAGAGACCAAAACATATATATATATATATATATATATATATATATATATATATATATATATATATATATATATGTGTGTGTGTGTGTGTGTGTGTGTGTGTGTGTGTATAGCCATATGCAACGCGAGATCCAAAGAAATGTGGTAATATAAGGTGGGACCCTTCCCAATCGCATGTCGGAGATTATAAGGGCAGCGGAACAAGCTAAAATAAGAGTTGCGATTGCGATTGGAAGTCGGATCAGAGTGGGTATATAAACTACAACTCCCGCCCATCTCTTAGTGAGTTCCGGTGAACGGTGATGATCGCATCGGAGAATATAAGATTTGTGATTGCGATTGAAGTCCGGACCCGATGGTGTAAATCACAACTCATATATAGCTTGAGTTCCGGTTCTAATCGCATCGGCAAATATTATTGAACGGTGGTCAATCGCATCGGAAAGAAACGGTATTGAACATATATTAAAAAACTTGCGATTGCGATTGAAGTCCATACCGGAAGTGGGCTTATAAACTATGATTATTAAGTATTTGAGTTCCAATCACATCGACGAACGGTGAATAGCAAGGCGGCTTGCGATTGCGATCAATCGCAATCGAAATCCTTTGGAAGAGTAGCATATTGCATCGAAGCGTGGCAAGTGAAGCGAAAGGAACGTAGTTATGTATTAAACATGATTCTTCGGTGTCAAAGTGGACATGGCCGGTTTGTTTGTTAAAACGTTGTATAACTATCTTGAAGTTGAAATTACGTTATATATATATATATATATAAAAGGCGGTATATATATATATATATATAACACGTTGTTGCGATTGTATTAAAGATGCGTGTAGTGCGAACCCATGGGCCTCGACTTAAGGTGGAGGGTGATTTGTAATATAAAACGATTGTGATGCATGTATGTTCCGCTTGCGAAGAACTCCACATCAACAAGACACTCGTGTAAAGGGTTGTAAATTGCCCGAAATTACGGTCGGCCGGTCACATATTTACAAAATGCAACGCGTATAAAAAAAAGCTCGGTTACATGTATACGGCGATTTACACCACGGCGAGAGGACAAAAAATCAAGCGAATGCAAAAAAGAGATAAAACACGGTCATAGAAAGAACGGACACGATCAAAGAAAAGACAAGTATGCAACGAACCAAAAGACTAAATGAGTTGAAATTTTAAGAGTTTTCATTATATGTGAATGTAAATATTGTAATTGAATTTTTTATTGTTTTTGATGCATTGGAAAGTCTCTCGAGTAAACAAAATCCCACTTTGTTAGATTAAAATAGCACTAGGTTACATTTCTGCGAGTGAGATTGGAAAAGAAATGATAAGTCGGAAGAAAAGAGGAAAAGAAGATGGTACATCCCATTCCAAATTCATTGAGGAATCTTAATAGTCCATAAAGAAAATCCTTATAAATAATATCATCTTGATATGCAAAAATATGTTAGAGAGAGCAAATATAGAGAAGCGGTATAGAAGTGTGAGGTAGAGAAGATTGAAAGAGGAGCGGAAAGAGAAGCTATGAACGGAGAGTGATATCGGGGTAAATTAGCAAACATTCGGTTTGATAAATTGAGGAAGTTAAACTATCGAAGTTGCGACTTGATAAATTTCATCGTTGTGGCCCCGGGCGAGGTGGAGCCTCTGTGGGTTGGTGCACTGCCCAGAAAGAAAATTGAAGAGGTTGGTGCTTCCTTGCAAGTTGTAGCTTGCGGGGTGAGGTAGGAGCCTCTGTGGGTTGGTGCAGAAAATTGAAGAGGATTTGGTGCTTCCTTATGAGTTGTAGCTTGTGACGGTGTGAGGGTAGGAGCCTCCTATGAGTTGGTGCTTGCGGAGAAAATTGAAGGGAGTTGGTGCTTCCTTGCAAGTTGTAAACTGAGAATTGATGAGGCCTCTGTGGGTTGGCGCTGCCCAGAAAAACGAGTGGTGAGAGGGAGTTGGAGCTTGCCTTTGCATCACAACAATAATAAGATATTGGTTTCTCCCTTTGTGGGTTTCACTTATATACGAGTGTCTCTGTATGATGTTTATGTGTTGATCTGATTATATCATACGCCCCAATACTGCTGCTCTCATATTAAGTACATTGTTATATTATATTAATACTTCTGCTCACATATAAATTGCTCACGTATTAAGTTGGACATGAAATGAAGGTGTATATAATGTTTAATAAAGTTTAAAAGATTATGAAATTTTTGTTAAAGGCGATTCACCCCCCCCCCCTCTCGGTTTAACCAAGGTTCAACAGGTGGTATGAACGAGTTTCATAGTACCCGGTCTAACGGTGAAAGGAGATCCTAGGTTCCCAAGATGACTAGTAAAGAAGGATGCTCGGCAATAAAGCCCCTTTCTTCACTTTGGTGAAAATTATGCTTTACGGAAAATCGAAGAATGAGGACATACATAATGTCTCTGGGAATAAGTACGGGCTATAGTGGAATTAGGATATGCCCAAAGGCAATACAGCACGAGAGAAAGAAACAAAACAAGATTTGTGAGCTAACGCAAAACCCATGAATTCCATCATGAATGGATTATGTGAAGCGAGTTTATTAAAGTAATGCACAAATAATCTTGCCAAAGAAATATGGGATACTCTTGAGAACATACATGAAGAGACAAGAAAGTAAAAATGGCAAACTTCAAGTCTATAGAGCCCATTTTGAGAACCCAAAAATGAATGATGATGAAGACATTGCCGAGTTTCTTCCTAAAGACTGCAAGAAATTGTTAACAATATGAAACTCTTGGAAGAAAAAATGCCGAGAAAGTATAATTGTGCAAAAGATTCTAAGATCTCTTCCATCCGAGGTTTAATCCAAAAGTGTACGCAATAGAAGAAATAGTGAGGATTCAGGAGACCTTGACCATGAACCGGCTACTTGGAAATCTGTGACCTATGAAATGAGGCTCCCACGAGAAGAAGCCAAGTACGAGGGAAGCGACCTTTAAAAACGAGAAAAGAAAGAAGAAGAGGGAGACATATGTTCTTGCTCGGATGAAGAGAGGCAAAAGTTTGTCAAGAAATTGGACGAGAGGCTCGGGTAAATACAAAGGTAAACTCCCCTTCAAATGATTTAACTATGGAAGAGTGGGACACTATGTTGCTAAGTGTCCTCACAAGAAAGTAAGGAATCGGACCCGAGTCGAGAGAAAAATAAATCAAAGAAGCTGGCGAAGAAGAATTGGGTAGAAAATCCTTATGCTCGACAAAGACGGCCAGTACATCGAAGATTCATGAATCCTCAAATGAAGGAGGAACCCTCTTTGAATTCTTATTGATGGCCATAGAAGAACTTGAAGGTCTCCTACTAGAATATGAAGAAGAATAAGGTGAAGTCGACCTTGAGGGGAGTAGGGTGCTTTCTAGAAGAGATTGATAGACTTAGTGAAATACGGAAAACAAAGGGACATTCTCCTCAAGTATGTGCGAGAAGAATAGAATTTAGAAGTCCTTAAGCAGCTAAGATAGAGCTTGAAGAAGCCAAGAAGATAGAGGACATGTTACTTAAGCAAATCAAAGAAAAAAACTCAAGAACAGAAAAGTTGGAAGAAGAAAGTAGTATGTCTCGGAAGAAATTAGAAAATGCTCAAAGGAAAGTGGTTATAAACTCTTCTCAAACAACAAGCTCTAGTAAGTTGGACGAAATTCTGGTTGCTCAAAGATCCCCTATGATAAAGTGGAGATAGGCTATGTGAAGGGAGAATCAAGTAAAGGAAAAGAAAAGGTTGACGGAAGAGATTATTTTTGTAAAGCAATGAATGAAGAATTGGACCAAATTGAAAAGAACAATACGGGAACTAGTCCCTAGACCAATTGAGAAAAATATCATTGGCTCAAAATGGGTATTCAAAAAATAAAATGAATGAGGAAGGACGGTAATCGAGGGAATAGAAAAGCCCGGACTTGTCACCGCAAAGGATACTCACAAATTAATATGGACTTGATTACGATTAAACATTTTTCCCACAGCAACCGAAATGGAAGCTATCGGAATGTTCTCGGCATTTGCATGCCACCAAAGCTTCAAGTATATCAAATGGATGTAAAATCTGCATTTTTGAATGGAGACTTAGAAGAAGAAGTCTACATGGAACAACCGAAGGCTTCTCATTGACGAGAAAAAAGGAGACTATGTGTACGGTACGAAGAAGGCCCTATGAGTGCAAGCAGGGCTCCTCGATAACAGTACTCAAGTGGATAAATATTTACAAAAACAAGGCTTTAAGAGAGTGGAGTAGATAGTAATCTATATATAAAAACCCATGAAAATGAGCTCCTGATTGTTGTTGTATATGTTGATGACATTATGTTTGGAAGCAACGGAGATGAACTAGCAAAAGTTTGTGAAGAGATGAAATACGAGTTTGAAATGTCCATGTTTGGAGAGCTCGGTTTTCTGCTTAGGACTTCGAATTGACAAAATAACACGGGCACATTCATCTCACGGAAAAGTACTTAAAAGAAATGTTGAAAAAGTTCAAAATGGAGGGTAGGCTTTGTGTCAACTTTCATGATCACGAGATGCAAGGCATGTCTTGATGATGGTCTATGGGATATAGATCAAAAACTCTACGGATCTATGATAGGAAGTTTGTTGTATACGACGGCATCAAGACCAGAGACATCATGCTAGCGATTAGGACTAGTGGCTATATATCAAGAAACACCTAAACAAAATCACCTTCTTGCAGGTCAAAAGAATATTCGGATATCTACAAAGAACTACATAGTATGGAGCTTTGGTATCCTAAAAGGAAAAAGCTTCACTTTGACAACATATACGGATACGATTGGGCTAGGCATGTGAGATGGCAGGAAAAGCACAAGTGGAGGTGCTTTCTGTCTGGGAAAATACGGTGGCATGGTTAAACTTAAAAAACAAACATCTGTCTCATCTCACAGTGACAGAATATATAGTAGCGACGACATGTTGTACTGGTCATGTGGATGAAGGCTTAAACTCTTGAACCAGAAGGTAGAGTCAGTGAACCTATCTCCAATTAAATGTGATAATACAAGTGCTATGGTATCTAAAAACCCGGTGCTTCACTCAAAAAACTAAACATATTCCAATCAAGTATCATTTTCTCGAGAACAAGTGGCTCGAGAAGATAGTAAAGCGGAGTATGTGCCAACAAAATAACAGGACATCGATATATTTGCAAACCACTTGCTAGAGAGCCATTTGAATATTTGAGGGAACTGGCTGGGGGTAGTATGCAGCAGATGCTGCTCTCTCATATGAAGAAGAAAAGCACGATTTCGGGGGGAGTACGAGAAGCGAAAATATCATTCTCGGGGGGGGAGATCGCTTGACAAGAAGCATGAAAACGGGGTCCACGGATCGAAAGGGATTATGGCAATAATACTTTCGGCATAAAGAAATCAACAAAAGTTTGGAGCGAACGACGTACAAAGTCGGGGAAATTTCGAAGTACATGAAATATTGGAAAAGGGAATAAAACCACAACATCAAAGAATATAAACTTCTGTGAACAAAAAAATAAATAAATAAAATAAAATAAAATTCGAACCCCTTGCCATTGATGTCAAGGGGAGGGAAGAGGAAAGCAACAATAGTAAGAGAAGACAACGAGGAGAAAGGATCCTGCTCAGTCAAATAGAGAATTGTATTGCCATGATACCAAAGAGGCTGACCGGAAATGTAGTCATTGATGGCAAGGAGGTAGCAAAAGAAAACCGAAGAAAGACGACAAATACGAACGGAGGCTGTTATGTGGCAATGGAGAGCGACGAAGATGAAGCAAAGGAAGCGAGCGAATGTGGGAAGCCCAAGCTGACATCGCAGCAATGGAGGCAACAAAGAAGCAAATAGAAGGAAGTAAAGAGACGAGCGGTGGAAAGCAAATATAATGAGCGAACCGTTGTCAAGCGAGCGAGAGGGCGAGAGCCGTTATCCTGTGATAAAGGCGAGGAGCGAGAGCGACGGAAGAAACGGGTGGCGGAGAAACACATTATTATTGCGGAAAGAAAACGACTATTATTCGAAAGTGTTTATTTTTTGGTAAATATATATATATATATATATATATATATATAATAAATTCGAGAATCGCTACCTCGGCCGAATATATGTATACAATTCGAAATATTTTGTTGAACATTACATAACATAAATATAATTACGAGAAGCATAACTGACGATGTAATGCATAGTTAATATAAATTTCATTCCGGGAATGGTATGTCCAGTAATAAAAATGTTAAGCTTTATATTCAAAAGTTAAAAACATATATATATGTGTGTGTGTGTGTGTGTGTGTGTGTGTGTGTGTGTGTGTGTGTGTGTGTGTGTATATACGGTGCGAAGATCTAAAAGAAATGTATTAATATAAAATTTAGGACCCTTTTAGTATCGGAGATTATAAAGAAGCGATCAGAGCAAGGTTAAATTAAATTTGAATTCACCGATTGAAATCTGAATCGCGATGGGTATATGGCTACAACTCATACATACGCGTGAGTTCCGGTGAAGAACGGTGATGATCGCATTGGAGAATAGAAGTTGCGATTGCGATTGAGTCCAAACCCGATGGGTATATAAATCACAACTATATATAGCTTGATTCAGTTCTAATCGCATCGGCAAATCTTGTTGAAGCAATTGATTAAATCGCATCGGAAAAAAGAAACGGACCGTGGAACATATGTTAAAAAACTTGGGTCTGCGATTGAAGCCCGGACCCGATGAGCTTATAAACTATGATTAATAACTATTTGAGTTCCAATCGCATCGACAAAGAACGGGTGAGCAGGTGATCAATCGCATCGAAAGACAAGGCGACTTGCGAAGTTGCGATCAATGCATAATCGAGAAATGTTCGGAGGGTAGCATATTGCATCGGAAAGCGGTAGTGAGCCAAAGGGCATTAGTTATGTATTAAGCTTATGATTCTTAGGTGTCAAGTGGACATGGCGATTTGTTTGTTAAACGTTGTATAACTATACGAGAGTTGAAATTCATTATATATATATATATATATATATATATATATAAAGGTGCTGGTATATATATATACATAACACGTTGTTGCGATTGTGTTAAAAAGATGCTGGTATTAAGTACAACTTCGAACCCATGGGCCTTGGCTTAAAATTGGAGGGTGATTTGTGACAAAACGATTGCGATGCATGTATGTTAAAACACCCGAACTCCACATCAACAAGACACTTGCGCACAATCAAAGAATTTGGAATTTACCACCCCAAAATTACGGTCGGCGGTCACACATATTTACAAAATGCACTGATATAAAAAGCTCAATTACATGTGTACGTGTGGGTTACACCACAACGAGAGGGACGAGAAAAGCAAACGGAGGCACAGAAAGAGATAAAGCACGTTCACATAAAAGGCAGAGACACGATCGAAGAAAAGACAAATGCGCGCGTGGAAACCAAAAGACTAAATGAGTTGTTTGAAGTTTTCATTATGTGAATGTAAATATTTTTAATTGAATTTTTTATTGTTTATGATGCATTGGCAAGTCTCTGAGAGTAAACAAAAATCACTTTGTTAAATTAAAATAAGCACCTACGATTTACATTTTTTGAGTGAAATTTTGGAAAAATGAGAAGTCGAGGAAGAAAGCTGACATGGCTGTCCATTCCAATTTCATTGAGGAATGCTAACGATTATGAAAATCATATAAATAATATCATCTTGATATGCAAAAATATGTTAGAGCAAATATAGAGAAGGCGGTAGAAGTGTAAGGTAGAGAGGATTAAGAAAAGAAGACGAAAGAGAAGCTAGACGAGCTGATATCGAGGTAAATCAACAAAAATTCAGTTTGATAAATTGAGAAGTTGGAGCTTCCCTATCAAATTCTTGACTTGATAGTATTTGTCGATTGTAGGCGGCGAGGTGGAGCCTCACATGAGTTGGTGCTGCGAAGAAAATTGAAGAGAGTTGGTGCTTCCTTGCAAGTTGCTTGCGGAGGTGAGGTAGGAGCCTCTTGTGGGTTGGTGCACATGTGAAAATTGAAGGTTGGTGCTTCCTTGAAGTTGTAGCTTGCAGGGTGAGGTAGGAGCCTCCGCAGCAGAGTTGGTGCTGCGGAAAAACGATTGGTGAGAGGGAGTTGAGCTTGCCTTTGCATCACAACAATAATAAGATGTGGTTTCTCCTTTATGGGTTTCCACTTATATGTAGGTGTCTCTGTGCATGATGTTTATGTGTTGATCTGATTTATAATCGCAATACTTTCTTCTTTCATATTAAGTGCGGTAGTATATTATATAAATACTTACTTTATCACACTCTAGAAGTGCTCCACGTATTAAGTTGGACATGAAATGAAGGTGTATATAGAGTTTAATAAAAATTTTTAAAAGATTATGAATGTGTGCAAGATAGTTCACCCCCCCCTCTCGGTTTAACCAAGGGTTCAACAGATTTAACTACATGTATATAAGTGGTACACTACCACCGAAGGAAATATCAATTTTGTATACAAATTATGCTTTAAAGGTTTCTACACATATTGAACTAAAATGATTAAAATCCAAAAGTGGCTTGAGATATTTTTAATGACCTCCTCGTCTTCTAAACCACGCTCATCCTTACTCTGTAGAAACATAATAAAAATACACGAGTTAAATAAAATAAAAAAATTATCAATTGTAAAATACTTATAGAAAACTAAATGTGTTAGAAATGATATTACCATTTGATTCCTCTAAATCACTCTAGTCATTATTAGCCATATCTCTCCTTGGTAGAGACATTAGTATTCATGTCATATGACAAATAAATACCACTTCAAAAATGTAGAATATTAGATTCAATCACACTCTAATTTCAATAAAAAAAATTAAATAAATCCTACCACACTTATCATGCTTATATCTTAACATTTTAAGAATAGGTCCAAAAATTCTTTTTTCTATCTTTAACAATAAAACTTTTTAAAAAAAAAATATTATAGTAAGAAATTATTGTAATTATTAATTCAACTCTTCATAAAATAAATATCTATTTCAAGATTATGTAACAATCACAAATTATGTAATTACAACTCACTTTAGTTTGGTTGCCACCATCGAATATTATATATTTATTATTTTATTTTATGACTTTCCTCATCTCTTTCGCTACACCCAACATCATTGTTTGATAGTCATGCTATATTACTACATGTAGTCTATAGATTTATTACAACCATATGTACTAGATTCCATATGATCTATAGACTTATTACAACCATATGCTATTGAGGTACATAAAAAAAAATATGGAGTAGAATATATGCATAATTTGATATTAATATTAAAAATAAGCATGCATGACATCAACATAGGCATTTGTATGTTTATTCTATGATATCTAACAACAATCACAAGTTCCTTAATCTCAAATAGAGCCAACTAGACTTTGCCAAAAATTCAATTTGAAGTGATTGCATGATCCTTGACCTAATTGTAACATTGTAGCCGGTTTTGGTATCATATTACTTCTTCGTATTCCTATGTATTTGTTTTTTTCATGAGAGTTATTATAAATTTGTTATATTAGCATATCCCAATGTGAGAAATTCACTCCTCCCAATGTGGAAATTCATTCCTTAATAAATATTACATAGAAAATAATAATCCAAGTGAGCCTTATTGGATCAAAGGTCTTAGCTCTCTATTTTTACTACAATTGGAATATTTTGTCTATAATGGGATTCATTATCATTCCCCTAATGCTTCCATATTTGCTTACTAATCTATGATTTCATTTTATATCTATTAAGAGTTTCTTATTTCATCAATTATGGAAAAGAATGTTTAAGAAAAAGGTAAAAATTCAACATCAAAAGGCATATATGTAATATTTTAATATTATGCAATAGGTTAGAAAAATTATTATTGAATAAGAATATAAAGGTACCTAAAAATGCAACAAGATAGACATCAAAAAGGTGGGGAGAACAAGGCACATTAAGTTTCCTCACAAATTTTTTTCTTTGCGCTATTGGAAATATCACTACATTCATTATGTACGAGGACAAGATTAAATCCATGGCACCAATCCCTCCTTTGAAAATGTATGTATCCCATAGTTCCATGGTGGGATTTAAACCTACAATGCAAAGCCACAAAAAAGGATCACCGATTGGCTTTAGTGTTTGTGGGGGGGGGTTGTTCATTTTTTCAACTCCATAGTCTAGTAAGGTAACTAGAAGGTTTGGATAGAGTGAATCTTATGCATATAAGTTGGTAGGCATAAGAATCCCGTATAAATAGCTCAAATAATTAATTTTAATACATTTGGAAACATAAGAATCTAATTGATAAATAGTTTAGATTGGGGAGTGGTAGTGATAACCAAATATTGGGTCAATAATAGTGAATATACCAAATAATTTATTATGGAATTTTTGTGAGGCCTTCATATCCTACTTTGATGAGATCTTCTATAGTTATTATAGGAGTTTATGTAAGTGATGTACAATAAATCTAAGTCACTAATTAGATAGCAAGGTAAGAAATTTAGATTTTAATCCTCATGAAGGCTTTGCTTCCTAAGTCATTACAAATGCCCATGATAAATACAATTATATATTAAAATTGGGTTGGATATTTTAATGTGATAAAAAAAAATACAACATAAATGTGCAATTCTACCCCCAAAAAATACATTAATATATTTAGCACAATAGTATAAATTAATTCACCTTTACAACACTCGAAATATCTTGTAATGCATAATAATTTCCTTTACTTTAGTGAGAATCACAATAAATAATGAAGTGTGTGAGGCGAATATATAATTTATTTTCCATTTGATACCAATATAGTGTGTAGTTATACTAGTATTTTCCTTGAAGACTTTTGGAAAGGCTGGAATCATAATACCAACCATCATCAATAGCACTCAACTAACTTAGAGCCAATGATCCATGTATGGGGTTACACACAAGATGAATAGGGTCCCTCTTTTCATTCCAAAAACCATTAATCAAGTTAAAATCTTCAAGTGATGGGTCACAAGTATTCATCATCTCTTTGAATTATTTTTTCATTTATTATTGGAACTCAATCTCAAACTTTACATTTTTCATTGGGTTATGAAGTTGTAACAAAATAAACTAAATGTCTACAGAGAAGGGTTAGGGAAATCCAACACTATAAAATGAAACATCAATCTATTATATACAACATTTCTCTTCATCAAAATTTTAAGAGGGAGAGAAAAGGAAGAGGAGGCGGGGGGGGGGGGGTGGGGTGGGGTGTGGGTTGGGGGCAGGGGGGGGGGGGGTGTTGGGGGGTGTGAGCGAAAGAGGGAGGAGGGGGAAAGGTGGAATCATAATACCAACCACCATCAATAGCCCTCAAGTAGCTAAGAGGAAAATTATCCATGTATGGGGTTTAATTTAAGACTAATAGGGTCCCTCTTTTCATTCCAAAAACATTCATTAATCAAGTTAAACTCTTCAAGTGATGGGTCACAAGTATTCATCATTCCTTTAAATTATTTTTTAAAAATTTATTATTGGAACTCAATCTCAAACTATACATTTTTCATTGGGTTATGAAGTTGTAACAAAATAAACTAAATGTCTACAAATAAGGGTTAGGGAAATCCAACACTTTTAAATGAAACATCAATATATTATATACAACATTTCTCTTCAACTAAATCTTAAGAGGGAGATAAAAGGAAGAGGAGAAGATAGGAGAGGAGGAAGAAAAGGAAGAGGAGGCAGGGGGAGGGGCGGAGCAAGAGGGAGGAAGGGTAAGAAAAGAATAAAGGGGGAGGAGTGAAGAGAAAATGAGGAAGATAAGGGAGGGGAATTATATTAATTCATATATAAGCCATACACGCACACACACACACACACACACAAATGAGACCTAGTCTTAGGACCATCAAATATTGTCTTTTTCATTGTATTTATTGTAAAAGGAGGTTCCTTGCTCAAATTGGACTATAATTATTGGTTTCTTATCATTTTTAAGGTTCAATGATCATAACACTTGGTATTCAGAGCTATCGATTCTATAGTTTTTCTACTTCAAATAGGTCATTATGACATTTTCACTATAGTGTATTTTTCTAGGAGATTTTAGATGGTGAAACCCGAGAGAATATTTAGAGAAAATCCCATGAAATATTTGGTTCAAGTTTTATATTTTGGTTCACTATATTTTAGGACATATGGTCCAAAAGAGGTTAAGGTTTCTATTTGCTCTAAATTTTGACTGGGACACTTGATTTGAAATTTTCAGTGTAATTTTTATTTTTTGTTTTTATGAGGCTTCAAACCATGAAACATGGATCACATTAAGGTGAAATCTTGGTGAAAATTTGGACCCGAGGATAGAGATCTTCCAGGTTTTTATGTTGTCAAAGATATGTTGCAGGGAAGTTAGGGTTTTTAAATGCTTCATAATTTAGTCTCAAATGGAAATTGGAGTTTGGATTTATATTTCATTTAAAGTAAGGCTTCATAAAGTGAAACTTGGATCCTATTAAGGATAAATCACAAGGAATAGTTGGTTCCATTTTTAAATAATTTGATTATCTACTTTCGGAGTTATGTTTATTTTCTAGTGCTAATTAAATGACACAATTTTTTGCATCTAGTTATTTCTTCCAATGATATAGGATATTAGTTTAGCACACCACAGGAAATCATTAAGTAATTACACGCAAAAAAATCGACTCATAAAGCATTGATTGTCTCAAAATTTAAATCCTTATAAACCTCAACCTCTTCCTCATAGCCAGTTCCCATGTGAGAGAGGGACGAGAAAAAGGTGTTAGTGATGAGTGAGTGTTGTGTATGGAAATGTGAAATTCAAGTGTCTTTTAGGGTGCCCAAAGAGGCACTGATGTCTTTTCAAAGTAAACTTAAAATTTAATTGAATTTTCTTTCTTTTAATTTAAAATTTAATTTTTTCTTTTCTTTTAACTTGTGTAGGTGAGGAATACACTCCCATCTACCGAAAAATCATCACTCCCTCTTATTTAGGGAGAGATATTCACATTTACTTCCTCAATTGTCCACTTAGTTTGAAATATTTTTCCATCACAAAAAATGACAGATAAACATGTTATGTTAATGTATCCATCACTTCATGTTCCATTCCATAACCACGTGGAGAGAATCTTAGCATCAACATCATGCAAAGTATATAGTCACCCATTAGCTAAATAAAGTACTTATAAAGAAAAAAAATGCAAACCAATGGCTATTAAAGGAGGTAAGGAATGTTCCATATCTAAATAGAAATATAATTTCAACGAAGTTAGAAAGTGAAAGTTGATAACTACATTTAAAGACAAAACACGGAAGGTCACTAAAGTAATATCGGTAATAGAAAAATGAGATAATTGGGTACATTGCATTTATGCAATGGAATTTCTTGATACCTTTAATGTTTTAACCTCCACGGTAGGAGATACAACATTGTGGCATCATAGAGCTTGATCACATGAATGAGAAGGGGATGAAAATTCTTTGCTCAAAGAATTTGTTTCGAGGTTTGAAGCATGTTGATTTGGATTTTTGAGAACTATGTTTATGGAAAACATAAGGTGTGAGATTTCTCGAGTTGGGAAAAAAATAAGAGTGAAAAAAATTATATCTTGTGCATACAAATGTATGGGGACTAGCTCGGAAGATGTGTATCTCGATGACTCTCATTATTATGTTACTTTTATTGGTGATGCAACTTGAAAAAATTGGGTTTATTGTAGTTGAAATAAATATGATTTCTTTGATGCTTTTAAGAAATGGAAATATTTGGTTGAGAATGAGACAAGAAAAAAAGGATTGAAGTGTCTAAGATTAGATAATGGAAGTGAATATTGTGTAGCAAGGAGGTTTGATAATTATTTTTAGGACCATGGAATTCATAGAGAGACTATAGTTCTAAGAACACCCTGCAAAAGAAAATGGTGTGCCATAAAGGATGAATAGTCCTATCATGAAGCATGCAAGGTCTATGAGGTTGCATGCAGGGTTACCCTTACAATTTTGAGCATATGTTGTGGATATTGTTGTTTATCTAATAAAAAAAGTTCCTTCAAGTTCCTTGGATGGTGGTATTCCATGGGAGGCATGGATAAGTAAGAAGGTAAACTACTCATTTCTAAATGCTTTCAGCTGTGAAGCATTTGTCCACATTAATAAATAAAATAGAACAAAGCTTGAGGAAAAATCAAATAAGACTACCTTTATTGGATATGGTGTTAATGATTTTGGTTATCACTTATATGATTATGAAAACCTTAAAATCATTAGGAGTAGAGATGTGGTATTCAATGAAAGGTCGTATACAATGATTTGGTTGCAAAGAAAAGCAGGATAAGAAAAAACACAAAATATGCGGTGCTTGATGACATCACAGAGAAAATAAAATTCAAAGGTACCATAAAATCATAATGAACAACAACAACAATAGTAATAATAGAAGGAACAACAATAGAAAAGCACCTCGGAAACTCTTCTGAAGTGTTTTTAGAAGATATACCCGAGTTAAATAGGCCCCCCTCAAAGATACTCCTTCATTATATTATGTATTGTTGGGATGCAGTGAACAGGAAGGATATGAAGCAATGCGAGTGAAAACCAAAAAACAAGTGGGAGAAATCCATGAAATAAGAGATGGAGTCCTTGGTGCATAACCAGGACTTGGGACTTGGTCGAGTTGCTTGCGAGGTAAAACAACATTGTAGAGTAAATGGGTTTACAAGTTGAAGGAAGAAGATGGAGGAAAAAGGAGGTATAAGGCTAGACGTTTTGTGAAGGGGTTTGCACAAAAGAAAGGTATGGGGTGATAAAATAATTTATCTTGTTGTTAAATGAATTAAATAGAAGTGTTTTAGGTCTAGTGGCAATAAAATATTTTCATCGTAGAATAGTTAGATGTAAATACATCATTTCTCCATGGGGATTTGGAGAGAATCTGTATGAATATTCACAAGGGTATCAGGTAAAAGGGAAGGATAAATTAGTGTGGAAGTTGAAGAAGAGCATGTATGGCTTAAAATAGCTCGAGTAGGTATCTAAAATTTGACGAGTTTATGTCTAAGCGAGGTTATACTAGATGTCATTCTATTTGTTATGTTTATCTTAAGAAACAAAATGATGGTAGTTATATTATATTGCTATTGTATGTAGATTTCATGCTTGTTGCAAGATTTAACATGTAGAAATATTTGTGCTCAAAGGAAAGTGGCTAATTAATTTGCATTGAAGGATTTGGGTATTTGCGAAGAAAATCCATGGTATGAGAATAACTAGAGAAAGGAAAAATCACAAATTAACATTGTCTCGGGGTGAGTACATGGAAAAGGTGTTAGAAAGATTTAGTATGTGGAATGAAAAAGCAGGTTAGTACACCTTTGGATAGCCATTTCAAACTAAGGAGATGCGCCCCAAGATTAGGAAAGATAGGATTATATGGAAAGCACATAAGAAAGGCATTTTCACCGGCTGTGTGTATTTTATTAAGTTGTTTTATAAATATATTATAAATTTGAATTCAAATGTGTTTCTTTTAGATACTTTATAAGTTATATGAATATGTTTATTAGTTGACAGCTCCTTTTTTATGTGTTTAACATATTGCGGTTAAGAAACACCATAAAGGTAACGTATATAATGATCAAACCTTTTGCATCAAAAAGTTGGATGAAAAGAGGAAAAATTTTGATTGTGAGATAATTGTAGTATTCCAGGTTACTAATGTTTCCTCCAGGAGTGAAACAAGTCAAAAATTCTATGAAAATTGATACTATGGGTATTTGGATGACATCGCAGGTGTGACTTTGATTCCTTCAAGCTTGGTTCTTTTAAACGTGAAATGGTATAGGCTATGAATGAATGAACATGATCACAGTAGATTACGTATTCAACATGAAAATGGATTTACCATGGTTAATACAAGGTCATTTGAGCCGAGGATCATATCACTATGTTCTTCGAGAGCCAATGTGAACAAGTGTTTTACTCGAGTTCTCAATAGAGGGTTAGTCATATGTCATTAGATATGATCCAAGAGGAAGGTTGGTAGAGTATAATGTAGTGGAAGAAGATGATAATGTTGGGGATGATGATGTAGAGGATAATTTAGTTTATCATGTGTCATATCATGAAGTTGTCGAAAGTTCAAGGAGATGTTTGAGACAATGTTCTCGGTAGAAAATTATATTGATGATGTATTGTCAGATGAAAAAAATTGAACTAAATGATGACATTGATGTTGATGTTAATATGTTTGATCGTTTCAATTCCATTTTTGAACCAAATGACATAAATTTTGAGTTGGATGAAGAATATTAATGATATCAAAATGTTGAAATGTATGAGATATGTGTTTATATTTTTTAGTTCATTTGTTCTCTTTCATTTAACTTAAAATTTTGTTTTCTTAGAAATTTCTATGTATGCTTGATTCTTATTATGTTTCTTTCAAACTAGTTTATAGAAGATAAATTGGGTATTAAGAATATTGAGAGTGATGTTTTTGGAAAATGTAAAGTGGCGACTAGTAGTTCTTATTTTCCTTAGCTTTATGTTTCTTGTGAACTTTGTTAGTTTATTTATGTTCTTTTAGTTATATTACTTCATCGAAAAAATATCAAGAACAAAACAGTAACAATAGAGGGACATATAAATTAGGCTCTCGGTAAAGAAAAAAACTTCCCTCCAAGGGAAAAACATGAAAAAAAATATTATCTTCTTGGAATATAGTTCAAATGAAATACAAAGACCCAACCTAAGAGCCAGAATAACCTTATCCAAGTACCAAGTCAACCCTTCCAACAAGTCATTTCTTGACCTACATGTACTAGCTACAATTTTGACCTACTAGCCTAAACCTTGAAATTTGTACAACTACTTTGACCCTTCAATCTATTACCTCGAGTTTTCACCTTCCACCTACTTATGTACCCGGCTTGTTTTGCTGCAATGCTGTGTCGTTTTCCCATTACCGCACCTGGTTTTATACCTTTGGCTTGTTCCACACCTAGTCATGCCTTTGGCCGTTTCACCTGGAATTTTGTACCTTCGGCCTATTGTGCACCAGTTTTGTACCTTGACCTGTTAAGCACCGGTTTGTGCCACTTGACCTATTATGAACCCGTTTATGTACCTTCTATATAAACTTGAGATTTCATGCTTCAATTCGTATTTGTTGAATGAGGTTGAACTACTCCTTTATATAGCTTTCTCAAGGGTTGAATTCCATCCTTTAGGTCGAATTGATGTTTCCACGGTCTACTTGTACTTTAGGATATTACGGGACTTTCTAGAATAAAAAATAAATTTTTTTATAAATATAATTTTCCCATAAGGGTGTTATGAACATCATATTGTCTCTTCGACTCACGACAATAAACCTTAAGACCGAGAAAACCACCAGAAGCATGAAGAACATGCTTTTAACTAGAAGACCATCAATAAAGAGCATGGAAACCCATACTTTAATAATAATAGTTTTATTTTTCATTTCTTATTTTTACGCAGCATACATATTCAAATGAGTGCAACAACAACTATGAATATTGAAACTAGTTACATTTTCAACACTCCTCTTAACTATGGGGGTATTAATAATTGTACGAAAGCTAGTACAACATCATATATCAAATTGAAGGGTTCTCACGAAGAGTTGGATTGATATGACATATTATAAGCATAATAATCATCATGCCCAACACTATCTCTGAGCATAAATAAACAATATATTTTTTTAATTAAGAGCATTATGCTGGTAGGCTTTACATGTGATACACTACCTCTACAAGGCATATACTCCATCTGGATTTCCAAAAGGTATGTCCTTTTGGGACTATTCTTATCTTGGATCTCCAATCACGAGCCCTCAAAATAATATTGGTCATCTTAACTAATCTTCTCTTGGATTCATGTCCCATCCTTAAAGAATGTTGGTATCGTTCCTTTCTTGGATGTTATATCCTCGAAAACTAAAATGCTTATCAATCCCTCTTTCATTCTCTCTTCATGATATTCCACTTAAAATTATGGTTGTTATTCCTGGTCGAGTACGCGGCACAGAATAAGAGAATGCCCATTTTATGTCCAACATAACTCCTCTCAAACCAAGATTTCATCCATATTCTCCCTTAATCTTGAGAATAGAACGTTGCTCCTTATTCAAGGAGACTCCTTTCATCTCAAAATCGGAAAATTCCAAACTTCTTTTCAAACGAGAGGGAAATTCAACACTTTATGGCTTGTTTTCATCATAGTATCGACTACCAATTCTCCATAAATGCAGGGCTACCTCTTTCCTTTACATTTCTTGTATTTAGATTGCTTTCTTTCGAGGTATCATGGAGCCATATCCACTCTTTGTTCTTGTGACATGATCTAGTTCATATTTCTTTCTCATCACTTTCATCTTCGACACGAAGGAATCATATAGGCCTTTCCAAAAATCAAGTTGATCATCTTCCTTATGAAAAGATCTCCTTTGACCTTAGGGTTATCATCTCGCCTGCTAACTTCTAGTTCCAAGATGAACACATATTGACTTCATAGTTTCTAGAGGTACCATATGTTTAGATTCTCTCAACATTCTTCATACATTTTCATCCAAACAATTGAACTTGCATCCATTGTCATCATGTATTCTGCAACATTCTTCCAAGTAGTAAAACAATATTTTAAGCTGAATAACCAAAAATTAAAACGAGACTTAACCCATCATGATAACCTTCTAAATTTGCATTAACATCCTCATGGTCCATTTCCATATGAAACTTCATTCATGTATGAGAGTGTCAAGGATCGAACTTGATTACCAAGTTTCAACTTTTTATTCTAGAGATTATCTTGGATGTTAATTATTTACATATTCTAAGAAGTTATTAATCTCTTATACATCTAAAAATCAAATCAAATTATATTATTTTCCGGTAAATACTTAAGTATAATTTTATAATCAAATTTATTTTCTAAAAAATATATATATATATATATATATATATATATATATATATATAAATCCTATCCAAAGTTGTCTTGAATCGTGCATTCTTGTACTCGCTTGAATCCATATGACTTTATGCCTTAAATGATCCTGTAACCTCTTCATTAATTCCTTCATCCCTTTACTAGTATTGATTCCACCTTACACGGAATGTATGCTACTCTTGTCACTATGCCTTTCCCAAAGAGCTTTCATAATCATGGTCTTGTAGAGGTCGGGGATGATCCATTTTATGTAATATGAAAACTAACATGATGTTGGCTAATGATTGGATGAACATTAAGCAAAATTATATTACCTATTTATCTAGATGATTATTGTAAAGAAAATTAATCATGTAAATTAAAAATATGTTTTTATCATACGCTTTCTTCCTATGATGCTTATGCAAGCATATTATCTTAAAAGAAAGATATTGTCCTTTCCCAAGGAAATTTCATAATTTTTTTTCTTCCAAGATCATGATGATCCATTTTAGTCGATATGAAAACTTTTAACACGGTGTTAGATAATGCTTGGATGAACCTTAAGAAAAATTATCTTATATATCTATATAGATGATTAGTATAAAAGAAAATTAGTCATATAAATTCCAAATATGTTTTTATCATATGATTTCTTCTATGATTCTAATGCAAAGAATACTATCTGAAAAGAAAAGTTAGTCTTCATAAAGAACACGATAATTCTTGAACCTTATTTAGTAGTAAATTTCCTTCACTCCTTCCTCCTTTTCCTTCTTCAAAGGTTCTCATTATTGACACTACATGAGATCCACTCTGTTCTTTTCTCATGTTTTTCAGGTTTGGATAGTCCCTCTTAAAGTTTCCAAATTCATTGCAATTAAATCATTTAACCTTGGAAATGCTGTTTCTTCTTGGACTTTCAAACTTTCCTTCTTCATCTTCTTGACCGGAGCTAGAAAGGCTTGAGGCCCCACTCATCTGTTGATGTAATTTTTTACCTTGATCCTTGATTCTTCCGGGATGCATTGATCCAGGCAAGCTGAACAAGGGTTGAATATTTCTTGGAGTATATGCTTGTAGCAAAGATGCTCCATTCCGGTGAAAACACATTTAGTACACAAACTCAGGTTACTTCCGAATCAGAAATTTTTCCCCAAGTCCTTGCAGATGGTCTCTTAATTTGAGAGACTCTTATGAGAAGGATGCCACAACTCATCCTTTGATTTCTTCATTATATATAACTTATTCTTAAAATAAATCTTGTGTCCTGTGCTTAGAGAGTAAAAATTCACTATATTTTCATGCATAGCCTTGAAGTATTCAGAGATTTGCAACAAATGGAACAGAGAATCCTCAATTGATTCAACTATGGTCCTTTGGTCAACACTTCCCATTTCTTGTACTTTTCTAGTTCTTGTGTCTTTTCTTTGCTTGGTTCATTAGTTTCCCAGGTAACATATTCCATTAATTCTTGTTATGTAGGTATCAAGTCAATTATTTTCTTCATTCTAAGAATTTTTTGATGCTCTAACGAAAACAGCTACTCTCATACTGAGAACCCATATGACTTGTAGATTCAGACACTTCAGTGCTAATAATATGATACTTACTTGATAGCCAAGATTATTCTTGATGATGTCTCCAGACTTCTTTGATTCCTTAAAGATCTTTGAAGGAACTTCCCTAAATATGTTCTCTAAGATTCTTCCACCAACAACTTCCAAGATTGATGCCTTCTTACAATATTGATGTAATCCTTGGTCTTCTTCAACATAGAAACCCTAGATCAATATATCTTCTACCAATGAGTCTTTAACTAGATTCCTTCAAGATACACTCCTTGAGAGTTTCCTTTTCCCTTCCCCTTGATAATAAAATCCTTCTGGTTCCCTTCCAATATCCTTACTTGTTCACCTTAACTTTCTGATACCATGTTGGAAAATGTAAAGTGAAAAATTGTAGTTTTATTTTCCTTAACCTTAATATATTATTGTTAACTTTATTAGTTTTCTTTATGTTCTTTTATATAGGTCTCTTCATCAAAAAAATATCAAGAATGAAATGGTAACAATAGAGGACACATAAATTAGGCTCTCAATCAAGGAAAAAACCCTCCAAGGGGAAAACCCATAAAAAATATTCTCTTATTAGAATATGCTTCAAATGAGATACAAAGACCCAACCCTAGACCAATTCCTTCTCCAAGTACCAAGTCATCCCTTCCAACAAGTCCTTCCTTGAATTTGCACGAGCCAACTACAATTTGACCCCACAAGCCTCAACCTTGTAATTTACATAACTAATTTGACCCTTCATTCTATTACCTTGGTTACGCACCTTCAACATGTTATAGTACCTTTGACCTATTCCACACCCGATTATGTACCTTCGGCCTATTGCACTTTTAGTTCATGCCTCCATCCTATTATGTGCAGCCCTATTTTTTCTACATCTAGTTCTATGCAACCAGAAACATTAGCACCCGATTTTATACCTCTAGCCTATTTCGCACTGGTTTTGTACCTTCGGTAGAAACTTCAGATGTGATGCTCGGAAATTAATCTTAGTTGAATGAAGGTCGAACCGCTCCTTTATATAACAGCACAAGGGGTTGAATTCCCTCCCTTTAGGATGGCTTTGATGTTTATGGGGCCAACTTTGTACTTTCCTCTCATATCTGCCCAATTTCAGCACGGCTTTCCCGGGGTAAAAATGATATTATGACTACTATGACAATACTCAAACTCTGAATCACCTTAAGGAAATGGATTAAACAAACCAAGACTTTACGCGGCTTCCCTAGGGTGCTATAACACCCCCAGATCCAAAACACCCTTCCGGTGTCCAAACCACGAAGTTAACTTGTTTTTCACTAATATGAACTCTGTACATTAGCATAACACTTTTACGAATTCAATTTTAACCCTCCATTCACATGCATAAGCCTGTGAAAATGGCCAGTTGCGGTATTTTTTGCACGATTTTGTACTAAGCATTAGGATATAAGCCACTTTTTCGAGGCTAGGATCTATACCTATACCCATAAATTAATGAAAATATTATAAATGATAAATAACATGAAAAAATCCTTTAACACAAAACTTGATCGGAGACTTAACCTAGCCCATCTTAACCATGACGGACATTTTGTCAAACACATAATGAACATGAGATCTACGGGTCATGAATGCATATGCGAACATAGAGATGAAACATACGAGAAACATCAAGAAGGTCTAATTCCCTCTCACAATAGCTACAATAACATCTATTAGGTCATGAATTCATTAACCCGACACTTACAAGTAAAAACGTAATGGGAGCCATAACTTAGATATGTCATAAAACCATGCTTATAACAATCATATGTGAGAATAATAAAAATAGTAGAAAATCCATTAAAGCCACATAATAAAAACTAAATTTACTTATAAAATACAAGAGGGACTTAGCTCTTATTGACATGTAAAAATCAGCAGGTCGGGGACTTCCCGTACTTTAAGGCCATAGATTAGGTTGACCCGATCTTTCTTTTAGCCAATCACCCTTCATTCCATATTCCAAACATGAATGTGGGAATCAAGGGGAATCCATAAAAATCAACGAAAACCATAGGTTAAACCACCATAAACCCCTCACTATCATGATGTCACCTAAACTAGTCTCGAGATCACAAAACCAAACCAATATTGTATTACCTCAAAATTCACTTCACCATCCCTTGAGAATTTTTTTGTCTACACCTACATGTTGATGGCCTCCTAGAGAAATCCATCTCCACCTACAACCCCTTGGGATTTTCTGACACCACCTCACCGGATCAAAACCTTTCGACAATCCCAAAGCTAAATAAAGATAAGATCATCACACCATGGCTATCCATAAATAGTAAGGCAAGGTTGAAACCATTGTCAAACCAAGAAAAACCATGTCGAAGTGATGACAAATAGACGAATATACACCTACATATACCATGCTTTCGAAAACCATCTAGGAAATCATACATGCAACAAGTTACACCAAGTATTCCCAACGTGATTGTTTAGTCCAACTCTCCCTTGTTTTCCTTGTCCTTCCTTTGCTTTCTTGCTTCCTTTCTCCTCTTGGTGTTCTTATCCTCTTGAAACCAATTCCAAAACTCAAGCCCCGATCGAAAGGCATGGCGGTATATACTGATGTCTTTTAATTATTGATGCCTCTAATTTATTCATTTTCCTCTATTTTCCTTCAATTTCCTCCTCACATGCAACTTACGACCTTCCACCTCCTTTTCTCCTATTTTCCTTTATTTTCATAAAATAAATGTAATAGTCCTTTTGTCTTTTCAAATGATTTTCCAATGCCTTTGCCAATTTCCCCTTAGCCATAATAATAAAAAGTGATGCTCGCTAAGATTTTTCCCAAAATTCAGCTTGTAATACATGTCCCATGAACTTGGTCCTTGTTTTTCCTTTAATGCATTATTTGATGAAATTTTAACTTGGGGTTGTCTGAGACTTGTGCTTTAGGAGATTCCAAGACATTCTATACTAAAAAATAGGTATTTTTATAAATACGTTTTCCTGGAAGGGTCTTATAAACATGATGTTGACCACACCGAAGCTCGTGACAATAAATCCAAAGGCATAACAAACCCTAAAAGGGTTAATAACATGATTTTACCTAGAATACGATCAACAAAGAGTGTTCCAGCCACATGCTTTAATAATAATAATGTGTTATTTTCTTTTCTTGTTTGTTACATAGGATACATATTGAAATGAGTACAACAAAAATTATGAAAGACATAAATTAGTTACATTTTCAACAATGTGCGAGGCGGAAAGAGGGCCATATAAGCTTCCACCTTCATGTGGTTATTTGTGATGGGGCAGAATTCTTGGAAACCAGAGAAGCTCATTATTTTCATCTTATCTCTCCAAGCTTGTTGCCATGGCCAATACATGACAAATTTTGTTTTATCTCCCTTACGCTCCTACATCCAATCTTAAAGTATACGATACCCAATGAATGAGAAAAAATGATGGTTAGGAACCAATTGTCTACACCTATCTCAAGATTATTGCCACTAATTTTTGGCATACCTCAACCTAATACTCTCCAATGGGCACTTCTTAAAAATTACTAATAATTAGTGGCCAAAATGATGCTCTAATTAATTGACCCCATACATAGTGAACTATGAATGGGGCCAATGTAATGTTTTTCAATGTATGCTTGTACACATTGAAATTCGACATGTTCTGCAATAGATGCATGCATTAAGCGGTGTGGGAGGGTTTTGAAAGTAAATATGACTCACACTTAAATAATTTGACAATCAAACGAGATCACCTAGATTTAGGGAAATTTTGAATTATTGTGTTTCATAATATAAGCATTTTTACTCCCTATGTGAACCAAAATTGATAGTTCATTTGGCTTCCTTTAGTTAGACTACCTCTTCACCTAGGCTATATATATATATATATATATAATCTCCCATCGAGGGCTTCTTTTCATGCCATAATATTCTTCCCCCCTCGTTTCTCCTTCCCTCGCGCCCAAACCATCCAATCCGGGATTTGAATCACCACAAAGGCCTAACCATTGTTCCATGGTTTTGTTTATCTCTTACGCTCCTTGCTTCCAATCTTAAAGTCTATGAGACCCAGTGAATGAAAAAAAAATAATGGTTAGGAACCAATTACCTACACCTATCTCAAGCTCATTTCCACTAATTATTGGCCTACCTAAGATAAGTACCAATGGCCACTTTGCTTAAGAGTACTAATAATTAGTGGTCAAAAATGATGCTCTAATTAATTGACCCCATACATAGTGAACTATGATTGGGGCCAACACTAATTTTTCTCAATTTATGCTTGTACACACCGAAATTTAACATGGCTATAGTAGATGAATGCATTTATGGTGTAGGAGGGTTTCAAGAATTAAATATGACTCACATAAATAATTTGACAATCAAGTGAGATCACCTAGATTTAGGGAAATTTTGATTTGTTGTGTTTCATAATATAAGAATTTTTTACTCCTATGTGAACCACAATTGATATTTCATTTGGATTCCTTTGGTTAGGCTAACTCTTCACCTAGGCTATACACACACACATATATAGAGAGAGAGATATATTTAATCTCCCTTCAGAGACTTATTTCATTCCATAATCTTCTTCCCCCCTCTATTCTCATTCCCTCGCGCCCAAACCATCAATCTGGATTTGAATCGCCACAAGCCACAGCCATTGATCAATGATTTTGGAATCACCCAAAATTTGTGTAAAACTTCCCCTTCAATTCTTCTCGGCCTCGCCCACTTGTTCGAGCAACAATGACATTGATTTGTTCGGGTCACATCGGAGGACATTGATTCGATAGGGCCATGTCATAGGAGACATTGATCTACTAGGACCACAACGAAAAGGTTAGGTTGAAAAATGGTAATATGGTTTCATGCTTCAAAATTGTTATGTTTGGATTTAAAAATATTGTGCATGTCCTCCTTCTCGTGTAATCGGTTCATGTTCTTATTTAGTTATTTTTATTAGCTTTTTTGTTTTGCATTTGTTGTCTCTTTAATAATGATTGTTCGAGATATTTATTGAGTTCTTTAGATATCTAGAAATATGTTTATTTTTAGCTTGGAGAAGGTACATCAAGAGAACCTTCATTTTAGTACAACTATTCCCTTATTTTCACACCTTGGACCCCATGCACCCAAGCTACTTTAGATCTTTCATGTAACTTTCTGAATTCAAGTTATGTTTGAGTCTATCACCAAAGTGTTTGAAAAAATGTTTGAGTGAACTTTGTAACATGGATTGTTGGCTTGATGGTATTTCTTGTCACAAGGATTGGTTGCATTTCCCTAAGGTTAATGTCCACAGAGAACTTGGATTGGGCACATTAATTTGTCAACCCAATCATGGTTTCCCCAACATTCGTGCCTTATGCATTCAATTGTTAGGCCCATTAGAGAAATTACGAGGTCTAGAATGGGCCTTCTAGGGAGAATATTATAAAATAATAATGGAAACAATAAAATAAGATTAGATTACATCATCGAGTTTTAGAGGAAAAAAGAAAACTAATTTTTCAACTCGTATTTTCGTTCATCTCCCTACGGTTTTTTTCCTCAAATTTTGAGCAAGAGCACTCATTGGATGTAGAATTTGATTCCTCATCCAAGGAGTACACATTTTCCATACTTTCTGGACTTTGCTACACGAAAAAAGCCCCGAAGTAAATACATTAAAAACATGATTACAATCAAACTTTTCTTGTATTTCTCATTTTTTAGTGTGGGGCCCATCGAAAGTATGCAACATGGGTACTCCTTAGACGAGGAATCAAAATTCTACACTCAACAAGTTCTCCCACTTGAAATTTGAGAAAAACCACAAGGCGATAAGTTGAAAATACGAGTTGAAAAATGTAGTTTTACATTTTCCTAAAATTTGATGGATGTAATCTAATCTTATTTTATTATTTCCACTATTATTAACACTGTTACTGATGAAATAGGTAACTGCACTGTTACCTACTTTTTTTTGGTAGCATAAAAAGCACCCAATTTTGAAAAGTGGTGATGCAGAATCACCTTCTTCTTTTTTTTAGCACATTTTTCACTCTAATATTTTTATTTATGAAGTATGAATATTTGTTTTAAAATTTTAGTGATTTTCATGCTAATTTTGAAACGTATTGATGCAGCATCAACTTTTTTTTTTTAGAGCGGTGATTTTCATGCTAATTTTGAAACGTATTGATGCAGCATCAACTTTTTTTTTTAGAGCGGTGATTTTCATACTAATTTTGAAACGTATTGATGCAGCATCAACCTTTTTTTTTTAGAGTGGTGATTTTCATGTTGGTAATAAAACACAAAACTTAGATAAAAAAATATATATAAAAAAACAATTAAAAAAACCAATAAAAATGTAAAAAAAACAAAATTAACTCGTAAAAATAAAAAATTTAAACAAAAATAAATTAAAAAAACAAAAAAAATAAAAATATTCAAAAATTATATCAAAAGAAATGACAAAATTTGAAAAAAAAACACATAATTTAAAGAAAAAAAACAAAAATTAACAAAAAAAAATTTAAAAAAAAAAAAACATCAAAAACATTTTTTTCTAAGTTATTAAAAAATACCATATAATAATAATAATAATAATAAATTTAAAAATAATTTAAATTATAAAATTAAAATTTAGATAAAAAAATAAAATACAAAAAAGAAAAAATTAAATTTAAAAATTTAAAATAAAAAAATAATAATAATAAGAAAACAAAAATACAAGCCCCAAGGGTTAGCTCAATCGGTTGAGTCCTCACTATTAAGTACTTTGTCGGTTGAGAGGTCACAGGATCGAATCTCCTTGACGCCCACGGGGTCAGGCCTCGCATGTAAGGCTGACGATTAGATCCCCTCGGGAGGGTCTATCGAGATTTTCAGACCGTGGATGTAACTGGGTTCATGTGTGCGGGCACATGGGTTCGTGAACCACTTGTAAAACAACAACAACAACAACAACAAAAAACAAATTTTAAAATTAACAAAAAAAACAAATTTAAAAGAAAAAATAAATAAAATTGAAAAAGAAAATTAAAATAAAAAATACTATCATTAAAAAACAAAAAAATTGAAAAAAACCACGTGCAAATAATTAAAAAACAAATATCCATAAATTTACTGTTTTTTTTAAATGAAACAATTTATAAATTTTAAAAAAGAAAAACTAAATAAACTAAAAGATTAAAAAATTAAATTTAATTAAATTAAAATTTAATAAATTTAATAAATAAATTTTAAATTTTAAAAAATAATTAATCTAAAATATTAAATTTAAAAACAAAATAAATATTAAAAAAAAAAAAAAATTAAAAAAAATTAAATTTAAAATAAAAATTTTGAATTAAAAATAAATAAATAAATAAATAATTTTTTTGAATTTAAATATAAAAATATAAAAATAATAAATAATAAATAAATAAATAAAAATAAAAATAAAAATAAAATCAAATCAAATTAAAAAAATATATATTAAAAATTAAAAAAAAAAAAATAAATAAATAAAAAGAATTTTTTGATCGTGGTGGCGCCGCCAATCAGCGTCTCGCCCAGGTGGCGGCGGAGGCCAGCCACTGGGCGGGCGGGGAGGCTACATGCAGCCCCCCGCCCGCCCAGCGGCCGGCCTCGCCGCCACCTGGGCGGGAGGCCAATTCTGGGAATCGCCCTCTCACGGTGGGAGGCCAATTCCGGGAATCGCCCTCCTGCCGTGGGAGGTCGATTCCGGGAATCGCCCTCCCTCCGCAGGAGGCCGATTCCGGGAATCACCTTCCCGCCGCGGCAGGCCGATTCCGGGAATCGCCCTCCCACATCGCGGGAGGGTGATTCCCGGAATCGGCCGCTTGCTGCAGGAGGGAGATTCCGAGAATCGGCCTCCCGCCGTGGGAGGACGATTTCCAGAATCGACCTCCCACGAGAGGGCGATTCCTGGAATCGGCCTCTCGCCGCGGGAGGCCGATTCTCGGAATCGGCCTCCCGCCTAGCGGCCGGCCTCCACCGCCACCTGGGCGAGAGGTCGATTGGCGGCGTCACCACAATCAAATTTTTTTTTTTTAATTTTTTTAATTTTTAATATATTTTTTTAATATGATTTTTTTTTAAATTTTTAATTCAAAAAATTTAAAATTATTATTTTTTTTTTAAATTTAATTTTTATATTTGAAATTTAATTTGTTTTAATTTGTTTTGTTTTTTTTAATTTTTTTTTTTTAATTTTATTCATTTTTCTTGTTTTTAATTTTTTTTTTCTAAATTTTGTTAATAATTTTTATTAAATTTTGTATTTTTTTTTTATTTAATTGATTTTTTTTTTCATATTTTTTTTTTATTATTAAATTTTATGTTTAGTTTTTTCATTTAATTTTTTAAGTTTTTTTTTAATTACATAAAAATTTTATATATTTTTTTATTTCAATTAATTAAACTTAATATTTTCAAATTAATTTGTTTTTTATTTAATATATTTTATTTAATTTATTTCTTTCAATTTTTCAATTTTAATTGATTTTTAAAGTTTTTAAACTTTTTATTTTAACAATGTTTTTTTTTCTTTATATTTAAAATTTATTTTTTATTTCAAAATTTATTTGTTTATTCATTTATTTATTATAATTTAATATATATATATTTTAATTTAATTTGTTATTCAATATTAACATTTTTTTTTAATTTAATAAAATCTAATATATATATTTTTAATTTAAGTTCATATATATATATATATATATATATATATATATATATATATATATATATATATATATATATATATATATAATTTAAATTTTATTTATTTTTTAAAATCTATTTGTTTTTTTAATATATATTTTTTTAAATTTAATATTTTTATTGTATTTTATTTTTCGTTTTTTATTTTCAATTAATTTTTCATTTTTTTACTTTTAATTTTAATAACGTTTTTTTTTTAATCTTTATTTTAAAGTTTTAAATTTATTAAAATTTAATATATTTCTTTAAATTTTTTTTTTTTTTTAATTTAATAAACCTTTTCTTTTTCTTTTTTAAATTTAATTTCTATATTTTATTTTTTATAATTTCTTTCTTTTTTTAACTTGTTTTTCTTTTTAATTTAATATTTTTATTTTGTTTTTATTTTTATTTTTTATTTCTATATATTTGGAAATTTTAATCTTTAAATTTTTTTTATTTTTTTTATTTATTTATTTTTTCTTAAATTTTATGTTTTTTTTAAATGTTTGAATTAAATTTTTGTTTTGTTTTTTTTTTTTTTTTTTCATTCCTATATATTTTTAAATTTTAAGCTTTAAAATGTTTTTATTTTTTAAATTTTTTTTTTTTTCTTAAATTTTATGTTTTTTTTAATGTTTGAATTTTAAAAATTAAAAAATGTTATTTCTATTTTTAAAAATGTCAAAAATATGACACAAATTTTTTTTTTTGTTATTCCAGCATCAACTGGTTTTGTTTTGAGGGTGTTTTTTCATTCCTTTTTTCAAGAAACAATTTTGTTTTTAGCATAATTTTATAAAATGTTGAAATTTGACCTTAAAAAAAAACCAAGTGCGTTCTGGAATACACTTTTTTTGTTTTTGGGGTGTTTTTTCATGTTTTTTGAGTCTTTTTGGGCTAGAGTTCCCATTTTGAGGGTCGGGTTACCTATTTCATCGGTAACGGTGTTTATTTATAATATTCCTTAGGGGTCCATTTTTAGACCTCAAAATTTCTCTAATGGACCCAAATATTGAATGCATAAGAGCACGAATTCTAGGGAAACCATGATCGAGTCAACAACTAATGTGCTCAATCCACGTTATGTGACATTAACCTTATGGAAAGGCAACGAATTCTTATGACAAAATAATGGATTCCGGGATCGATATTATTTTCTTGTCACAAGATTCGTTGCCTTTCCATAAGGTTAATGTCACAAAACTTGAATTGGGCATTAGTTGTTGACACGATCATGGTTCCCCGGGATTCATGCCTTATGCATTCAATTTCGAGGCAACATTTATTTATGGTTACATTCTCATTTTCCTCGGTTTTGTTACCTAGCCTTTCTTGCCTTCAACCTTCACAATTTTCCTGAGGTCGACCATTTGGGTTTTACCAAGAAGGTGGGTTCTCCTTTCTCCAATGGTTAAATTGCAAAGGCTCACGTGCATGCCACCATAGTCGAGGCTTATGTCATCTTGCTTCTCTTCAAGGTGTGTCCTACCTTGTACTCTCGAGGGAATAACCTTCGGGCTTACATATATTGACGGGTTCACCCACCATTCTCTGTGTTTATGGTTGTTCGTAGACATCCACTCCCACTTAAAAATTCTAGTGGCACTTGCTTCTTCCCATGGCGACCGGACGATGATTCATCACTGACTCTCCCATGCATACTGCGACAAATTATTATTACCGGGAGACAAACTACGGGGTAGGAATGTCGCCAACTAACACAATGTTTACAACCAAGAAGGTGCCATGCAGCTTCTCAACATCATAGTAAGCCCTATTCACCCGATGGATTAGTTTCCCCATTTGCCAATTCACGACATGAGTGTGCTTCCCCTGTTCTACATTGCAGGAGCTACCACAGTAGCTTGAACATTGCTTTTACGCGACCTTCATAAACTACTAAGGTGTAGCCTTTGGGCTTACGTCATCCTAGGATTCCTCACGTCCATACATAACCCTCTTTCGTGTGATCTTAGCCACTCATCATGAGGGTGCTCACTCTTTATCACATATCTTGTCATGAGGGCCGGAAAGGAAGGATCTCATTCCGAATAAGGCTCATATATGTTATGATCTTGCATTTTATCTCCCACTATAACGGAATAAGTTTAGGTTGTGATTATATAAAGGAACCTTCCTATGTACACGCATAAGTATGTTCGATCGAGACCAGGTAGTTCTACCTAAAAAACGAGTTGTATAAGTCACATTAACCGTTTTTTTTTAGTTCGGTCATGAATCAACTACGATGGTTCTACTGAGAACTTGGATCTATGATAGAGAGCTGCCTCTTTTACCCTTAGGGAGTTATGAAGCATGTACGGTGCTATCCCTCACAGGCTTACCACATGGTTTCTTCTTATGGGCTCAAAGTGACCATGATAAGACTTTAGGATTGGGTTTTCACCCCATTCATGATCTCAGAAAACCTATGATTCCCAAGCCTTTTGCATCCCTAAGGAACGAATATATCATTTCTCGAAGGGTCTAGAGAGCTGTATTAGAAAACTAATAGGATGCGTAAGTTGTTAGAAACAACCGGGGGATCATATGATGCTAAGAAAGGAAGCATGAATATTGGAAATCCATGAAAAAGGAGGAGGATCCTTTTCAGGGTCAAGCTATAAGCTTGATCCACATATGTCATCACATGGTTATCAATACCATACGCCTACAACCATCCCCTTGTTATGTACAAAAATTCTAGGCATGTGATACATTAATGGTAGCTTGAGATACCCTTTACATCAACTTGGTGACTGCGGAAGGAGTCCAAACCTCCTACCACACCCCAAAGGTGTCAGTATGAGTGGATTTGCTTTCTTTTATAAAGAAGCAATTATGTGAAGACAGGGTAACATTTTAAAGAAAAAATTTGAAACTTAGCTATAGCAAGGATACATAAATAATCACCCTTAGGAAAGGCACCAACTAAGTTGAGCACCAAGTCTATACTTAGTCATACAAGCAAGGATCACTACACAATATATGAGAGTTGCAATATTACCAAGAGCACGAGGTATAAAACCATATTGATTGAATCACATGGTCGTGTTCCACACCACACAACATATGGTTGTCAATTCAAGACCTTAACAAAAAGAAAAGAATGTGTATACCCAACACTGGGGTATGCATTCTAATGGTTGGAAGAAACCTTCATACTAGATAACAGAATCAACAAAGATAAAGAGGAGGAAATCCACACATCCTAAAGTGCAAGGACAAATAACAACGATGAGGATATATTTCCTTATGTAACAAATTTGTTTAAATGTGCCCAAAAAGATGCTATAAATGTTCCTTATGTGACAAAACATAGTCTTTGAGATGAATTTTTATGCTAGAGTTGACCTTATATTAGTAATTACAAACTTTAATTATTTTATTATTGGAAAGAAGTATTGAAAAAGAAGCTGGGTTTACAACCAGAATTATAAAAAAAGAATCCAAATTTAAAACTTTGAGACGAATATGTAGTTGATTAGACTGAAATGGAAGTGCAAAAAGTAAAGATGGAAGCTTATTAAAATGTCTTTGAACAGAACCTAGGAGATATATTTTGTAGCTATTAAATATATACAAATAAATTTTTAATTTTTAAATAAACTTACCACAATCATACATGTGCTTCATTGAAAAAACAAATATGGAAAAAACGTAAGAGAAGTTACACATACTACAATGTACAAATAGTTGGAATCAATATGGAAACTTTATTATTCTATTCAAAGAAGTAAATCGTTACACAAGTGCAGACTCAAAGCTCAAAACCCCTTCTCGGTGGTTCTTATGTCTTTTAAGTATTACATCAAAATTGGTTACAAAGTAATTGTCAAAACTTCCATAACTTCTTTAAACCGTCTAGTTTAAACATAACAAAATAAAACTTTCTCATTTTTTGATTTATAACAGCCAGTGGAACATTGACCTAAGAAGGGATTAGTGCATGATTCCGCAAATTGGCTCCACAGAGTCACACTACGTTGCGTTGTAATGCGAATGCTGAGAACATCTAAATGGGTGTTATCCGTTGTTCGATTAATAAAAGATTCAAATTCATATATTAGTTGTGGCGATCCAACCCTCGGAAATATTACTTGTGTTTAAACTCTCGTAGATCTGGTTTACTTTATTTCTTTGAAGTAATATGATATTACAACAAATAGACAAACCATACATTAATTGGTTTTTAGGTATATGACTGCAAATTCAGAATTGAAACATTAATCATGACAAAATCCCATTACATGTTCAAGATACATACATTCCGTTTTATCCTTTAAGTGTAACCAGAAAAAAAAATAACATGTTGAATTCTATCACAGCCACAAAGTTCAATTCTGTATACATATTAAAAGTCATGTTTTCCTTTAATGTTCAATTGTAGTGAGACAAACAACAAATTCAAAAATTACATATAACTCAAAATTTGTTCCGCGTTTGTTCACGTTTGACTTCCTTTAAGCGTTCTTAATGACCACGTGGTATACAAAATTTGAATCCTTTAAATTCGTGTTAAATGTGTCTCAAGGTATCTGCTAATTAGAAGTGGTTTGGGATCAAGGTTGGGGAAATACCTTCACAGTGCAAGTCTTTTGTTGAGATGCATTGTTGTTGATTTGAGTAGGAGCATTCATAACCTTTTGTTTTGACATAAAGTTTGAAAAAAAATATAATATGGATGAAAATGGAGAATCAAGTTTTACACAGCTTAAAGATAAGAATTAAGAATTTTGTTAGGCCAAACAAACCCTTGTGGATGACTAAGTAATTAAGAATTCAGCCATTAGAAAACAGAAAATTCTCAAGTTTACCAATTCTTTAAAACATTTGCGAAGAAATATCAGAAAGCCAAGATACTCTTTCAAGCTAATTGTGATAGATTGTGAAACAACAGAAACAAACCCTCATGTTTATGCCAAAATACATTTCAGCCTCAAATCTTTAAACAATTCTACACAATTTTCTGTGAATCAGGTTTACAACCCAAATTTCCATGAAAATTGCATAAGTTTACCTTTAATTAGTAGTAAAATTCAAGCCAGGTGACAAGGAAACATACATGATGAGAGAATCATATAGCCCAAGAGTTACTTTAGAATTATTTCCCAAAATTGCTTAAAGACCTCTGACAATTCATCAAAACATTTGGCATAGTTTCCCCTACAACAAAGTTTCCTCCCTTTTACATTTCCAAAATAGAGCCTATATATAGGCACTCAAAACTTAGGGTCCTACTCTAACCACTTGTGGTATTTGGAAAACCACTTAAGTTTGTTACAAAATTTCCAGCTATAATGTAACTAATTTTTTTCTAGAATTTTCCTTGAAAATATGTTGAATGTGGAGTGGGACCCTCTAAATTTGGCTTTGATGGAATCTCCTCCGAGTTGGGTGTGACATTTCCTCTTACTCTTGGGCACTAACTGGGATAGGTGCTACGGTGAATTGGATTCCCTAGGATGACCCAAAGTGTCGCCTTTGTTTCTTGTTATAAATAGAAGTCACTTTTGGTCTTGTTGTGGTATATTTATATACGACAATCTATATACATAATATGTTATCCCACTCATATTTTATACTGTGTCTCCCAACCATGCTTGAGTTATTGCCAACTATAGGTCCGGTATAGGTTTATATGTGATTTCTTCCCATCCCAAGTTCCTTCAACATGAATATGGGTTCAAAGTGTTACTTGTGAATACACATCGGATCCTCTTCTTGCGAGTTTGTCCCCCATATATTGCACTATTTTGGTCTCATCCTCGAGTGTGATGTATTTGCTCCAAGATAAATTACTTTGGAAACAAGTTTCCTTGATCATTAAATAATGATGGTAACCCCTTTTATTCAATTATTTGCATCTCCATTTAAAATTTTCCATCTCTTCATCCATGCTACGAGATTTCTCATCTATCGCCATCATCTTGTGTTTCCTCTCCACCTAGGTTACTTTGGTAGTAGCGGGGAGTGATCAAAGTTTGGTTTCCTAACCTCTTCTTTGGTCATCATTTAAGAGAAGTTAGTTATTAATTTTATTATGCAAGAGTTGTCTCATTCTATGTTTCGACCATCTCTACTTCTTTATGAGTCATGTTAATTTTTTTGGATCTTATCCCACATGAGTTCCAATTGTTCCCAATGCTTAACTATTAGCTTAGAGGTTTCTCCTAGATAATTCACTTGGCCCTTTTCAGAAAATGGCTGGCATTCTCCTTTTCATTGGTAAGAATGGACTTCTAACCCTTGATACATTCTTTCGCCCGAGATGGAGCTCTACTTCTACTCTCTATATATTTTTTGCATCAATTCTAGAGATGATGGTTGGGTACTGCCTTCGAACTTCGCAAACACAATTAGCATATCCATTCATTTCATTGAGTTATGAATATGCTTCCCGAATCTATAGGTGATGGAGGAAGTCTCATGGCCCTTATATCGGTGCTAAAATGGTAGCGAGTTTCACCTTCACCTTTATCTTCACCTTAATCCTCTTTGGGGTAAGAGAAGTTGTTGTATGAATTAATCATGGAATTCTGAAGGTGAAAGCTAATTTCGCATGTAAACTCGCCCGAATGCTACAAAAAGATAACAGGTGCACCACTGCGAGACTCGAATTGACATGGGAAGAGAGTATGTGGGAGAAATGAAATTAAATGTTTGTAAACAAAAGGACTAGAGCCTTGACCCTTGCTAAGTTCCAACTAATGGCGACACGATCATTACGAAATTTCATACATGTTACGAGATGCCAAGATGGGGAATCTCTCCACAACAACGAGGATGAGAAAAGGGTGAACCCTTCCCCGGTGTGTGTGTACACGATTACAGGACTTGGATTTCACACTAAGAAATCTTAAAGCTAGAGAAAAGACAAAATTAACTATGATAAGGGAGGATGATAAGAGTTCGGTTAAAGCGGGAAGAATTAACACCTTCATACCATGGTGATGAACTAAATTGAGCTTACGGTGAACAATTCCCACAAAAATTGTAAAAATATTCCTTTTAGAGTCCTTATATAGGGATGGTTTTAGAAGGTGTGTAGATCAATACGAGTGTTATCTCATTAGCGTTCCCCAGGTAGGTGGTATGTGCCATGTGTCACTCTTCATACCATCAAGCTACTAGAGATGGAAGGTTTCAAAGGTAATGTGAACACGATGAAGGTCGCGCCACATGTTCGACTCTTGCACCCTTGACATGGTCAGCGTACGCATATTATTTATTCAATTTCATCAAAAACCTTAAAATCGTTTGCTCCCCACACATTAGATCATGATTACTAGTCTCTTATCACCTGATATTTTACAATATCATAGTAGTATACATAGTGGTGGGACTAGGACACATGAGGCGGTGCTTGGGCGAAGTAGAGTTGAATACGTGAGTAAGCAAGTGTCATGGAAATTGAGGTGAGCATGAAGGGGATGTATGCGGAGGGAGTCCACATGGAGGCTATGTGGCGAAAAATGGTAGGTGAGGTGGTGCATCGTGGCGATGGCCTACAAATGATGTGGCGATGACATGCGGGAGACATCTACAAGGGGTAAGGAAGTGGATATTTCCATTCACAAAGTGGTATGAGAGGGTTGTGATACGTGCTTGGCCTCTTCCACATGGATTTTTATGCATTAACGAGGTGAGCGGAGTTTGGTGGTGCTTGGGGTTGGGAGTCATCCCAGGTATGCAAGTGCCCTCCCATCGTTATACGGGAAGTGTGCGGCTTTTGGTAGCACCCTTCCCACGGCGACTTCTGCTATGACCCAAGTATCCTCAACCTTGGGAATTCTCGCTGGCACCCAATACTTAGGCTTAGGGGCAGGTACGGCCCATCTTGGAAATTATTCATGCCCCCTTCATAATGGTTGTTGGAACCCGGAAAAAAGAAGTATGACCATGCTTTAGATGAATCCTTGATGAACTAGCTCAACCTCATATCTCGCCAAGCATTTGGTTTTGACACACACATACATTTCTGTTTTACGGAAATCGAGCCTACGGATAAGTATGCTTTCCATAAGTGTGGTGGTGTACTTAGAACAACATAAAAAAATATATTTGAAGCCTTTTACTTAAAATGAATAGATAAGAAGAAAACCTACTTATAATCTATTTACTTTTCTACTTACTCCCTTCATCATTTCATCGCTCAATCTAACTAAACTCACTTGATTGATGCCTGCGATGGAAAACGAGAAGAGATAAAACAACATCAGGGCACGATGATCTATTCAAGTTAAGCAAATTGAATCAATTGAACTTGTAAATACACATATAACATCATTGGCACATGCATTGGGAAAGGAACAAATGTCTTTATTATGAAGTAGAAGGAGAAGTACAACCGGTTGATCGATTCGATGTCACTCCTCCGACTTTAGACCACATCCTCATCACACCCGGCATCAACAATCCAGGTAGCATAGCAATACATGCATATCACCAACATAACTCTACTTAATACAAATTCTTTCTCTCTTGTGCTCTATGACCGGTGCTCTATTTATAAGTAGATGAAGGTAGTTTGACATAAATGAATCATTGAATGGTTTCCTAAAAATGGATGAAGAGTTTTTCCTTGTTCATGGTAATATGAGGATAAGAGGTTTAATGTCTCCATGGTGTCCATATTCGAAGTTATCGAGATGAGGTGAAAAGTTTGAGACAACTTCTAGAAGCCACTAGAGGTTGGGAAGATTCCCGAGAATCAATGAAAAAATCGCTCCCGGTTGACCAACGCACCCTAAAGCGTACTAGATCCTCCACAACGTAGCCTTGCATGGAAGTAGATGTACTGCCAATGAAGTTCTTTGTGTAGTATAGGGGTGCATTGATGGCTCAATGGGGCACTTCCATTTGGCATCTAAACGGTGAAACTTTCTTGAAGGAAAATACAGTGGGATGACTGTTTAGGGCATGTAGCATGTAGCAACTAATTTAGAGTATGATAGACCCTAATGGATATTGATATTTTTTGGGATGATGCTAAATTAACACAGCAACAATATTTGCCCCCTAAAGCATGAACGAAAATGATAATGTTTATTGATTTTCTTTACGATGTGATGAGTAGGATGCGAAAGCGGATAGTGACCTACATCAATTAAAATACATTACATCATAATATATTTTTCATCTTGGACATGAATTGTAGGGAAGCATACCCATACTCATCACATAAACTATCATAACATCAAAAAGCCATCTACAAATATAGAATTGTCTACATATGTAGACCCATGATAGGATGACCATATGTTTAATGACCATCGTACAAATGATACGGTACTACTCCACGAAATCGTGACCGAATGAATGAAACTAGATGCAGGGTCTTATATTGCTTTCACTCGATCACTTAATTACGATTCACTCCTGGCAACGAATATGTGATGCGAAGTCAAATATGGGAAGACATCATCGAGTTACCATCCAATGATGTAGTTACATTAACGGACGGGAGAGAAACCACCATTGATGATAATGGATCTCAAGGTACTCGGTACAATGCATGGTGTGAATATGTTATTTATGTTGAACACCGTGCAAAGTCTTTTGGTCGAAGGCCTTTGATGTAAACACATCGCCGGAAGCAAAGAGCTTACTGTCGTTGATGTAAGCAAGCTCCAAGGTATTGAAAGAGTTGTTTCTAAGTCAACTTCTGGATGATGAGTTGATTTAGAAAGCAGGGAAGAGACTCATCACGGGGGGGAACCTTAATGTTTCCCCCATCAACGACATGAAACAAGAGTAATGATTTTAGACACAAGATATGACTCATGAAGTAATGTCGGGGATGGCGGTCATGAAATGAAGGTTTATCGATGTGCAAAGGATGAGGGAATATTGGTGACTTCTCTTGAACATGTCGATGACACTTAATGAATTGGCAACATTGACCCAAAACCGAAGTGATGGATGGTGTGATAGACCATCAAGCCAGTTGCAACCCAAAATTCACGGAGATGAAGTGAATGATGCATGTTCAAGAGCGACTTGCTACCATAAAGTGTTTTATCCCTTTCCAATTTTTCCCTAGTCATTGCTGATAAGTACCTCTTTATTTTTTAAAAAGCTTTAGGAGGATAACATATTCTTGATGTATAATTCCACCCTTTAGGCCCAAATCCATTGCTATTTGATGCTTTAATGATTCTAAACGAAGGTGAAACTCGATATTGTCATGATGAACTAGTACGTCGCTATTTGATGCTTTAATGAGTCCTAACGACGATGACTTCTAGGTCCTTTTTCATATTAAAGAGGATTTGTAAAAGGGACGAAATAAAACCCCACAAGTTCTTTTTCGTATAATAGTCCCTCGAGGATCCAAAAAAATGTAAAATAATACCTAGAGAACCTCCTAGCCATGTTCGCTAGGGTTTTCCTTTTCGTAAACATAATCTATCTCGAGTCCAAAAAACTATTAAACTTATACGGAAGTAGAGTCGTTTCAATTCCTTTTACAAGCTCGAAATGACAAGTGCTTGACAACCTTTTCATGTTTTGGGAGTACGAAAAGAGTTGAAAGAGAACTCCATGAGGTTACTTTTTCGTGTTTAACAAATCTCGAAAAAGTAAAAGTGTGCTTTGGGTTCCTTTTTCGTGTTTAAAAAAACTCGAAAAGGAGATAAAGTGTGCTTTGTGATCGAATTGCATTTCACGATCATCACAAAAATGAACTCACTATAATCGGTGTAAACCTACTCAAAGAACCATCAAATGGATTAGCAATACATGTTTAAATATTAAAAATAGGTAAAGCCATAGTCGATTCATTAAATATACATAAATTAATCAAAAAGACTATTAAAATAAGAAATTACCAAGTCTTTTTTACCATTTCACATTTACCATTCATACATTTAGTGCTGCGAAGCCAATTTTACCCTCGAACTTCAACGGTTGATTGTGATTTTGTGGACCATTTCTCATGCCGCTTGGACTAGGTAGGAGGAGATCTTACCTTCCTTTTTCTATTGGTTGTATTCTTGTTCGGTTGTGAATTTTTTTTGGGGTTTTGGGGCTCTTGGGGTAAATATAAAATTCCCTAGGGAATAACACACCCTTGGATTTTGAAAAGTGCATTGAAGAGGTTGGAAAGAAGGCTGGTTCTGCACCCGCTTACTCTATCTTCCACTCGAGAATGCGTTGGATTGCATTCCGGGCATATTGTTTTTATTTAAAAATTTCTAGAGTTTTTTGCATGGAATGTTAGCTCCCCGTAATTTTCTAGATTGATTGAGATACAAATTGATAAGGGTAACATCAAACCAAGCTTTAGAGCTCTGAGATCTATCCCTCCTTTGATTTTCTTTTATTTTATTGTTTTTGTATTTTGTATAATTTCCTTGTGTTATGTACAATGAATAAAACTTTGAAACTAAGACTCTTGATAGAAATAGTGTTTGAGCATCACATGGTAGCGGGACCTCCAAATATTCCCAGGTTCCATCAAGTTCTTTAAAAAGCATTAATGCCTCTCACCGAATCAATGATATAGGGACCTTTCCACATATTTTCAAACTTGTCATGTTTGCCTTTGTCTTCATACAGGAATCCCATTTTAGAACTACATTTCCAACTTGAAGTCATTGGCTTTTAGTCCTTCTATCAAATAGTTCTTTCAGTTCCTTCTTGGACTACTTGTTTCCTTTTATATACTTCCTCTCTTGATTGTTGCAAATGAATGGTACGATTGATCCTCCTTTGCATATCATTTTCTTCAACTTGGACCTCTTGAAGGAGGTTCATGGTAGGACTCTAGAGATGTTGGGAAAGGCGCATCTGTGCCGTAAACTAGCGTGGGGAGACATCTTGAGTGGACTTTTTAGTAGTCAATCTATCAGCCCATAAGGCATGGACAAGCTTATTATGCCAAGATTTACGGTTCGTTTAACAATTTTTTTGATGATATTAATAAGGCTTTTTGTTGGAGGATTCGACTGAACCATTTCCTTGGGGGTAGTAGGCGATGGGAATGACCTAATGTGATACGATATTTATGGCGAGAAATCTACCATCCTCTTGGACACAGAGAGCAACAACATTGTACGTGATTATTTTCCTAGGACAGCAAATCTAGATAGTATGAATTTTATGATGACGAGTAGGTAGCATTCCTGAAGAGTATGGCTTCTATCCATTTGGTAAAATAATCGGTGGCCGTGAGAATCCATTTGTGTTGGGGCGAGGATGATGGGTGAATCTCCCCAATGAATTCCAAACCCATTGTTGAAAGGGCCTCAATGCGGTATGCGCAAAGGTAGTGGTAGAGAGTTTTCCTACTGCCATCAAAGATTTGGCACTTGTGTGAGGACATGACTAACTTATGGGTGTACGGGAAGAGGGTGGGTCAATAGTATCTGAAGCACGAGGATTTTTTTGTTGTTGTGGTCTTCCGATTCTGAATGCTCCTCCACATTCTCCCTCATGTAGCTCATGCATGATTTTCTGCACATCAACCTCAAGTAAACATTTAAGTAAAATCCCCACGGCATTTTTCCAATGCAAAACTCCATCTAATATACAATAATTTAAAGCTGTATACTGTTTGACAAATCTAGCTTTCGTTTTGACAAAGAAGGAGGAGCATTCGGATAATGCAACACATATATAATGTGTCGACACATACTGAGAGTTCATGAATGTTTCTTCAATGTGTGGTGTTGTGCATTCTTCTATTTCTTCCCAAAAACATCAACCATGTTCATATCTAAATCTTGGAAGTTTGACTCGACCATGAGTTTTGCTAATCCACCCTTTGATGAGTTTGGTGGGCTTGATCTCTAAGTCATATTCTAAAATGGTAGCAATCCACTTGCCCCCTCTTACCATCGAGGTCTTGATTAAGTATATCTTTGACAATAGTATTTTGGGACAAAGGCTATGATATGTGAATGCAAAATATAAACTCTAAAATCCTTCAAAGCTTTGATTAAGGCGAGAAGCATTTCTCCATAATGTTATACTTTAGGGGTGCATCCCTTAAGGCTTTCTTGAAGAAAGCTATGGGCTGTCTTGCCCCATGGTGTTCTTTTGCAATAATATTGCTGCCACGGTATGTTCAAAGGCAAAGGAGAAAATGTAAAAGTCTTTGGTGAAGTTAGGGTTGATTAAGACTAGTGTTTGTGTGAGTGCTTGTTTTACCGGCTCAAAGGATTGTTTTTCTTCCATATTCCACTTCCTCCTGCTTCCTTTTTCAACATATTTGTGATATTTCTTAAGAGCTCAACAAGGTTAGGGATGAATCTTCTTAGGGAAGTTAATCTTTCCAATGAAATATTGCGGTTCTTTAATGTTCCTAGGATGGTTGATTTGCTTAGGATGTTTTATTATTTTGGGATCTATCTTGATTCCTTTCTGAAGATGATGTGACCTAAGAGTTTTCCTTCACAGAGAGAATGACAAATTTTCTTGGGATTTAGGGATAGGCCATACTTTCTACATTTTTTGAGAACTTTTCTCAAGTGGACTAAGTGCTCCTTATTAGTTTTAGAGTAGACGATGATGTCGTCGAATATATGACTATGGAAATGGCCTATAATATTACGGAAAATCTATGTCCATTTTCCACCTTTGAAAAGTAGCCCACTGCATTCATCAAACCAAATGAAATTTTTAACATACATGAACGTACCCCAAGGTGTGGTGAAAACGGATTTTAAGTTGGTCACTTAGAGACTAGAACTTGGTTATAACCTAAGAAGCCATTTGGTAAAGAAAATTCTTTGACGAACCAACTACCTTTTTGGAGTATGTGATCCATTTTAGGAAAGGGTAATTGTCTTTCGAGGAGAGCTTTGTTCAAATTTCTGAAGTCAATACAAAGCCTAATTTCCTCGGTCTTCTTCCTAACTAACACAAGGTTGGACACCCATTCGATATCGGACCAGGGACTATGATCCCGGCTTCGTACACATCTTTTTTTATTTCTTTCTCAGGCGGGGTAACGAGAGGTTTATTTTTCTCAACTTATGCTTAAATGAACTATGATTTTCTTTGAAGAATTTTTGTGTTGGATGATTTTGGTGTCATAGGATTTCAGTCTTCCTGCCCCCAAGCAAACACATCTTTAAATTCTCTAAAAAAGCTCAATGTGTTCTGTTTTGTGAGATGGGAGAGTTTTGGATAGCTTGACCATTTTGGGCTCTTTCATCCCTCAATATTTACACTCTTACTACATTTGTTTCAATGGGTTCATCTTGGGTTTTTTAGCTACATCATTGAAATCAAACAACTCTTCTAGTGGTGTAAGGCCTCTTGCCAGAGTGTCTTTGTGCGCGGGAATTTCCCGTTTTCTTTTTGTCTAATTTATCAAACCCACTTCCTCTGACACAGGGTTTTGAAAGTGATTTATATCATCATCGAAAGGCGACTCTTGACATTTTAGTTTCTTTTCGACGGTTATTTCTTTCAAATCTCAAACTTTCTGTTTTGCTATGAAAGTCATTTTGGATTGCGAAGAAAATCCTCTATTTGGTCATCATTGTCAAACACTTTCCAATGGTTCAAGTTGTACGGTACGGTGGGCTTTGCTCTTTATTTTAATGAGGCATTGATTATTTTTAGGAGGTAAAGAGCAATTGCTAGAAGCAAAAAGCAAGCTCATTAACGAGCGAGTTTTTGGGCCTAAGCAATAATAAAACATATTTCTCAAAGGTTTTGAGAAGGTCTAGGGCAAATTTCTATATTCCCTTAACCTAGGGGTTCTTCGCTGAATATTCTCCCTTAATTTTATTGATGATTAGTTCAGAATCTCCTTGGATCAAGATTTTTCATCGCTTTGAGATCTTTAAGTAAGTATAGACGATAAGGAGAGCCTCATACTCTACAAATTATTGGTGCATTGAAAATCTAACCTATAGGAATGACTTTCATTTTGTGGATCCAAACACCGGCCCACAGTACGGCCTTACCATAAGAACCATCAAGCTCATATGCCGAAAAGTGTCAATTTAGAGTTTTTGTCAATGTTCGTAGCACCGTTACTGAGTTTTCGAGTCGACTTCTCTTGATTAGAGAGAGTTTGGTTTATTTGTTTTGAGGGGAGTCGCTCTCTCTCATCGTCATTCACTTGTTCACTTATGTCATTTTCATTGTCTGAAGATGAAAGAATCGAGGGTCGAGTGAATGGAATAAACTAGTGTGTTATTTGGCTTATCTACGTTACTCACCATGTATTTCATGTGAGATTCCTCATCAAATCTTCTTGTTTGATTGAAGGCGGGATGGTGGCATAGGTCTCGCTGTCCATTTTAAAGGCTGCACGGAGTTTGGCCCCCCACGATCTGAATAAAGCACGCCATACATTGGGGTAATGTCAACACAACTATATCACATGACTAAACTCTTAGCGAGGATACTGTGCAGTTGACATAGATCCTTGATTAGGCCCGGACACTTAACCCTACTAGAATCAAAAGAATACAGTATTTGTATGGATTTGTGATTTCTAGGCCCAATCTCTCCATCACCACCTTTGTCATGAGATTGTGTGAGGCAACGGATTACACAGCATAGCATTATGTAGAATTTTATCATGTATGTTTAGAATTACATAGAGAAAGGAAGAATTGCTCCTTCTTGATATTTTCCCTCACTTAGGGACCAAACAATAGTTTTGGTTTATCATCGATTAAGTTTAAGGTATTAGTATCCTTGCCTATGTTTAACACTTTGCAAATGCGGGATCTATATATCTCTTAGGCTACCATTCAATGAGGGGTATAGTGATCTTGATTTTGGAAATCTCTCCTCAAAGGCGAAAGATGCGGGTGTTTTTATTGCATTTACATCGGTCTTATAAACCATGAACTTTTCTACATTTTTAATTTGCTAATTCTGATTTGATGGTTTGGACAATATTATTTTTCGGGAGCCCTTTGTTTAGAGTACTAGGGTAGCTTGAATTATTACTAGGGTGATTTAGTCTTTTGGTTGTTTGGTTTAGTTTTCTTAGCCATAGTATTCGTGTTTTCTACTGTCTTTTTAGGGATAGGTTCAAAGGTTTTTCTAACGAGCGGTGTTTGGGTAGTCATTTTGAGATATCTTGACTCTTTTTTTCTCCCTAAGATTACAGCACTTGTGGAATTCCATTATGGAATTCTCAAATCCTAATCTATAGTCTTCGGAATCTTCATATGTGATTTCTCATTTGGTTTGAAGAAAACATCCTTTGTTCCTCTTCGGTAAGGAATTTGTTATCCTCCATGTCCGAACCTATGACATTTACATGGTCTTCTTGCTTCTTTCGAGGGCTCTCTTTCTTATTCATCTACATAGTTGTCTTGGAAAAGAGGTCGATTTGTTGGTCACTCTCTCTTTGTTTGATTTGAGGAGGGTCTCTTCTAGAATTCTAGTTTCTGTTGTTTTGAAGATTGACTTGATTTTTCCCTGAGTGTTCTCTCATTCAAAATGGGTCCTCATCCCATCCCTCTCCATTGTCTTAACTATGGAGTCAAGTTTGGTTTCGGAAGGAGGGTGCGGGTGTTGGGCCATCTCTATAAGTCACCCTTTTTTGATCTCATCCTAGCCCTTCTCTCGATCAAATTGGCCTCTACACTTACCGACCCCCTTTTGCATATCTTCTAGAGTTAGGTAATCTCTCTCCCTTAGTTGATAGGTCATATCAACATCAAAGCCTCGAATATTTCACCGGAGGCCAAGCCTTGTGGAGGTTTTATATGTGGTGGGAGAGCATTGTAAACCTTTATTAAACCTAGTGGAGTAGTCATGAACACTTTTTCCTAGATTTCTCTTAAGATTTTTATACTCGGACGGAAATTTGGAGGGGGTTCTTCTTCATTTCCCATTTGTTCTAAAGGTTTGGTATAGAAGTAGGGAGATCGGGAATGTTGTTGGGAGGTAAGTCTTTAAACCATTTTTTTGGGTTCTCCCCTAGCTGCGGCGAAAATCCTCATTTTTATGGTTTCTTCTTCTATCTCCATATAGTTAAAAGCATCATTAATTATATCTACATGTTTTTTGAACGTTGATGGATTCGGTCCACGAAAGTGGGGATTTTGGAGTGATATTCATTTGGCAAAGGTAATAGTGGTTGTTGTAGAGCTAGTGGAGCATACTGTTTGCCATGATGGGAGGGAGAAAAGAGAGCAAAGGTTGATTTACAAGGGGAGGATTTGTGAGAGGTGGAGGAGGATGGAGGTGAGGTGGTTTGCTGCTTTGGTGGTATGGATGGGTGTAGTTGAAATGTATTTGGACCGGAAGACTAATTATGAGTAGTTTTGAGATGAAAAGTTTTAGTGATGTAGAGAAGCGAGAAAATCAAGAAGTGGAGTGGAAGGAAGATCTTCTCTCTTAGAGCTTTCTTTGCCAAATCTATGGGCTCAAAGTTAGGTTAGTCCAACCCTACTTTATGACTTGAGTCTGAATAGGTTCTTGGTATGGTGCAAATCAAGGCGAGGATATTGTGAGACTATAAGGTGTTCGGGTGTAGAACTAGTTCTATGGATGGTCACACGTTAGGTGTGTTTTACGACACAGGATTTTTTCACAAATCTTTTACCGGTTATCAACTATGATGGGAAATTTGGATACGGTGGCAGTACGGTATCGTACGTAAATGAACGGATCTCTGTATTCACATGAGGTATAACTGAGCCTTAAAAAATGTCTTGTGCGGTTGACATAATCCTAGAACAACCTATGGGACTAATGGGATGAGGAAGGCCTGGAGGATAGTGGAGTACGCAGTGTATTTTTTTGAAATTTTGAAGATATGTATACAATGTTCCACCACCAAATTTTTGATAATAATCGATCTAGAGAGTATTTTTTGGTTTTTGGTTTCTTTATGCGGCCTTAAGGTTAATGGTATCCCCTAACTAAGCCATTATCTTGCTAGGTCGATGAAGTAATTAGTTTCTACTCTGGCTATGGGTTGGTTTTTAAGTCAAACTAGGGGTGCATATGAGTCTATAAGAGTTTGTCGAGCTACTATGAACTGGGTCCCACCGTGATCACCACTATGTTAGTGTGGTGATGGGGTATACCCCGATTCAGATATTCCTTAAACAAGGAAGCACGAATTCCTAATGGATACTTAGATTGTCACTAACTCGAGAAAGTCCCAGCGGTGCCACTATAATGACTCCCCATAATTTTCTAGATTGATTGAGATACAAATTGACAAGGGTAACATTAAACCAGCTTTAGAGCTCTAGGATCTAGCCCTCCCTAGTCTCAAAGAGGGATCTCTCAATATGTTTGTAAGGATATAGCTTGATGCATTTAGAGTTTGATTTTGAGCTAGATGTTAGTACGAGTATTTTGATTGTTTTTTGGTTGGGTATGATACTTTGATAGATTTTAGATAGGAAAAAATGGAAGATCGTTAATTCATTGGGCAATGGAGTCAAACAAGGTCATGAATGAGTTCATCGATAGTGTTAAGAGAGAATTTTCGGAAATTTAACTTGGTTGGTGGATCTTTAAGGTTGTGAAGGAATTATGAAATGAACATAAAGATTTGAGAACAACAAACGAATAAAGGGCTGAAACGAGAATGCTTTATATACTTGTAAAATGAGGGGAATTAGAAAGCAATCAGAACAACCAAAGAATCAAAGGCATAAGCAGCGGTCTATTTGATTTGTTGAAACGAGATAATTAACGAAGACAAAACATTCGGATAAAAACTTAAGAAGGTAAGAAACTTATCCTTTCGAAGGCTTTTATCATCTGAAAGCGAGAAAATATTTAAGATGCACAAGTAACTATAACCATAGAAGGAGAGAAAACTCTAAACATCCAAAGTTATAGCTCTAAGGTTTCCTTGAAACAATTTTAGCTAAGTAAAGGCAAAGAGCATGATTTTAAACGAGACTTCCTTGACCAAACCTAGACAAGGCGCTTTAAAGAGATGATTCCAAGAAAAAGAATATTTTGATGGCAACAATATACGAGGTTAACCATAAATCATAATTGATGTTATTTGATCTAAATTATTCAAGAAATGGACAAGCTAAGAATTTGTTAAGAAGCGATAAATGATTTCTCTAATGTATCTTAGCGGAAAGAAAACATTAAGGCGATGAAGGACAAACGATTTAGGTACCATTAGAAACATTTCTTAATCTAAATTCTTGTCCTACTGCAACATAGCAAGATGGAAAACATAATGGAAAACTAGAAAAGCACAAACAAAAGAAAACTTTCACCTACGACCAAGCCTATGGATCCTAACGAGCAATCCTTCTCCATCAACAAGCAAATGGATCATGCATGGGTTCCAAGACATCAAATTTCTCTTCGAGAGCTTCAAGGACTATGTATTATTCCGACCGATCATCAAAATCCAATGTTTACAATGAGTTCCGAAGGCGGTATTTATCTTTTGCCAAATGAGGAGGTGAAACTCTTCCGGGGTTCAAAATGTCATTAATTACGGAGTAAATGCTTCTTGGCCTTTGAAAACCACGCGAGGCATAAGGTAAGAAAATCTGTGACTTCTCTGTTTAAATAACTTTGTCTTAATTTGCGAGATAAAGATAAGTGAAAAGATTGACTTTGGAGGCCTTATCTTATCTTTACAATATGCATGCGATAGTTTTAAACTATATTATTTTTGTGTAATAGCGCGTTGCCCTTTTGGGACGGTAGGCCAGGGTGGTAGTTTGATTTATCAAGTGAATAATACTTAATTTCCTTTAAGAATGATGGTCCAAGGTGTTTGATATATCAAGGGAATATTGCTCCTTTTGATGTGTACGAGGCTACTTTAGCCTAAGTTTCCTTAATTTTATCATTAGCGATTAGCACTGAGCTTAATTTTGCTTTTGGCCTTCATAATGCATCATTGTTGCCCTTTCCCTTTATTCTTTGCTTTAAACCTCTTTGTTTATTTGTTGTCTTTTAACTTTAAAACCTTGATTAGGCTTTAATCCTCTTGTTTTAAGGCTTTAATTTTGCCAAGCCTTTATTCTACGGTTTCTTTGTCCTTTGGTCTTTATCTTTATGACCTTTTATCCTTAATCCTCGATTTAAAAGGGCTAATCTGTGACTTACCGACAAACTTAATATTTGACTAAGCCCTTTGGTCTCCTACTTGTCCCATTTTCTTTATCATTTCCTGCGTTTGTTCTTCGTTCTTGTGTGTAGGGGTTCTTTGATTCCATTGATGGTTATGACTCATCAATCTAACCTTGAGATAAAACCATTTTATTCTTTTTCTTCGTATTTCTGGCCCTTTGGATCATCATCAAAAAGCTCTTTGTCACTCAATTTGACCTTAGGATGGCACTGCGAACTTTGGGCTACCATTAAAACACCGCAACATAAAAAATTTATTAAATGAAAACCCTACATTTGTGGTTGATTGCTTCGAGTTCGGCGAGAGGGCGAAAGGCGGTGCAAAGGCAAGGGCATGCGGAAAGAGATTCCATGGTGAAACCGCAGAAGAATCAGGGAGGAAATTTAATTAGGGCTTGAAATTAGGAAAGTGGTTTTTGGGAATACTGGGGTGGTATTCGCACGGGGGATGGGCGATAAATGGTTTTCCCAGAGGCAAGTACGGTTTGAAGAACGATGCATGTCCATCTAAAAAAACACCCATTTCGCGTTGATACGAGTCATTGAGGGACTTTGGAAAATTGAGCGAAAACCATTCTAGGCCCAGGCGTCGATGCGGGGGCGATGAATCGAGATCAACGGTTAAAAACAAACGTGAGAAAAAGAAATACATGGGAGGAAGGAGGTGGGACCCGGTGGTGACATAAAGCGAAATTGGCATGCGGCGGAGTTTTTTTTTTTGCGCGAGGTAAAAATTGGTCTAGTGGGGGGGAAAAATGCAAGTATCGATACGAGCGTCCGGATCAGCCATCGACGGTCGGGGATCAAATTCGGTGGGTCGGATACTTAAAAGATAGTGGATGAGGTCGGGGGAAAAATAGAGAAATCCCGATGAGCGAGGTCGTTGATGCAACCAAGATCAACGGTCGAGTTCTAGCTGAGGAGATGCCGGGGATACGGAGAAAAAGGTCCCCGGGGTGTGCCCCGCGGCGTCCTTGCGCCATCCAGGTGCGGGAGAGATCGACGGTGGGGGATTATATCGCGGACATGCAAAAGAAATGAATCGGGCATGGGAGCGAAGTGTGATGTGCGACGACGGGTGGATCTTTGGGATCAGCGGAGATTAGCGATGAAGGAGAATGAACGGGGCAAAGATGGAATGCAGAGTAATGTGGTCGTCGGTTGAAAAAGATCAATGACGGAGAGGGAAGCTGCGTCGTGGGAGATCGCGCGAGGGCATGAACGATGTGAGGGGAGGGTGAAAAAGTAATGAGGCGAGATAGCGGACGTCCGATCGGTTGATCGACGGTGGAGATTTGATTGCAAGATCGTGTCGGCGGGAGAAAGAATACAGGAGACAAGGGGGAATTTGAAAAGCTTTGAAGTGTGACACAACGCGGTGTCCAGGTCCGGAAACGGATAGAAGCGATGGAGATTTCATCGGTGGAAGGTCTATCGGGAGTGCAACATCGGCAGATAAAGTGGATGCGATGAAAAGCGTTGATGCGTCGAAGCACGAACCATTGATCTCGGAGAGAACGAACAATGGAGATGGAATCGGGACTTCACATCGACGGGGAACAAAAAAAGAAACTTGGATTTTCGACGCGCCGATGCGGTGGAGCGATGGGCTAGGTCACGGCGCGGGGTTGAATGGAGGAAAAAGGGGCTGGGGCCTAAGGTAGAAAAGAGCTTGGGCCTAAAGGAGAAGCAGAAAAGGTTTTTCAAAAGGTTTTTATGTGTTTTTATGGGTTCTTTAGTGTTTAAAAGGGTGAAATAAAAGGATTTTTTTTTTAACCAAAAAAAAAGGTTAAAACGTTTTAAAAGGTTCTTTAAGGAAAATAAAGGTAAATGAGGGAGGAAAGGGGGTTTTAGAAGGAATGAAGGATAAGAAAAGGGGAAAAAATAAGTGATATGGGGGCAATTGTGAAGATGAGATGGGGGGAATGAAATGATATAAATGGGGCCTTAGAAAACGAGTTTTTCTTTGGGAACAACGAGGATTTTGAAGGATTCTTTGTGGAAACAACGATGTGAAGATGATTTGTAAAATAAAAGACACAAGAAGGCTTCCAAGAACTAACGGTTGCCAGAACATATTTAGCCATCATTTGTTGTAACAAAATTTGCGATGGCTAACGAGGAATGGATCTAACTAAGCCTATGGTGTGATTTCAACCTTTGATCGGATCATAATTTCGTAGATGGAGAGAAAGAGAACATGAAGACAAGGATATGGTTTCCCTAAATGATGCACGGCCTTTGTGGGAGCCCTCAAAAACTATGGGTTGCTCAAGTACTTGATTGTTAGGGATGAGGCAACACATGGAAATATTGCGAATATTAATCCATTCATGGGACCTGGCACTATAGAATTTCACATCGGGGACGAGGTTCTCCCATTATTGGTTGATGGCTTGTTACTTTCGAACGGAGTTTTTTGAGACGACGTGTGCCCCCATTTCCCTTGCGGTATCCATCGTGGAGGTGAAATAATGAAGGACTACATTCCTTGATTTTGTTGACCATGAATTGAGCCTAACAAAGATGGAAAGATAAATATAAAAGATGCACGTGATATGCCTTTGCGAACGCTCTATTTACTATCACAAAGCTAGGCTAAAGCGTTAACGACACTTCATATCGCAAACGGATCATACATGTTGTATGCGCTTGAGTACTCCTTGAGATGAAAGAACAACTAACCAAGGTAAAAAGTGAACCAAAATTTCAGCTATGGAGTCGATCTTGATCACTTTCGTTTTGGAGCGAGTTACATTGATGCGGATGTTGGAAATCTTTTGAGAGGGGGAGTGAATGAGTATTCCTTTCAATTAGTATTATTATTAATCTTTTAGAGCATTAGTTAATCTTCAATTATTATCGGTTTTTGTACAATAATAGTAGTAAACAAAAAGAACACAAATGCACACATTTTTTAAGGTGGAAACCCCTGCGGGATGAAAACCACACGAATGATTTTCTAATAATTCTTTAATATTCAAGTCCGATTGAAAATAAAGCTCCAAATTCCTAGAATCTGTAAATCATTCTTCTCCGGCTCATTGGATGGACGCACCAACACCAAGATTCTTCGGTAGTCAGGCGAGCCGGATGCCCCAACACCCAATGAGCTACAACTCACCCCTAGCACCACCCTACCACCCTAAGAAAGTTTTCACGGGATTGAACTTTGTTGGTGACTTCATGCACCGGTCTAGCACCACCACCACCACATAGAAGAATAAATGAAGGACGGACTCCCTTACCAAGGAAAATGGTCCACTTTACAATTATATAGAATGATCAGCAGAAGAAGACGCACTAGAAAATAACCCAAACTATCAAACAAATACCTAATGATGATCCTAGACCTCCCGCCTTTGCCTCTTCACTTCTTGGCAGAGATGGGCACTTGTACAAATTTTACAATGATGCTTTTACAATGGTAAGGTACAATGATACCTTTACAATGACTATATGCGGTCTCCTTACATGTAAGGACTTCATGTGGTAAACTTCTTGTCGTTGTTATAACACCTTGATTTCTACTCTTTTCATGCTACCCTTTGTCACTCTTGAACATTAGATCATGCATTGAGTCTTATCTTGATGAATATATAAGACTCACAAAAAAGCCTTCGAAATACCTATGACATGATAATAGTAAAACTTACCTCATCTGTGAGCATATGTCGATGCTAAACAAAAAGAACAAATTATAATACAAAGGAACATGCAATTGAGATATGAAAATTTGGCATATAAAGAATTTACTTACTGGAAGCTTACCTTTGTTGCACCTTTCTTTTCTGTGTTGCTAGAAAGTCGGTCCTTTGCGACCCTTGACGACACGTGATCTATCTTTTTCTTGCCTTGCTAGGAGCTCGATATTGAATATGGTTGTCTTTGTTATTTCAAATCATAAATATGCGATTTAGGTCTTGTAGTATTCCTTTTTGTCTTCTTTCTAATTCCGAGTCTGGCCTAATTTGGATTCTTCAAGACAAATTTATGCCCAATCTCTCACAAATGACCTAATTATGGACTAGTTCGGTACATAAAAAACTTGTACGACATTCCGTGTCCTTGTTCCTTCATTGGGCTCTAAAATTAATCTGAGAAAAATACAATCCATGCACTATCTACCAATTTTCAGAATTCTAATCGATACTCCATGAAGAGAGTTATTATGATTTTCCAGGGTCTTTGTTTGAGATGAATTTCGGGGGCACGAAAAGACCTAACTTACACAAATCATATCTGCGAAAATATTGCACACCATGATTTGAAATTTTTACGGGAGATTCCTTAGGATTTCGGCTTCGCCTCATTAAAATTTAAACTTAAGACCTTCATATAAAAATGTTATAGCACAAATTCCCGATGACCTATTCCAAGTAGCGAAATCCCCACATGAGGAGGAATATGACGATCACAATTTATATAAATGCTTAGGTTGAGAGGACTTCAACAAGTGAACATGGAGAAGATTTTAGGAGCTTAAAAATTATTTATTGACTTTTCAATGACTGCCACAGCAGCAGGGTTTAGCCCTGCTTCAGGGTTACTAACTTCAAACATGAATATCTCTCAAGCGCGAAGAATTATGTGGCCGTACCATGTAATAACGGAAACATATCGACAATAAGAAAGCATACAAAATATCCTTCATAAGATAGTAATTTGGTAGGTAAAAATTCCCATGCAAGATACGGGTGGCCCCTAGTGTTTGCTTGGGTTGACATCAGCAGTAATCAGCAAGTCAACAGTCTCCCCCTTTTGGCATTGATGGAAACACAAGTACTCCCCCACAATGATCATGAAACCACTTCCTACAACATTATCTCCCCATTTGAAATAAATGGCAAAGGGAACTCCTTCGACACACAACCATCATGTGGACACCTTTTGCACTTCCACTCCCCCTTTATATTCGAATAAGGAAAATCTAATGAGAACTTGGGAAGATACGAAGCTTAAGCGAATATTCAAATGCTTCACGGTAAAGGTTTAGTGAAGATATCGGTTATTTGTTCTTTTGTACCAACATATTCAAGTTTGATATTATTTTCAATGGCTTGTTCTCTAACAAAATGATATTTGATCGGAATGTGTTTTGAATGAATGACGAGTTCTTGGAGATGTTGATATGCTTATAGGTGTTATCACGAGAGAAGATTGGAATAGGCTGTTGAATTGTACATGAAGATCTTGCGAAGTTTGTTTCATACAAAGGAATTGAGTACAACAAGCTATCATTTTGCAATGTATTCTTCTTCCGACGTAGATAATGAGATTGAGGTTTGCTTTTTTCTCAACCATGATACGAGACAACCACCTAGATGAAATGTTGCTCCACTAGTACTCTTATGATCATCAGCGCTATTTTCCCAATCTGCATCATTAAAGGTTTGAATAATGAGATTGTTACCCTTGTGATACTGTGAAGCCATATTCTGGTGTGCCCTTTATATATGAAGAATTCTTTTGACGACAATAATATGTGATTCTTTTTAGTGCTTTGCTTGGAATCTTGCTACTTTTCAGCGCTTGCATAACACTACGGCAGCCGGGAGAAATTGCGTATGAAGACTACCAATCATAGTCTGTACAACCTCTAATCCAATCCTTAGATGAGTCGTCTATGCTCAATTTGCAACACAACGACCATCGGAGTAAGGATGGGTTTTTGCAATCTTCCATTTTGAAATTCTTGAGAATTTCCTTGATGTGCCAACTTGACATATAAATATTCCTTTCTTGTGAGATATTTGAAGCCCAAAGAAATAATAATACGACTCACCAGTAAAGACATCTCAAACTCACTTTACATATTTGTAGAAAATTTCTTACTTGGTCAATCATCATTGCTACCAAATATTGTATAATCCACACATGCCTAAACGATTGTTTAAATTGTCTTTTGTCTATTTGTACATAAATATTGCTATCAGCGATGCCTTTCTTGAACACTTGTTGACATAGATATCCATCAAGACTAGAATACCATGCGTTGGGAGCTGATTGAGATCATATAGATCCTTCTTTGTTTTGCAAACATAGTCTTCTTTTTTCGATAGTAGAAAACCTTCGGGTTGTTCGATGTAAACTTCTTCTTCTAATTCACCATTCGAGAAGCCTTGACTTAACATCCATTTGGTAGACTTTGATTTTTCTTGAACATGCATAAGCGAGAAACAGTGGATGGCTTCCATTCTGAAAGCGGTGCAAATGTTTCGTAGAAATCAATTCCTTCCACTTGTGCATAGCCTTTGAAAACCAATCTTTCTTTGTTTCCGGTAACTTGTCCATCTTCATTCAATTTTCCTGAACACCCATTTTAGTCCCAATGACATTTTTTTTATCTTTTGGTCATGGAACTAATTCCCAAGTGTTATTCTTCTCAATTTGATATAATTCTTCTTTCATAGTACATACCAAATGTTTATTAATTACATTTGGCTTCCTCAAAATAATAAGCTCTCGAAGGTTCTTTAGAAAAGCAATGTGAGCTTGTTGTGATAAACGAAGTTGTCGACCTTCATTTGTGTCACCAATGATTTTGATTTGATGAATGGTTCTTGAATCCATTCTTTTTGTTGTCTTTGGAGGAGCTTCTTGTTGTTGTTCGAATTTATATCTTGATGATCATTATTTACTTCTTCCTCGTTGATATTTTCTACTTGTTATAGAATTTTCTATTGTGTCTTTTTGACCTCTTTCTCAAGTTTCAAAGATTCTAGATCCTCATCATTATTTGTTAGAACACCATCTTTGTCAAATGTAACATTTATGTCTCCCTTATGTTTGTTCCCGTATTAGATTATAGAATTTATAGAGCCTTTCTTTTGCGTGATAAACCAACGAAAATACCTTCGTCAACACGTGATTCAAACTTACCCAAATTTTGATCTTCTCTTTTGATATAAAATTTGCTTTCAAAGATTACGAAATATTTTACGTATTCCGGTTTCTTTCTATAATTCATGTAGGGTCTTGTTGCAACTATTTAAGAAGACTTCGGTTGATAATGAAGATTGTCGTGTCAATTTCTTGAACCGGAATTTTTTCATCAATTTTGAGTCCTTCAACATTGTTCTACCCATTGTCATAATACGGTTCTATTCTTTCTTTCATCAACTCCCATTTTCTTCCGAGGTGTTCGTGTTGTTGAAAATTGTCTTTTTATTCCTTTCGTCACAATATTGTTGAAATAATTTGGAAGTGAATTCTATGCCATTATCGATCTTAGACATTTTTATTTTTCAAATCGGGTTCATTTTCGACCAATTCCTTGTAGATCTTAAAGCACTCAAATACTTCAATTTTTTTCTTTAGGGAAATTGATGGTTGTCATCCTGGTATCGTCATATATCATTAACATGAAATATAATTCTCCATCTAAGCCTTTTGTTCTCACAAGGACCACATAGATCGGTATGTATCAATTCCAATGGATGTGATGCAAAGTGTTCTTCGTTTAAATTGGACTTTTGTACGCTTGTAGGTATTTGATAGGCCTCATAATGTGTTGGAACTTTTTAGATTTTTGACATTTCTCGTCTGCTTTATTTTCTTATTAAGCAATATTGTCAAAGTTGTGACCCATTCGTTTGTGCCATAACCAAATTTCATCTTCTTTAGTAAGTAGACATGTCTAGTTGCTTCATCCATAACATATATATCGTTTTGGAGCTCGACTATGCAGCAGCCACAATTTTACCATACACGCAACTCTTTGATTTCACATTTTGTGGAGTTGAATAGCATTGTGTGTCCCTTGATCACACATTTCTCCAACACTAAGAAGATTGTGATTCATGTTTTCTCCAATGGAACATTCTTGGCTAGAACATCTTTTTCTTCCGACGAGTGACGGTACACGATCCTATAACATTTGAAGATCCATCATTTCCAAAGGATACGGTTCCATCCTTCTTCTCTTTCGAGGAGATACAAATTTATTTCTATCTCCGGTCATATGTGTTCGAACAACGCTATCAACATAGCACACATCTTTTTTTGTTTTGAGCCTTGAGAGCGAGATCACAATTATCACTATTATTCTTCTTCCATTTCATTCGTTACGGCTTTGAAGATTCTTCGGAAGTTTTCAAGTCTGCGATCTCTATGTGTTCAAATTTCGACATTTGTAACATTCGCATTATTATTTATTAAATGTTCAAATCTATTGATGTTTCGTTGATCCCTAGGAGGTTCATATTTGAAGGATCTCGTGGTATTTTATTAGTTCCTAGAGGGTATGTACGACATTCTACAACTTTATGACCAAAATTTTCATGAATAAAAACGACCATGAAAAATATGTTGGTACACGGATGGAAATCTTCGTCGAGGAATTGTCTTCAAAGGTACATTCTTGCGAATCTTGTCCAATTAAGTCTACATGCATATCGGGATCTCATAGGTTCATTGTATTTTTTTGTTGCGGAAGGTCCTACTTCTGTTAACATATGGCCCAGGAGGCTAGTTTTGTCGTTGTAATATCATTGATTGTTGATGACCTTTGATACCCTTGAGCTATTGAGCGTAGTTTTGGACATTTTTCCTTTCTTCACTTCCTTACGCAACGAGACTACTTCGGTTTCTAATTCTTCCTTTCTTGGTTGCTTTCTTCCAACTTCTTTTGAAGTGACTCTTGATACATTTGTGTTCTTCAACTTCAATTTTGAGACCTTGAACTTTTTCTTCGAGTATTTGAACGGATATTCTCAGCCTTGAGCTCTTTTATAAGCGTGATTGCCTCCTTATAAAATTCTTCTATGGTAAACCCTTCTTCTTCGTTGTTTGATACCTCATCGTTTTGTGTGCTTGGCCATAAACAATACTCTCTCATTGGCTTCTTCTTCCATTTTATGCTTGCCTTCATCGGATGATGAGTTATCTTCTTCAGAGAAAGTTCCTTTTGAATCCTTTCTTTTTGCCACAGTTATTAAATTTATTAAAGCCTTTCTTTCCTTTTGAGTTGTCATCACTTGTTCATACATTTACGCAAAATGGCCAACCTCACCACATGAAACATATCAATGGAAGTTTTACCTTTAAATTTTCCCTTTTTGCCAATTTTTAATTTTCTTGTAAAGTAAGCATATTATTCATGCGAAAGACCTTCTTTATCATCTCCCTTTTCTTCAAACTTGGGTGCGGGTCTGCTTTCCTTTTAGGTTGTTTGTCCTTGTGGTTTTCTTAGATACAAAAAACACGGTTTCTAGATGCGAAGTACCCTCTTCTTCATTAAGTCTCATTTCATATGCTATGAGAACTCCATGTAATTCCTCTTTCTTGAGTTTGTCGATTTTTGTTGTATTCTAAGATCGATACCTTTGGGTTGAATCTCCCTGGTAACGTTCTAAGAATCTTTCATATAATAGTATTCTTGTCAATGCAATGTCAAATCATCCCAGTGTTGGTTATTTCATCAGCTGTGTTGGAAGCATGCAACAATGTTTCCATATTCTTTCATTACCAAGGATTGCTCAAATTTTTCTCTATAGATTTGAAGCTTTGCAGCTATTTTGACATTTGAGTCATATATATTCTCAAGCTTGTCCCATACATTTTTTGGTGGTTTTACAACCCAACACCCTATGATAAACGGTCCAGTAAGTCCTTTGATTATAATGTTCTTTACTCTTTCGCATCATTTACCAAATTATTCTTACCTTGTTCATCCATGGTTGGTGTAATTCCATTTCGAACGGTGTCCCATACTTCGTAACCTTGCACAAAGAGATAGACCTCCATTCTTCCTTTCAGTGCATAATTATTTTTCATTGAACGAGAGGTACACCATTCTTGGTATGATTGTTGAGTAGGTAAATCCACTCTTGTGGACAAAGCGATCCCTCTGGCCTAGAGTGGGTCTAGCAACAAGGAAAAAGCTAAGGAGTAGGTTCTAGTTATTAAAATGAAATAGGTTGGGGTAGATTGTCCTACTGAAGTCCAGGTACGATTATGCTTGTTGTAGCGATGGCGACCTCTTGATATCTACCTCAACGAGTCATGGTACTTTAGTAATGGTACCAGGATTCCTTCACAAAGATCAAAGGACAAGAACAATGTACGAACAATAATTGCATTTCATAACTAGCTAATCGGTCAAGGAAGATTAAACATGTTACGCAAAATAAACCATACTAGCAATTGCACCATCACCAAATGTTGTTACAAAGGAAAGCACGTGAATTCTTAAAGAATCCAATAGTTTCTAAGCAAAGATATTTGTAATGATTTTGGTCAATTTTAGTAAAGGCAGGGAAACTAAACAACATTGAAAACACCCATTTATCAAACTTTCATTATTTTGATACAAACAACTTCATGCTTGTTAATTTTCTACTTAATTCCTTGTGATTGGTTTTTTGGTCAAAAAATAAAGTTTTGTGAGACTATAATTTTGGAGGAATGGTGAAATTCTTTTCCGTTGAATGATTTTTTATGTTTGAAATGGATTTAGCATTATTAAAAAAAATTGAAGAATATAAAATACTCACTTGATAATTATAATTAAAATTTCCACAAAAAAAAAATTGCCATTTTTTTCAAAAACCTATAATTTTTTTCAAAAATATTTGTAATATTTTAAACTACGACAAAATAATAATACCATTCTCAACATTCTTTTCATATTTGTTTAAAGATTATTTTCAAAAGAATTAAATTAGAATCCTGAAACCAAACAACATTTGAGACACTCCAAATTTCAAATTTTCAATTTTGATGCAAACAAGCGGGTGCTAATTAATTTTTCTACTTAATTTCCTTCGGCCTATTTTCAAAATGGTTGGTGAAGTAGATGTCTAATATTTTCCAAAATTCAAAGCCTCATATATGGTTTAAATATGAATAAAAGATAAAGATTTCACTCTTACATATACGTGTGATTATGTGTAGTTAATATATTTCTGTGTTTAAAAAAAAAAAAACTCCATGTGGACGATTTCTCGCAATATTTAACAATTAAAGATTTGAAGAAGTTAATTTCACCTGGAATGTTTCCCTCCCGGCCATATTTTCTTGCAAATATAATCAGGTCAAAGGCAAAGCTCAAGCTTCCGATTTCCTTCGGTATTTGACACCTTAAAATTATTGTTTTTATTTGCATTAATCCGAAGCCAAAGAGCGGTAATAGCTTCGATCTTTGCTTTCAAAATTTGTCGGAGAATTGGTTGTTTGAATGAACAAGAATGATAGATTCTTTGCATTTCCGATATAGGCACTCATTTCTCCCACAAAATTATTAAAGCTCATATCAATAATAACCGAAGCATTGGCGGGACCCCGGTTCCCGTGGGGCTTGTCTGTGAGTCCATTGTTATTGACTGCGAAGCGTATCAACCTTTGCCCAGGCAAGTATGAGATAGGAAATTCTCCATGAAATAGTTTTTCAAGAACAAGAAAGTACTGCGAGGTTTCCTTTTTTGCGGACATCTTTGGGCGAGCCATTCAACCGATTTTTGCGAGGTGTCGAAGCATGTTGAATTTGGACGTGAGGCTACCAAGCACGGTAATTGGCACAGCAGATTGTTCTCATATATCGACAAGCCTTCCAAAAGCGGCAATTCCCCAATGCTCTCGGGAATCTGTCCCCGAAGATTATTCTTTGTAGGCGCAAGTATGACAAATTCTTCAAATTCTGGCCTGCGGTGGAATGCGCCGGTAAAGGGCACATTTGCGCGATATGTCCAAGCTCCGCGATGTGATAGATCACTCGATTCGCGAGGAATACTCCCCCTTTGAAATAGTTGTTGTAGAGCACCGAGTTGATAGAGCTGTTCACGTTTCGATTTCCTTGGGAATGGATCACATTCAATTTGTTGTTGGAGATATCAAGAGGCCCCGGATACGTGAAATTAAAAATGAAAAGGGAGTGTTCCCCTATCAAATTGCGAGGTGGCCAAGTAGAAGGTGTTGGGTTTCTTCAAACTCATGAGTTCCTGGTGAATTGTGCCGGGAGCAAAGTTCTATGCAAGGTGGAGGGAGGTGAGCTGCGGTAAATTTCCCGAGAGAAGGAGGGACTTGCCTTGCGAAGTTGTTCAGTCGAGAGAAATTAAAGGTATGTTCAAATACTTTAGTCCGGAGAGGTACGGGAAAAGTGTTGAACGAGAGAATTTATGTTGAGGTTGAGGGATTGGAGGTTGCTGCAATTCGTGAGGAGCGGTGGGAGAATCCCTTACAAGTTTTATTGAAACCCAAATGAGCTTTTCCAAACTCTGCCCAGTTGCATAGGCCGGCATAAAGAGGGCCATTGAGAGATTTGTCTTCGAGTGCGATTTCGGTAACCATATGCAACGTAGAATTGTAACGGTGATTCCATGCCAATTGAGCGCATTGACGAGCCCTGTCACCCGGTTGGCAATGCATTGTGGGGATCATTCTTGAAGCTTTCCTTCCAACCGTCATTGACTAAACATCAAGAATCGATTTCGTAGAGAAACGATTTTTTATCGGACGGTGTAAAACTGTTGGATAAATCTAACATTTCATTGGACGTTGCGGAGACTTGTACACCTTGGCACTTAGCAAAGAAGTTGTTTTCAAATAAAACACCTACGGTGTAATAATAAATAATAATATATTTCATAATTAATGGATTGCAATTTTTTATGATTATTTATTTTTTATAATAATTTTATATAAATTAATATTTAAATGTGATAGTTTAAATATTATAGGGCAATTAATTAATTTAATTTTATTTGAAATTTGTACCTTGAGAATTTCCAAGTTTAATTTATAAAAATCTAAGAGTTTTTCAATATACATTAAATATATTTATATATATTTAAAAATAAACAATTTCAATTGTGAATCTTACTAAAAATTGTATCATCTAATTTTTGATGAAAAAATAAAATATCAAATAATTACAATGCTCCAAATTAATCATTCCTAAAATCTTAGCTTTCATTCAAATTGTGTGGATTCCAAGAAAGTTTCTATCTCTCCACACAAAAGTACTAACTTCCATTTTTATTAAAACTAAGAAAAATAGATAAATGTTTTAAAAAATAATTTAGAACTTTGAATTATTCCCAAAAAAATATTTTTTGTATCACCACAACTTTTCCTTTACATTATAATGTTAATTAAAAAATTGATATTTTAATTATAAATATGAATATAAATGTTATTTAATTTTTTTACATTTTGTTTTTTAATTTAAATTTAGTTTTTTAATTTAAATTTAATAATATAATTTTAAATGAATGTTTGTAATTTTTTATAATTTAATTTGAATTTAAAAAAAAAAAATTAAACAATTATATCATAAAAATTATATAACTCAAACTTACAATTTTAATAAATAGCTATCTAATTTCAAATAAAATTAACCTTAAAATATATTGAAAATAATCACATTATAAAATTAAATTAAAACTCTACGTATTTTAATCTCAATAATTTAATTTAACATCAACAAATTTTGATTAATTTAAAACAAATAAATGTATGTTTATCACTTTACAAAAAAAAATTTCTCAACTTTAGAGATTATTATCATATTTCCTGTGGGTGGAACTTTAACAATTAAAAAATATTTTAAACCATACTTTAAATTGTGAAGCAGTTAATCCCTTATGTAAAACTATATGATTGACGATACTTATGATTATTAAATATGGAAAAAACCTCTATTAATTGACTTACAATTTTCTTTAAATAATATCTTATATAAACAATCTTCTAACTTGGAAAGATATAATTGTTTTGATATGTTGTGCAAGTCGGCGGTGTGATACTTACTCTTTTGATTAGCGATTACGGCCACTTCTAAGTAAAGAAACGCATCGGAGAGCGGTGTTGCTCATGAGTATGCGAGATGGTGATCTTGCTTCTTTATGTTCTTGGCACGATCAAATGCGATTGATTTCATTGGGCAAGTCCATTGCACTACATTAACACACCAGATAACCGGTGGTTATAGTTATGAGCGTAAGTTTTGCTATCCATGATAAAATTCAGTCCCGGATTTAGTTGTTGCGAGAATGTAGAGTTAACCTTTAATGTGGAAAGTTAATTTCCCTTTTAATGGTGTACGGGGGTATAAGGAAAAATATACGAGCCTGTCGAGGAATTTAAAGATTTGCTCTGTTTGTTTGTAAACGAGGGAGGCACGCCATGATGAACATGGAAGTAAAGAACGCGTGCCTTAGAATTGCCATAAAAAATTACACTTCTCGACTTGAAGGTTGTAGCGTAGGAGCCATTGGTGGAAAATGTATGCTTTTGTTTTGAATTGCCATTATCTTACAATCGATTCTGTCTCCGTATCACAAAAGTACCTTTCACAATGAATTACATTTCAATGCTTTCTTAGTTAAATAATAATGGAACCTGATAGCAGGTGTTATACTTTGTCATGAGATAATTTAACACAAGCTTTCTTGTTTCTCTCTCATTTCATGGGAGATATCATGAGGTAATATCATAACTACCTATAAATTTTCCATATGAACAATTTCATGAGAACATGTTCTTCCAATCTTGATGAATGAAATAAATTTGCAGCCTTTACATGTGGGATTCACCTCGGATGAAGGTGGAAATACCCAATACGGTTGGTACAATAGGAAGAGCAATTTGCATCATGTAAGTACTCTTTGGTAATTTGATTCAGAAGTATAATGTTTAATTTTCATCTCTTTCTCTTATAAGTCATTGTAGTTATTTCAATTCTATATCTTCTAGGGTGGAATTAAACAAGCAAGGTAAAAAGTCTCAAAATTCAATAAAATTGACTCTTGTTCCATTATATGTATAACATCATTGAAAGAAAACTTTTACGATCTACTACTCGGACTTTCCACCATATAGCAATTTTTCTTTGTGACTTTAAGACATTGGTTGGCCCATTGTGAAGATTGGTATGGTTGGATCCTTCATACTCCAAAATGTATAGACATTAGTTGATGTAAACATTTTTGGCCCATTGGTGAGCTACACGAGTTTGCGACCCACAAATACAAGTATAAGATGTACGGTATGCTTAACATTTTCTCGGGACTTGACGAAAAAAGCGGCGGTACCCTTGTAGACTCCCCATTTTTCGACACCACGCTCGTTACCTTTGTTTTTACAAATGATTATTTGCTATGTTGTTATAGGTTGTTACTTATCTGACTAAAACATCCTACTTGTTACTCATGTTTTCTCCATCAACTATTCTTGCTATTTTATTATGGATTATACGTAGATCACCCATGCCATTAAGCCTTAGTAAAGTGTCTCGATTGTAGATATTAAATCAAAGAAAATGCTCTCTTCTAAAAAAAAAACAAATACAACAACATATTCTTGTCAAAAACAAAGAGGGAAACATCAAACGAGGATAGGATAGAATCAAACACACGGTTCATTTGCTATAGCTAGAGGATAGGATAGAATCAAACACACGGTTCATTTGTTATGGTGGTAGGAATTGAACATGAGTGAGGAGGATAACAATCAATCTTCTCAACCACTCAAGATAAACCCAATTAGTTACTTAATACGAAAATTTTGTGAAACTATCCAAAATCTTATAATTGAGATACTGAAGACTTTTTCTAGTTTGCAAAATGGTTGGAAACAAAAATAGTTTAGTGCTCAAATACTACTTTTGTGCTTTCGGAGTGATTGGAAATTGTAATGAGACCGTGTATTATTTTTATCATTTTTCTCAAATAAGATTGTGCTCTGATGGTTAGCCATTTATATTTTCCGGACAATGTTGGGTGCTTGGGGCTAAGAACTAGAGGCGAGAATGTGTCCTAGTATTTTTGACTTATTTCAAAGTTTAGTTGACCTCTTGACTCACATTCGGGTGTAAGCGTGTTTTGTTTAGTATTTGTCGGCAATTATGGGATAGTTACATCATGAGAAAACCATATGAAAAGAATTTTATGACAATGATACGGGGTTATGATAAGCATGATCAGGGAAAATATTTAAACGTAACTCCCTTTCTCTCATGCGAAAAATGTAGTGAAAAATGTAGTTAAATTTGCTAGATTATACTCATTTACTTCTTCATCATGTTACGAGTGTTCTTTTCTTGTGCAAAGGAAAGAGGTCGCACTTTATGTATGTATAATGGTTGTCATCGGGGATAATATTTGTATGTTGTTTCAAAAAGCAGGCAGTGAAGTACGATAGTACCTACATAGCGAGAATGCGAGGAAATGAGGGTCGTATGCCACGGTGTAAGTCTTAAAAATTCACGAACTGCGCAACATCCTTGGATTGCAATTTGGGAAATGATCTTGTTTTAATGGCTCTATTAACTATTCCCCAACATAGGGCTCTTGATAGACTTGGTGAACCATCTTTTATTCTGTCGACTCTATTTGTAAAACCACCGGAATCATCCTGGTTTGAAGTACATCCCTCAGTGGCTCAGCATAAACTTTTATTTTGGGGTTGCCAAAGCTTAGGGCTCAAACATATTTGCATGAAGGAATGGAACTTGTGACATGTGTCCGAGTACTTAGAACACAATGCCTTTAGATGACATTTGTTGCTGCGAAACGGGGTCCGGGCTATTGAGGGTTCGAGTCAAGCAAGTACCTACCATAAGAATACCTCTTTCTAGATAAGAGTATGCACAAAATACATGAGGCAAATACGAGGAGAAGACGCCAGATTGTATGGGAGCAATTATCAAAACAAAAAACCAAAAAAATAAAGAGTTGTGACCAAATACGGTCTCCTTTCGACTAGGCTGCACCATGCAATGCATGTAATGACTTGCTAAAGCAATAGACTACTTGCTACGTTAACGTATATTCAATTGATTGTTTGACTTAATTTTTATAAAATTTCTAAGATGGTTCTCTACGAACGTATATTTTAAATAGATTCATCACATGCTAATACCATGGGTTATCAAAAATCATGAGCCCATATGCGTGATCGGTACACTCATGAATTACCAACTCAAGATTAACTCAACACGGGGAAAAGCTGAAGGGTGCAAAAAACGAGTCATAGAGAAATAAGCAAGGATGATAAAGAATGCTTTCATTCGGAATGTAAAGGAATAAACCATATAAATTGATTGAGCAAGATTGGTTGGGAATCCCAACACAAACCAAAATTTGGTTATTATTCGTTATGCGAACCCCGAAGGACTCAGATTAACTCAACAAGGAAAAGCTGGAAAAGTTTTAAAAAACGGTCGAAGAAATAAGAAAAGGATAATAAAAAGATTATTTTTGTTTCGAAGAATGTAAAGGGAGATAAGCAGATGGATTGATTGAAAAGGGGTGGTTGAGGATCCCAACACAAACCAAGCTGGTTCGTTAGCATACGGTGCCCGGAAGGATTGTGTTGATAAAATATTAAATATCCAGGTAATAATTCACAGGCACACTAACTGGGGCCAAGTGATAGTAAACATGAACTTTAGAGGAAGATAGGTTGATAAAGATGGATCCCTCCTCACAATCGAATAGCGTATAAATGAGTATATACTTTTATGAGATAGATCTCCTATTACACCTTGTGGATTAAAAGATATAGATTAATTTCGAGAAAGTTTACGAGAACAAACCTCAAATTAATGAAATTGAAGCAAAAGTATTTGCCATCCAACATCTTGAACTTTATCCCAAATTAGGTTAAACGGGGATTTCCAAATCTAATATATCCCTTTAACTTTAATATCTAAACCTTCCCCTCCCTCCACTCAAGCGGTGGGACCTTCCCTCCCTTAGAGTCAAGCCACACTCCCTGCTCAGCGGTGTTGTTGGATCCGATTAGCAAGGGAGATTATGTTTTTCCGAGTAAGGAATGTGATTGTTCAAGCCACTGTCAAGCGGGCGGAGGCACCCTCCCTTCGAGCTTGTGATCAGATTTCCCCTCCACCAACCAAAAACTCAAGTTGGCGTCCTTTGTACGCCTTTCAAGCCACTTCCATAAGATAACTTGCGATGAGCATATAGATGAAAGCATGAGTGTGGGAGGTGGAGAAGATGTCATTACTCAACATTGTAACTTGCACCTGACCTGCGCTTTCCAAATTGGCAAAAAAAAATGGGTTAAAATACATCTTTGTGGGATGATTATGCATTTTTGATCATTCAAACAACACACAATCCCAACATAGATATATACAAGTGAAAACCGAATAAGAACACAAGCCTGAACACCAAATGCGTTGGGGTTTTAGTATTTAGAATAAGGAAAATCTTGGGGATTATGTTGCTACCCTAAGAAAATCTTTATCCCATCGATGGGAAAACTTGCTGAAACCGACTTCGACTTTGAAATGAGAAATTTTTTTGGAGTAATGTGTCTAAACCATCTCTAAAACTGACTTCGACTTTGGAATGAGCAAGGTTTTGGAGTAATGCTATCTAATCATCTCTACGAGAAGCTAAAATAAGTGAAGCCAAAAGAGCGACCACAAGATGCTTGGACTCCTCGTCGGAATGCATTGGGCGAAAGATGATCCCAACGACACCATTGCACGATGCGTAGCTTCTCCATCTCCATTCTAGCCCAGTTCCTCTCAACACGAAACCAGAAATGGAAATTGGAACTCCCTAAATCCAATAGACGATGGGCGACCTAGGCACAAATTAATGAAGAAAGATCACGAGAAGATTGTAACCAAGTTGTTCCGCTAACAAGGTGACCATGCCGGACCATTAGAGCCTAGATTCTGTCGGAGATATCAAACTTCACATACATTTTTTGACAGTACCACAATATTTATCAAGTTACCATACGAAAATCTAGCTTTGATGAAGCAACGAGCCTGGATTTCCCGAAAAAATCTTTATTTCAGGTGACGAGCGAATTGGGGGCAGGGCCTCTCAACAGTTGTTGGAGAAATCAATAGAGCTCAAAAAAGTCAATTCGGCGAGGCTAGGGTGATCCGGAGAGACGAAATTCCCACAGCAGAAAGAATTGCCAAAGAGCAAGAAATGCCATAATCCCGATGTGGAGAGCTGCGCAAGCGCAATGGCGATTCTTAATTCGATTTTTTTCCCTACCGATTTTGAATAAAAAGAAGTCCTAGAAACCTTCCACTAACTAAATATTTGCAACTACTATTGTTTTTTCATCAAGCAGCTGAATATGTTTCAATCGTCTAACATATAATCTAACGGTTTGAGAATATGACACGGTACATATTAAAGTTGTTTTCAAATAATAACGCCCTTACGGCGTGTATAAGATGGGGAACCGAACGGTAGTGTGTATGTATGAATAGAATAAATATGTTACAAGTTTTGGAGCCTTGTTGGCCCTCTTGGGCACCGGATGGGTCGAAGCGTGTCTTGAGATGCGTGCGGGGGTGGGATGAGGCGAGGACACAAGCCCTAGCTCTCTCGACAAAGGTCTCTTTACGCTACTGTCTCACCGATTGAGATGTTCAACAGTGCTCCTTGATATTCAACTATAATTGTGTAATATTCCCCTGCTGCTTTGGGCAGAGAGGAATATAAATTTTTGTTTTTCACATTTGCATGAATAAATGAATAAAAGGACATGTAAAACTCTTACAGAGAAAATGAATAAATCAATGCCCATATGAACAAGGATAAATCGGGGCCATGTAAATAAATCATGCCAGTGTGAAGAGGTTTGAGCTATGAAATGGGTCAACCTTGACAAATCTCACAATGATTGTCTAGATTCAATGTGCCTCATGAAGGGACACGCAGTTCTAGAAAGGAGGTCACTCATGTGAAAGAGCTAACTCATCAAGGTGGTTTAGGGTTTGCAAAGCTCTGTCTTATAAAAGGAAGAGACGACGAAGAGAAGATTATTGATTTTCTATATTTATGATTATCTTGTCATTTAGAAAAATACCATTCTCCGTTGTTAGGTAGATAATTGTGCTGTAGAAATTGGGAAGTTCTTGTACGAAGTTTCACCTCTTCCATTGTAGGATTCTTGGAGGTCTTGCTGATTTGATCCACTATCGAGGCTTTGGGCCAAGTTCTACTTCCAACTACAATGTAGATCTGGTGAGGTTTTGTTTGCTTTTGTAAAAGGGGCTGCTGACAAAGTGGAACTCTAGATTTGTTCAGATCTAGCTTGTGTTAGGGCCACTCTTCTCAGTGAGTGTGTCTTTTAACCTCCTAGAAGAGTGCATCCTTTGTTTGAGCTTCATATTTGTAACTTGGCATTGGGCAAAATATACCATTGACATTCAGCTATGTAGTGCGGTTTCCCTTGAGGCTGCGTTATTTTCGATTGGGTTTTGCGGGGGTGTTTGACCCCATTTTTTATGAGATATCTCTAGGTGCTAGGCTTTTCCTTTCACTTTGGTGATCCATGGATTAGCTTGCTGATCCATGTTATCTTTGAATCTGATGTTTAATGTAGTCATATTCAGAAATTTGAATCATTTTGTAGATACGCAACTTAAAACTGAATCTGTCTGTAATGCATGATTTGGTCAAAACCCAAGGGATCTTGTAATAGAGTCTTTCTAGAGTACAGATCTGAAGAGATCTGATCTTTAATCCACGGTCTGTTCTAGATACGAGTGTAAAATTAAGCTGTTGCAGCTCCATAAAATAACGTTGTTAAGCCATTTTGCACATTATATATGCTATGACCCCCTCTTTTAGAAGATTTCTTTCTCTCTTGTCTCCTATATTCTATTGTATAATGTAAGAGAATAATTTTCAATCTAATTTGTTGTTGTATATCTAGAATTTGATCTTATTTGACGGTCTCTTGCTCATGCCCTCCAAGACTGGGTATTGCCAAGGCAGTTTGTTGTCACATAAATTGCAACCCTCTTGTAGGGTATTTTTATTCTGGGCTGGTGGTGGGAGATACGCTGCCACACCTAGTTTGATTTGTTTTTCTCCTTTTGGATCTAGACTCCGGATCTCTTTGATCTAAGGGATCAAGGGCTGCAAACTCATTTTTGTGCATAAATCTTCCGAGAGGTGCGTTATTTCAACGGGTTTACAACATGCAGTCCCATTTGGGATATTACAAATTGTTTCGCTAGTGTATCAATGGGAGATAGATTTATTTATGAGGGAGATGGGGAGGTTGGGATCCCTATGTTATCTCAAAAATCGGATACTGATAGGCTGCTGATTAAGAAGACTACGAGTAGCTATTTCAAACCAAACTTTTAGTTGAGTCTTGTCTCCTCAACCTCAGAGGATCTCTCAATAGGTTTATGATCTTCAAATAAGGATTATATGGCTAACTCTATGAGTAAAAGTAAATAAAATGGATAATTGGTTATACTACTAATCCAACAAGCATCTATTGGGCTTATGAGTCCGTATATTTTCACAAAAACATAAGTATAAACAATTGAAAGTCGGGGCATTCCGAGGGTTTAGATGCCTCAAACGAGCAGTGGGACAAAAATAACACGAGTTCATGAACATATGAAGGAAGTTAGAGAACCCTTCGGTATAGGAATTCTAAGTAACATACATTCATGCCACTACAAGTAATTGAAAGATGAAAAGCATAAGAACATCAAACATCCATAACCCTTTCTAAATCCTGAGTGATGAAACGATATCTCTATATTAATATGAAAACACGAGTCTCTTGCTACAACAAAACGTTATGCTTGTTCTTGAAAAATTTCCAACCCTATGCAATTCGACTTCCTATATTTTCCCTATGCAATTCAACTTCCTATATTTTATAGAGTCCAACATTACATTTCTTAGATTCTCTCCAAACACTTGAGAGAATTCGAATTTCTTAGTTTGACACACTGATAGCGGTGAAACAAAAATTTAATTACATACGACGATTTCCAAACTATCGACTCGAGTCCCTAATACAACTAGGATTAAACTCTTTATTATACCTTAACAACCTTATCCAAATATTAGGTACTTCTATACGTGACTGCTCCTCCTAAAGAATTTGACCTTGATGATGTCATCTTCTTGTTGTTGAAGTGTAATGATCTATTTCTTACATGCAAAAATAGGAACATGCTCCCACCTCAAAATGAGTGTCTTTGCTTCATTTATGTTCTTCCACAACCTCTATTTGACGACTTGTGCTCTGGCTTGTGTGGCAAAGTCTTATTAGCTCTTGTGACCTTGTCCTTCTAGGCTTGTGTCCAAACCAAACCTTTGAATAAATGCCCAAAGCGGCATTAACATTAACATGCTACGAAAGCTGTCTCTATTTTCGTAGCGTAGAACTCACCTTTGAAAACTCCATTTGAAACCTTCAAATTTCTATCTTTAGCCATTATATATTCACTTGTAGTCTTTATACATCCTCCCGGCAACATCATGATTTGATAAACATACCTTTTCCCCCCTTCGAAAGTTTTCAAAATTTGTAAAAATGCATCCTACGAGTTTCGTAGTACATTGAGAGGTAAATCCCTACTGCTTCGGACGAGCCCGATCCCCTACTGTCGCCCGGCGGGGTCTGTATTTAAACAAACAATGCTATGACGCGAGGCTCTAGTTACGAATGAAAGACTTGGAATAGAAGCCTACACGGATTCCAACGCTATGATGCGAAGAAGAAGTGTCACGAGTCCTTGACCACCAGCGGATACGATCCTTCCCACGATCTCCCGCCGAATGAACACACACGCATAGAAGAAACAAACAGAGATACAAGCATAGGAACCGACATACGTATTAACTAAACATCGGTCGAAGAAAAAGATATTACTCGCATTAACATGATGGAAAACGGAGTGGAACCATAATCATAGTCATCTATTAAATGATAAACGAATAGAAGTTACAACCAAGTTACGGCGTCGCGACCTCCTTCGAACGGGTCTCCGGTCGTCCACGTCTCGCAAAGCTCGCCAAGGAAAGGGAAAACCTCTCCGAGTCTCGTAACAGTGGCCTCCTCACTTGAGTTGGCCTTGGGGAAAAGAAGGGATTCTTTTCTGACACAAAGGCTCTTGGGAATAGGGAGATGCAAAGCTGACACTTCCAGGACTAACCTGTGGATTTGAGCAGGGCTTTATAGATGGAGAAGGAGGGAGTTGGGATCCCTATTATTATGGGGATTGGCCCTATCAACAAGGAAGGTTCCATGGAAGGTGGCAAAACTACTTCCCTTCCTCCAGAACTCCCATGACCAAACCTCCCCAACTCAAGATAGGCAATGGTTGTGATTCATTTGAACTCAGCACGCCATCCATATTTAAAAAACGAGTCCTAAAATGGGTGGGCGCGATTGTTGCTCTATGACGAAGCGCAGTGGCGCGACCTCTTTCTGATTTCACTGATTGGCACGATGTTGTCTGCACGCCCCGATGCAAAAGAGCATTTTTTTCATGAGTTTTGCTGAGAGATGTCTCGAGGGAAAATAAAGCTCATGCTCGAGAGGGATGCATTGATGATGTTTTTCAAAACATCGCTTCAATGTTCCACGAATTACGAAATAGGTCTCCATTGTGCGGGATGGGGAATGGTAGGGACGGTGACAAATTACGTAGCAGATGCCCCCTAAACGTGAGGCCCGAGAGAGAGAGGGTGAAATGCTTTACGAGAACATGTTCAGCGAAGGCCCCGCTGATGGAAAGCACACGCAGAAAGATACAATGATATCTAGGTACATGATGTATATATATATGGTATGGACGCGGCCATCAAAGCAGTGTACTGTAATCCGGATCCGAGTGTAGGCGCGACCACCATCCCAGCTAAGATCAAACAAATATAAGACTCGGGTATGGTCGCAGCCATCGATCGATGAGTCATGTACATAATGATAATAATCCACAATCGCGGCTAGGATTACAACGGACACAATCCCGGTCTTACTTGTCCATCTCGACCCAAACAAAGTACAAGTTCAAGCATGTGAATATGTGAGGGCGAAGTCGAACATGCAAGAACATCGTACGATTACCGACCAATGATGAAAGGCGGTAACGAGACGAGAGGAACCACCAATAATGACAATGTCCCTCGAGGTACAACGGTACAATCCATGGCGTGCAAATAAATGAGTTGACGTCGGTGCCTGTGAGAATCATTCGATCGGAGGTCAATGATGAAAACCTCATGTCGAATGCGACGAACACCATTGAACGTACGAGGCTCGAGGTACCTCGGGGGAGTCTCTAGACCAACTTTTACGGATAATGAGGGTTGATCGACGAAGTGACCTTGATCGAAGGTGGGCCATAATGATTCCCACATCATCGACACGAGACGAGAGAACATAATGTTTTGTTGTGAATCGGGACCATATGAGAAACGAGAGGAAAGGTTGATATTTACGAGAGGTAACTTCTCTTGAACACATAAACGACACGACGATGGTTTGGCGATGGCCCCGGCATCAACGGATCGAGAGGTCATGGCGACGAGGCGGTGAACGAGATGAGAGGTCCAAAGAGATTACCCAAACCCATGGAGCAAAGTGAAGCAACGAAGATGAGATGTCCCCAACCCGACACGAATGCGGACAAGTGCCATGTTCAAGAGCGACATACGCCGACGACAACGACGATGGTTCCAATTTTCCCCCACTGCATTTACGGCGAGTACCCCGATTATTTTTGATAACAAGCTTGAAGGGGATAGCATATGCCCAGCGAAGTATAAGTCCGCCCGCCCGGGCGGAAATCCATCCTAGTGCATTTAACGAGTCCCCTGAGAAGGAGAAACTGCGAACGTCATTTCGACGAAATCCAGTGTCATCGGGGTTTGTGAGTCGACAAAGGAAGAACTCGAGGCGTCTTTTCGTGTTTAGAGATTTTGAAAAGGCAGGCGGAAAAAGAAAACTCCACGGGTCCTTTTTCGTAGGCGATTCCCCCGGATCCGAAAAGGTAGAAAACAATGTCAGGAAAACCTCTGATGGGCGGCTAGGGTATTCCTTTCGTAATCGATCCCATCCCGGCCGAAAAAGGGTTAAACTTATGCGGGTGAATGTCGATTAAGTGTCCATTTTAACGAGATCGAAACGACAAGGGTCTCGGCAATCTTTTCATGTTTGATGGAAAAAAGAGGTAGAAAGATGACTCCGGAAGTGACTTTTGATATGTTTAGGGTCAGAAAAGTGTAAAATACAACTAGTTTCCATCTTTTAAGTCGCAAAACATAACTATTTGCACATATGAAAGCAATAGCAAAATCCATTTCGACATAACACATGCAAATATTTGACAAAAATAACTTCTAAAAGCTCATTTAACGTCGAAAAGTTATAAATACTTCTCTAATTGGTAAAGAGCGTTACTTTTACTATTTACCTTGGTAGAAAGCAACGGTGGTCCATTTGGAGCAAGAAATTTTCGTGCGGCAATTGCGACCAATCCGGGCAACAGTCGGCGTCTCATCTGTCAAGGTAGAGGCGCTCCCGCGCTCTTCATTTCCATACATTTTTTAATGATTTTCCTTCGGAAATCGACTTTGTGTGGCCACTTTTAAAATTTTAGGGCCGGGCCGGTAGGCGCGGGTATCGGGCACGGACCGCGCCACGCAGGCTCTTTTTACTAAAGGGAGCTCGCGCCATAGCCTTGTTGTTAGCCAGCTTGACCGCGCAGGCATGTCGAACTTAAATTTAAGCCTAAGAATTCCGGTATTTAAAACCAAATTTCTTGAAATTTAGGCTACAAGGTCTAATCGGGGGTTTTCCATATGAATGCAGATAACCACTCAAAGTGGCAATCGAATGGAAGGAACGAGAGCACGGAGATAAGGATGAAGAGGCCGCAGGCAAAAACTTCCTTGTGAACGCTCTTCGAGACGCTGGCTTGAAAAATTCTTCCTCACGCCATGTTTACGAGCTCGGCCCAGAAACCTCCAATATCTAATCGACGCCAGGATGGCGACGAACGGGTATTCGAAGCTGCGAGACCGAGTGTTCGGCCCAGAGGTGCGGTGGCTGTTCCCGTGCGGATTGTCCCGCCGGGCGTCGAAGTCCCCGTGTCCAAACCAAAGCCGGACCATGCGGGGAAAAGATGGAAGAAGTAATGGCACGGGTGTGCGGGGAGCACAAACGGAGATCGGGGAAGCAAGAAGGTATACATCTCCACCATCCACGGTCTGTGCCGGGGTAGTACTCCATGCCATTACGGCAGGTGGCGGATCGCGAGAGCACGCGAGGCTACGAGCCCAACTGCGCGGCCTCGAGAATGTGGGTCTGCGGCCACAGCCAACGAGTTGGGCAACGGTGCCGTAACGATCAACATGAAAAGGCAGCTCACCAGGTGCAAACGGGGGCGGCTTGATTCGGCTGGACAATATTGGTGCTCGGTTATCGTTGCGGGCAGCATGCCAACCTTCCGAGGAACGAGGGCCCATGTGGCGGAAGTCGCGGAGTACCACGAGCCGAGAATGGCTCGGTGGGCGGCCAACGATGCCCGGATGCGGAGGTGTGTGATGTGCGGAGGCCGAGGTTCTTTGGGTGGCTCGGCGCCGGTGGTCGTTGTGGAAAGATTGGCCCTGCTAAGGCCCCGACTTTACGGGGGGATCCGGATCTCCCACTACCGAAGAACGGCGGGACGAGGAGAGTGAGTAAGACCTCATATTTTGATTTTATGTTTATATGTTTTTTTGTTAATACACATTTGTCTTGACACAATTATATATGCATGCGGATGTAGGACCTCGAGAGACCGGCGGGATGTCTCCTATCTTCGGGAGGCACGACTCACCCACGAGATCCGGGGGGGAAGGCCGGAAGGGCGGTCCGAGAACCTCGGGGGATTGCCCGCGGATCCCGGACTGAAACTGTCGAGATGTACCGATGGCATACCAGCGCCATACGGTGGGATTTCGAATCGGATCCCTTGCGAATCTTGAGGCGCCTAGTGCGTGCGATGACGTGCTATCATGAGCACCATGCGGACTGATGCTGGGATTTATACCACACTATTTTTTGAGAACACGGTGTCTTAGGATGTATTAAGACAACTATGTATTTTTTTTGAGTTTTATGTGACACACCGTACAGAAGCATTTAACCATATATATATATATACATATGACTATTTTGGATGGATCTTTCTTTACATGTGATGATGTTTTCTATGTCATGCAAAATGTCCATGCGGATGTAATCCAATGTATCGGTTGTCTAATATAGGTATTGTGCGGAAATGTGTTCACACAGCGTATCTAATCACACATTTCATTTTTAAATGACTTAAAAGCACACATGAACACACACACATATGCAAACTATGCTTGAAATGAGGAAGACGGGCATGCCCCCGGCATGATGTCTCAATTAGAAGTGCATGCCCCCAAGCTTCGGTCCATTGAAAATGGAGTGAAGGTTGAAAACAGTCGAATTGAACATGCTCGTGTTTCATTGTTTAACGAGGTTGACACACTTAAAAGAACTATCCTCCAAAGCAGCTTGTTTCATTGTTTTTGGGAACTTGACTGCGTGGAGGAACCATGCTCGAAACCTGGTTTCATTTTTTAAAGAGCTTGACCCGAGGGGGGAAACCGTGCTCGAGGCAAACTTACATCAAAATGAACGAAGGCGGTGCTTCCAAGAGGTTCACTCACGATGGAAGGAAATATCACCGATGGGACCAGTACTATCACATTATGCACAACGGCATCATCAGCGAGCACGAACGGGGTAGTGGCCACATAGTTGACTGCCGGTGGGGGCGGTGTAACGGTGAAGTAAAAACCGGGGGGGTGATGGCGGACCGGTTGCCACATTAGGACCAAAGAATGACGGTGGAAGTCGATATGGAGTCACACAGTCGAGTCCTTCATGTGGAAAGCACATCACGCGAAGGAGGGAGAGACAAGTGCTCCCATGGCATGGGTGTAATCATGTCCCAAAAGTAGATTGAAATCGAGAACTGGAACCACCATCACGTCCATGTGGACGGTTTGCCTCCAAAGTAATCGGTAACCTTGGAAGGATCCCCAACGGTTGACTCGTCCTTCTGACGAATGTCAACGGATGCCATCGCAGGTGCCAGCGGCGGCGAACGAAAGCTTGCCGAGGTAGTTGATGACGAGAATACTAACGAGCACCTTCATCTATAATGGTGCGGGTACCAACCCAGGACCAAGAGCACATCACTGGCAGTCTCGGCACATAAGACGGAAGAAGAAATCCACCGCCGTCGATTCCGGTCAAGGAAGCGACCAAACTACTCGGAGGGCTACCATCGAAATGCGAGTCTTCCTGATGTTACGGAAGCGAGAAGCCTCCTCCATGACCTCCATCTCGGTGGGAGGAATATCCTCGTGCCTCCATCATGGGAGGCGGAGGAGGAGCTACGGAAAGTACGGGGACGGGGAGAATCTTTCTCAGTGAAGAATACGAAGAAACCGAGAAGCACATGAGGGTTGCGGATGTCTCGACGGAAAAGACACGAATTGCACGGATAGGGCAGTTCTTGGTCCCCACGACCAACGGTTGGTCGGGGATGGATTACGAATATGAATTCCAGGGGGTGGGATTGACCAAGGATGACTCTTGACCAATCATGGGATCGGTGGTGGAGGACTCAAAGAAAGTTGTTGTAACCGGTAGGGAGGCATGGTGTAAAGCTTCGATCGGGTTGTCTGACACTCTCTTGGCTTCATCCATATAAGGACAAAGGTGAATGGCATGGTGCCTTACGACTTACGAGGGATTGGTAATCTTACCCTGCTTCTTGGGGTCTTACTAGCGGTAGAAGACGTGCCCCCAACTCGCTCCAGAAGCCAAGGCAATGGTGGACAACCAACTGGACCATTCTTCGAAGCACCTTGGGGTGCATGGCCGGTCTCGAAGAAGATGGTCTCCCGTACACAACATGCGAGGAACTTGACTTTCGTGGAGGGTTGGAAGGTTTGTCGAGATGAGATATCTCGGAGGCGATGTGGTACGGTACAGCCTCTCGCTTATCGGACTTCTTCTTCTTTGTCTTCTTCTTCTTCTTCTTAGCCACACAGTTTACTCGAATCTAGGCTTTCACACGGTAGTAGAAGATGAGGACGCGAGAAACGAACGAAGAAAGAGGGGAGAGGTCCACCTTGGAATCAACATGAGATTGTTCGGTGGAGGAAGGCGGTTGAACGGTAGTGGAGACATTCGAGACAACGAGGTTGAGAACAACCAAGCAGGCAACGGTTAACCCGGGGAGGGACAACGTCGCCATGTGAGCACCAACATTTCCGAAGGAAAAGCCGGTCCCTTACGAGGGGATTCCTTAGTTGGTAAACTACGAAAAAGTTGCCGTAAACTCAAAACCACACGGGCTGAAAAAGAGTTAAGGACACGGTCGAACGGTCAGCAAGCAATATCTAAACGGGTGTGTATTCGTGGGCGATTAATTTTGCCACATTGGAAAGTAAGAATTCTCTAGTTTCATGTTTTAAGAGTCGACGATAAAAGATAGCTCTATCTCTTTCGAGTTGATACAACGTATGAAAGGACAAGCGCTTGACGGTCTTTTCAAGTTTAGGGGTCGGAAAAATACCAAATGATAACTCGAGAAAAACTGGGCACAAAGGGTGTGCAAATATCCGTGTTGCCAATATACACCTTGGTTTCAAAATGAAACGAAATCGACCAAGGGACTTTAAAATGCGTGCGGAGTGGTCTCCCGAATGCGTAGGCGGTGTATCACGGGTATAGAGACGCCGGACTCGGCCCCACGTAGATAAAGGATTGAAAACCTATAGGGGGGGTCTCCCTTTATATACGCGACGGTACGGGGAGCGCAGGCGTCCCGTGCGCGTAAAGCCAGCGAGCGAACGACGGTACGCTGGAAGTTTTAGCAACCAGCCGAGAACACGTCTCTGGCCTAGACCTTCTAAATGTGTTTCGTTAAGTTCCAATATTGCCTTAGGTTAATTGAATAAATTTTACGGTTGATCTTCGATTAAGTTTCAATTTCCGAGCCCTATCGTATGTAGTGTCTTGAAAAGACTCTAAATGCAGACTATGTGCACGGTGCAACATTTGATTAGAGTAGAAAACTAGTTAAATAAGAGTTGAGAGCTTTTAGCCAAGCAGAAAATGAACGGAATACAAACAACAATGTCTCTAATGCAACTAATGCAATTAGAAAACTTTTCATTCAAACACTAAGTCACTAGCGATATGGAAAAGATCACAATTTGCACTAATTTACAAAAGCAAAAGAGATTTTTTTTTATTTTCAATGTTTAATGGCTAATGTGCCGAAAACAAAAGGAACAATTTGAGAAATGACATCCAAGAGCGAAACAAGCAAAAATTCACTCAACAATGCAAGCAATCGGATCTAAATGTTAAAAGTCTCAAAGCAAAGGAAAGACTCAAAAACTTCAGTAGATAGTGTGATCTAGGTCCAAAGCAAGAACAAACGAATTCCGAATGAAGGAATGAACAATCACTCAAAAAATAACGACAAAACAATCGAATACGTGAAGGCATTGGAGAATCAATCAACGAGTTGACGGGACAATCGAACACCCTAAACTCCCAAGGAGGGCTCGTGCTACTATAAACCCCTTTAGATGCCCACAGGGCTAAGAAACCTTGTGCGTCGGTAGATGAAGCAAACAACCAAGGACGAGAGGTGAATTCCGGCCAAGCAGACTCCAACACACTCCGGACGGTCGGAAAATCAAGAAGAAAAGTGATCGGTCCGGAAGGCAAAGAAATCAGAAAAACTCAAAAAACTCACGGGGGTGGCGCGGCGGCAGGGCGAAACGAGCGCCCGAAGCCAGTTGGCGCGAGGGCTAAACAAAGGCAACATGCGCCAAGTGGCGGCGCCGAGTTAAAAACCGCGCCGGTCGAGTTCTCGGCAAATTGAAAGCCAGCTACTCAGGAAGCTGACCAATACGGTGGCAAACCAAGCGGTGGAGACGATGAGGTCCAGCCGGAAAGTTCCATCGAAAGCGAGAGAAACAATCAAGCGAAACAATCATAAGCAGAGACAAGGAAAACCGGACGATCCCCGGTGAGTCGCCAATTTTTGAGGAGGTAAATCCCCTCTTAACGGACGGAAGGCGGTCCCTATTAGCCCGGCGGGGGTGTGACAGACGAGCGATGCTGTGACGCGGGCTCTGGTTACGAATGAAAGACAGAATGGCGAAGCCTGCATGGATTCCAACGCCTTGATGCGAAGAAAAGTGTCCCCATCCTTCAGCCACCAGCGAATCACAATCTTCCCGCCCGATCGCGGATGAACACACGCAAGAAACAAGCGGGATACGAGCATAGGAACCGGCCATACGTAACTAAACATCGGTCGGAAAAAGATATTGCTAGTAACATGATGGAAAACGGGTGGAACCATAATCATAGTCATCTGTTAAATGATAAACGAATAGAAGTTACAACCAAGTTACGGCGTGTGACCTCCTTCGAACGGGTCTCCGGTCGTCCCCGCGTCTGCGCAAGCACCGCGAGAAAAGGGAAAACCTCTCCAGTCTCGTAACAGTGGTCTCCTCTTGGGTTGGCCTTAAGGGAAAGAGGGATTCTTTTCTGACACAAGGCTCTTGGGAATAGGGAGATGCAAAGCTTCGACACTTCAGGACTAACATGGTTTGAGCGGAGCTTTTGTAGATGGGGGAAGGAGGGTTGGGATCCCCAATGACCAGCAGGATTATTTTATCCTTGAGGAAGGTTCCATGGAAGGTGGCAAAACTACTTCCCTTCCATGGGCTTCCCGCGACCAAACCTCCCAACTCAAGATAGGCAATGGTTGTGAGTTGGGTGCAGACTCAACTTCCGCCATCCATATTTAAAAAACGATTCCCTAAAATGGGTGGCGCGATTGCTGCTCTGTGAGCGAGCGCCCAGTGGCGCGACCTCTTTACGGGGGATTTCCCACTGTTTGGGCGCGAAATCTTGTTGTCTACCCGCGCCAATGCAAAAAGAGTTGTTTTTCATGAGTTTTGCAAGGAGATGTCTCAAGGGAAAATAAATCTCATGCTCGGAGGATGAATTGATGATGTTTTTAAAGCATGACAATGTTCACGGTCACGAAATGGGTCCTCCATTGTGCGGGATGGGGAATAGTAGGGACGGTGGAAAAAATTGCGTATGTGATATGCCGCCTACGAAAGCTGTTACATGCTGTGCCTACAATAGTTTCGTAACACACTACGACGCTATGTCTTTTCTTTTCACGGCTTGTTTTAGAAAAAATTATTTTCTCGCCTTTACTACCATCATGAAGTTATATGTAAGTCTTGATAATCAACTTTCAGGCTGACATTTTCAAAAATGAAACCTTCACAAAACTCAAAAATGTTTAGAGATGTCACTTACTATTTACATAGATTTTTTGTTGTGGTTGATCTTGAACTTGCTAGTTGTGTTAGAGGTCTTCCAACTTGCCTTTTAAGCCTTCTATTACTAATATAGTTTTGGTGTTAACCATTCTTATGAATTTTGCTTCCTTAATGGCCGAGCAGTCCATATGAAAAATTGATCTTGGCTAGCGATTGACTCACTGTCGAAACCTTTTCCAGCTCCCACCGGACCTTTCAACCTCTCAAAACTTGACCTTTCCACGACATGCATTCTCACTTTCTTTCTCAATTTATCGTCTCAATATTTTCAAGTTTGAGTTTGTCTTTAACCTCCTCATATCTACTCCTTTCTCTACGAGTATTAAATCCTTTGTTGTCTTCTTCGAGTATTTGAGATGATGTATTAATGGGTTCTTCAAAACACTTGCATCCTCACCTCCTAATTTGGTCTATCTCCATGTTTGGTTGCTGCATTTTCTTAGATTGCCTAGTCTGTGGTTTTCTTGGCTTAAAAACAAACTAGAGCACCTCCTCCTCAAAGTTTAATTTTTTGGATGTTTTCAATTTCTTTGATTTGCCACTGTGTCTAGCTTTATGAACTCTTGCTTGAACTGGGGGGAGACTCCTCAATGTTAATGGCTTGCAATATATCATTCAAGTTACCTCTTAATTGTAAATTTTTCATTTGTGGCCTGACCTTACCACTTCTCCTTTGACCTTTGACTCCTAGTCAACTTCTTACGAGTTGTCTTGCTAATTGATTGTTCTGAATTTCCTTTTTAAACTCGAGTTCTCTTCTTATGTGCAAATTGAGGGAGTCTTTTGGATATTCAATGATGTCTTTATCTTTGGGTTATTTGACATTTCACAGGCTTAAGTTTGGCAATATCATGATTTTGTTTATAACGGAGTTCGGTAGTCTTTGATGAAGACGTTTCTTTGACTTGAGGGCTAGTACACATTCCTTCATCTATTCCACTCAAAAAGAGAAATGCGGACCATTATCTTTTCACCTTGAAGCTCATACGAAACTTCTTAGCTTGACTAGACCATGATGAAATAAATAGGTTTCATGCACCGATTTTTCATACGAACTTTGTCTTCCATCTTGGCCAAACTTCGAAATAAAAAGAAAGGTAAGTCTAGAGAGAGATTACTCCTGTGAAATTCAGTAAGAGTTTAAAAAGTGATAAGTGTACACCGCGCGTATCTCCTTTTGCGGTGAAGTATCTTTGGATATTGTAGAGCAAGTTGGAAAAATGCATCCTTGACATAACTCATAGCACGACTTTATTCAAATCGGTATCCATAAACTGCGGTTTTAAAAGATTTTGCAAGGTTGCATTTCAAACCTAAAATTTTTAAACCATCTTTCACTCCCCTCTTGAGATTTTTGTATTTCTTTGATATAACTTGGGAGAAATGGGTAAATTGAGGAAACCAACCTTTGTGTTTGACCTTTATTGAAGTTGGTAGCAAATTCTTTAGTGACACAGTTCCCTCCTTGAATCTTTTCACAAAACCTCTAGCAACCTACTTTCTTAAAAGCTTCTTCAACAGATTTATCCCTAGTGAGACATTCTAAACCTTCAGGTTCGGTCCTCAGGCAGTGACCCGATTGGTGATTTCTTTTTTCCTCTACCATATTCTTCCTGGAAACCCTGTTTCTTAAGCAAAACTGTAATAGACATCTTGTTGGAGAAACTGGCTCACTTGATAATTTGGTTCAGCCTCGCTTGATGGAAAACCTTGTTTTAATCGGCAATTGTTTTCACACTTACTGAATTTGCAATCGAAACTACTAACATATTTACCAATTGAATTTTGCCTCGCTTGATTAAAAATTCTACCTCGCTTGATTAAAAAAATAACATAAGCATAACTTAAATGAGACTACGATATCTTATCATGAGCTTTCTCCTTTGACGATAGATATGCATGCAATGCATTCTTTGCATGAGATAAAACAATGATAACCAATTCGGTTTTTCAAATTTGCGAAGGACCATCGACAACTGACCGCTAATGAATCTAATAATGATTTCATAACTACTTTGGACGGTTGCATGCATGAAGGATGATTCGTGGACTGACACCATGATCATGGATTGACACTATAATCATGAAAATTTAACCCCAAGTTGATTGATGTGACAGCTAAAACGAAAATTCTGAAACCTCGATTTCATAGCACTGGTAGTGTTATTTCGGGCTTTTGCGCTACGAAAAGACCAACATTTTCATAGCATAAAATCAATTTTTTACCTTCAAGGTACGCTACGGCAGTGGTTTAAGTGGCTTGTTAACTTTTTGAAAAAAAACTTAAAATATGGGTTTGAAAACATAGCATGAGACTACCAAAGTGTAAAACAAAGTTTATGAACTTGGTTTGATGATGGAAATGAGACTCTAAACATATGACTTAGACCTGCAAAACATAAAAATGACTCAAACCCTATTTAATGCCATGACCTAAGAACAACTATGAGTAAGCTGAATTTAGAGAATTTTAATAGTGATAACACCCTACAACAGTGGAAGGGAGGCCTTATCCTTTGGGAGGTTTCCCTAAAAGGTGGAAACAAGAGGCCAAAGGAGGGTGGTCGTGGTTATTCAGTTGAACCACCCAGGCTGACTCACCCACGAAGTTGTTAAAATAGAAACTTCGCCTCTATTTTTAAAAAACATTCCAAAAACAGCTTGGCACGGGTAGCTCATTAGGATAGAGTGCCAATGGGTGCGGTGTTGTGAAACCAGCACCAAAAAGAGAAGAAAAGAGATATCAATGCCTTAGAAATAAGCCACTTCAAGGAGGCAGCCTCCAATACATTACATGAATGAACAATTCTTGGATGATTCAAATTACAAAACCTCCTTTCTATATATAGGAGTCCATGGGGCCATAATGTAATCCTAGCCGACCTAACAATAATAATTTAAGGGCACAATAATAACAATATGGGGGTTAACGAGGTACAATAATAACAATGAGGGGGTTACACTATGACAATAAGGGACTATACTAGTAATATAGGGACCTAACATGCCTACTCAACTTCAAAAAAGTGTTGTCCTCAATGCTTGAGTAGCTCTAGGTGCTTTTGTATAAATTATCATCCTCCCATGTAGAATCTTCGATGGGTAAGTTCTTCCACTTAATGAGATACTCTTGAAATTGATCGATTAAAAGTATTTGTCGAGTTCTTGTTTACGCGGCCCTTAGGGTTCCAATATGATTTTCCTTCCTCATCGAGTTACGGCAATATTGTTTGGTGGAATATTTTCACCTATAACCTTCTTTAAACGCCAAACATGGAGAAATTGGATGCACTCGTGAAGAAGCGAAGAGCTCCAATTTGTATGCCATAGTACTGATACCCATCTTTTGCAACTTTTAGCAAGGACCATAGTACTTTGGTGATAATTTTTTATCCTTCTTAGCTTGCTTGAGGACATTTGTTTGTATGGTTGTAGCCATAAAAATACCCAGTCTCCTACATCAAAACTTCTCTCGGCTATGATGTTGGTCTGCCTGTTGTTTCATTCGATTTTGTGCCAAATTTAGGTTTCCCTTTAAGAGTTGGAGAACTTCTTGTTGATGCTCGATGTGATCTTCCACTACTTGAACCTTTGAATTTTCTCTTAAAGATGATGTGATGGATGGTGGATGATATCCATAAAGTGCCATAAATGGGGTCATTTTTTGTAGTATAGAAGGAAGTGTTATGCCACCATTCGGTAGAGGTAAGCCATGACCCATTGTGTTTGTTTATCAAATACAAAACAACGAAGATATCCTTCCAAAAATTTATTTACTATCTCGGTTTGACCATTAGATTGAGGGATGATAAGATGAGCTATGAGATAATTGAGTACCCAAACAAGAAAATATGCTTTCTAGTACAAAAAAATTTCCGGTAAAATGGGATCTCTGTCACTCATAATAACCCTTGGGTTTCCATGTAGCTTTTGAATTGTGTCCATAAATGTATTGTATTGTACTTGCTTTAAATGGATGAGATAATGCACAAAAGTGTGCATATGATAAGTCTATCAACTACCACCATGATGACACTCTTTCCCTTGGACTTAGGGTAGCTTTGTGATAAAATACATTGAAATCTCCTCCCAACGTTGACTTGGAATGGATAAAGGTTGTAGAAGACCCGAGTCTTAATTGTCTCAACTTTATTCTGCCGGCAAACCAAACATTCCACCACATACTTTTGAATATTAGATTTAGAGCCATCCCAAAAAAAAATCTTTTCTTCACCCTTGTGGTAAGTTTTTAAAAATCATGAGTGTCCTCTAAGGGAGAAGTGTACAATTCCAAAGAATATTTTGTTTTAGTTGGGAATTCTTACAAAGATATAAGCGATCTTTGTACCATGAAATCATTTTTCCAACTCAATGCATATCGGATGTACTAGGATCTTGCTGCAACTTTTGAATGAGTGTCCACACGTCTTCGTCCTTCTTCCATTCATCTCTTGCTTGAGTTATCTAATACGGGTTTGGATAATAGAAATGGCACAAAGAAATACTTCCACCTCTTCATTCTTTCTTGAGAATGCATCTGCAACAACATTTTAGCTACCCCTTTATGTATATTATTTCAAAGTCATAACCCAACATCTTTGTGACCCATTTTGCTTCTTGAAGATAGTCTTTGTTCCAAAAAGTGTTTAAGACTATCATGATGGAGTTTCTTACCTTGAATTGTCTTCCGTAGGTAAGTTCTCCATTTCTTTAGTGCATGCGGTATTGTTAACATTTCCTTCTCATAAATAGGTTTTTGTAAATACTTTCACTTTGATTGGATGACTTTCAAAAGCAATAGGTCTTCCTTCTTGCATTAAAAAAACAACACCAATTCCATTTCCTGAGGGCATCACATTCCACAATAAAGGTTTTTGTGAAGTTTCTTTTGGCAACTAAGGCTGGTGTAGGCACATTGCCTATTTAAGATGTTCAAAGGCCTTGAATTTGTCGGAGTCCATGAAAATTCATCTTTCTTCAATAATGTTGTTAGTGGTCTTGCTATTCTCCCATAATTCTTAACAAACTTTAGAAGTAATACCACTGTTAACTTGAGAAATCCTCTGCATTTGTTTGTAGTTTGTGGGAATTTCCATTCCTTAATAGCTTTAATTTTGTTAGGGTCTATCTTAACACCCTCGTGAGATACAATATGACCCAGATATTCCACCTCTTGTACTCCAAAGAAAAATTTGGATGTTTTTGCATATAATTGTTTCTCCTGCAATAGTTTGAGCACCCTGTCAACATGTTGAACATGATCCTTCCAAGCCCTCCTATAGATTAGAATATCATCAAAAAATACAAGCACAAATTTTCTAAGGAAAGGTTTGAAAATGGAATTCATCAACCCTTTAAATGTATAAGGTGCATTGGTAAGGCCAAAAGGCATGACCAAAAATTCATAATGACCCTCATGAGTTCGAAATGATTTTTTCGGAATATCTTTAGTCTTCATTCTAATTTGATGATACCCTGAACGAAGATCCAATTTGGTAAAATAAATTGCTCCATGTAATTCATCAATCACAGGAATGGGAAATTTATCTTTAATGGTGAGCTTATTGAGCTCCCTAAAATCCGGACACATGCGCCATGATCCATCCTTCTTGTGTACCAATACTACGAGATGGGAAAAACTTTGACTGGGTTGAATTACACCCGCCTCTAACATTTATAATCATACATTCAATTTCGATCTTTTGGACATAAGGATATCTATAAGGCCTGATGTTTGGAGGAACACTTCCCTAGAATCAAATGAATAGCATGATCATGATCATGAATAGGTGGGAGTCCTTTTGGAGTTTCAAAAACCTTGGAATGGTTGTCCAAGACTTTTTGGAGATTTGCAGAAATAGATGATTTTGATGTTGGAACTTCTAGTGGGCATAATTGTGCTTTTATGCCTCGTTGTTCTTTATTTAGAAGCTTTGTCATGACATTAGAGCTTATTATCTTTCCCGACTTCCCTACAATACCCATCAGTCTGACTTCCTTTCATCACGAAAAAAATTTCAGAAAATTTCTTGAAAATTAAAAGCTATTGTCCCCAAAGATTGTAACCATTGTACTCCTAGTACAACATCAACACCTCCCATAGGAATGGAAAGCATTGGACTATTCAATACATATTCCCCATGGTTAGCTTGATATTATGGAATTTTCTAGAGCAATCTATAGTTCCTCCATTTGCAACCATCACTTGACATTAAATTAGTGGGTATAGAAAACAATTCAATTCCTTGGCTACCTTACAATGAATAAAATTATGGGTACTACCTGAATCAATCAACACTATTACCTTTTTCTTCTTGATATGTCCTTCTATCTTGAGAGTTTGAGGAGGTGGTAATTCCACCGCAATGCATTACGATATGGTCGGACTCATTTCTTCACTTCTTGGGTTGGTTCTGGTGGCATGTCCTCTTCTTGTTCATTTTCTTCTTCCTCTTCACAATCCATGTAAAATAATTTCTTCTCAACACACTTATGACCTTTGAAGTGTATTTTTCTACTCCTAGCTTCCTTAACCAAATCCCTTTTTCTCTTTTTCTTTAATTGTTGTGGTGTCAACTTGTAGGTTGTGGAAATCTAGGAGTAGCAACACTCCCCTCTTTATAGAAGTGGTGATAGGCTTCCTTGTCGCAATAATTTTACATTCAATTTTTTTCTTGCCAACTTTAGTACCTTCTCCAATGAATCGAGTTTCCATGTGTTGCATGTTGGATGTTATCTTTAAAAGTACCTATGAAGAGATCAATCATGTGTTCCTCTAGAATATCGATTACCCTTATATTCAATTTTGGAAGTCCTCAATGTGCTCCCCGGGTAAACCCTTTTGTTTGAGATTTATCAATTATGGCTAAAGAAGGTGTTGCTCTTTGTATCCACATAATGTGCTATCATTTCCTCCATAAAAATTGACCAAGTGACAATTTTTTTACGAAACAAAGCCATCGATACCATACAAATGTATATTTTTGTTCTAAATTTAAGTTGCAATGCATACATTTTTTGTGTGTTTTGCACATTATGGAGAGATCAAAATATTGCTCCCTGTAGTATCCATGTTACGGGATCCTTTCCATCAAACTTCCTCATATCCATTTTTGGAATATGGTGGTTCTTCCGCCAACATTAGATTTTGCTGAAATCATGATTAACATTTATTTTGTTCTCATCATGAGTTTCCTCTACTATTTTCACCATTAGGAAACATTTCTTGTATCAACTTTTGTCAAACCTTCCATGTTTTTAGATCATTCTTCATGTTTTCCATTTTCTCATCGATCTTAGCTTCCATGTCATCCATCTTAGATTCCATGCCAGCTTCCATGCCATCTATCTTAGATTCCATGCCATTCTTCAAACCATCCATCTTGGATTCCATGTCATCTATCTTAGATTCCATGCCATCCATCTTATATTCCAAGCCTTTCTTCAAACCATCCATCTTAGTTTCCATGCCTTTCTTCAAAACTTCCATGTCATTTTTTGTTGCTCTTTGCGAGAGCGAAATTTTATTTGCACTTGCTCTTGTAATTTTGATATGTCATGTTGCCATTCTTCGTCTTCATGAGTCATAGTAGAGCTTTCTAAAGGCTTAATGGATGTTGAATTCTTTTTAGGGGCCATTTTAGAATCCAATACTAATATCTACTCTATAATATTCCCTTGGAATCAATTCAACTTGATTCTTCAAACAAGACTTATGCAATTCGAGAAAACAAATACACACATTTTACTTGCTTTGAGGAGATCGATTTTGAAATTGAATTGTCTCTATCATTATGGATCCTCAATATTTGAAATTCAGCCCTCAGTAGCCCTCTGAAGCTTCTTTCAAATGCCACAGGTCTGATCTGATTTGGATTCTTCAAGACAAAGTTATGTCCAATCTCCCACAATGACCCAATTTTGGGCCCAGTTCGATGAAGCGGGGTGTACGACTTGACACGTGTCATTGTTTCCTCCTTTGGCTTTGAAATTGATTGACCAAGCGTTAAAATACGTATTGTGCTGTGGCCCGCTTTTGCAACATTCCAATCCGATGCTCGAGAGAGAGAGCTATGAAGATTTTCCACGATCACATCTTTGAGATGAAATTCGAAGCCTCAAAAAGCCTAACACTTATCTGCGAAAATATTGTGAACCAATATACGAAATTTTGTGTTCCTCAAGATTGTGGCTTCACCTCCTAAAGATTTCGACACGAACCTTCGTATAAAAATGTTATTACGAAAATATTACATGATGACATGTTTAGGTTAAATTCAGGAACTGCAAAAATTACCTAACTTGCCGAGGATCATATCTCCGAAAATATTGCGAACCAAGATTTGAAATTTTGCTTATGTTCCCGAGTTTTTTGACTTCGCACTCTAAAAAAATTTTAGATTCGGAGAACCTTCGTAGAAAAAAATTTATAGCGAAAATGCCACAATGACCTGTTTGGAGTGGCGAAACCCTAGAATCTCAAAGCTCTGATACCAAATGTTGTGAAACCAACTCCAAAAAGAGAAGAAAAGAGATATCAATGCCATAATGTAATCCTAGTGGGGCCATAATGTAATCCTAGTGGGGCCACAATGTAATCCTAGTCGACCTAACAATAATAATTTAAGGGCACAATAATAACAATATGGGGGTTACAAGGGTACAATAATAACAATAAGGGCGTTACACTAATAAAAATAAGGGACTATACTAGTAATATAGGGACCTAACATGCATGGCCCAGTGTTAATCTTCCTCATTGGCGCGAGGGCATAACGGTCTACCAATGCCAACCCAAAAACATGTGTTTTTGATGGTCTGCTCAAGGAATTGTCAACAAAAGTAATGTTGTCCTCATGGAAAGGGATGCAATGATGGTCTTTGCAAGGCATGAAACTTCTTATTAGTCACAAAAATGGTCCTCAAATGTGCAGGATGGGGATTTTAGGGACGGTGTGTTGGGTGCAAGAATTACACTTAAAGCAAACTCCTCAACACTTAATTTGTCAGCAGTTGCAAACTTGAAGAAGGATAGAAAATGCCGGAGATGGTATGAACCTTCTAATGTAAATCCACTTTCTTCAAAGGAAACATTGCGAATCAAATCAAGAAGAAGACAACTTGAACCATAAAAAAATAATCTAAAAAAATTTAGACAATGAAATATGCATTTACGAAGAGAGAATTAAAAGATAAAAGGGAAATCACTCCTTAATGGTTGTTTAATATCTTAATTGTGCTTATTTTTCCATTAGTAGGAACACTTTCAACGGTCTCGTTATATGGGCCCTTAAACCTGCTTCTTTAAAGATTTCCTTCTTGCATTAATCAGTCCTGCACTAATGCTTGCACTAGTGCAAGATCAGAGATTTCATATAGAAGGTTTAAATAGTGTCTTTTACTAAAGGATTTTTACTTCATGCAAGGGCTCGGCCATTCGAGTTCAAAGCACTCGGCGGATCTTGTGGAAAAGCTGGTTCTTGTACCCGATCAAAGCTTCTTACACTTAATATTTAATCCTTAAAATGAGTGTTCAATTATTGCAAGTGCGAGCTTTTACATCGAATCAAATTGCACACATAAAAGTGAGTGATTATGATTTTAAAAAATGAAGAAGTAAATAAATAATCATTTATCCTTTTGTCTTAATAATTTAAAGAAAGAAAGAAATTCATGGAAAGTAAACTAGGAAAACTTGCGCATCACACCAACGTGCACTAGTGTAGGTTCATTTCTCCTGCTTGTACTAGGCGGTGGAAAACCAAATAAACGAATTGCGGGGAAAGAAATATCACCAACGTGCCTTGAGTGCGGAGTTTATTTCCCTGCGTAGACCGAATTGAGGAAAGCCAATCTAGAATTAAATGCGGGGAAAGTAAATTACCGGCGAAAGCAAATGTGACTACTTCACACAACGGATCCGTTTTCAATAAGATAGGAATACATGTCTTGAAAGTTAAATCACACTTTAATAATATAAACACACATTGCGGAGAGCAAAAAAATAGGGTAAATGTGTTGGGTTGTTGGAGCCCTAATAGTAGCGCGTTTCCATTTTGAAGAATTAAAATGTTTGATCGATGACAATTAATTCATCGCTTAAAAACGAAACATAATTTACCGAAACATGAGGTGGAAAAACCTTTTATTAATTAATTCGAGCAAATACATGTGTTGATACAATGTCCGGCCCTAGATTCGGAAGATAACAAAGCAATAGGTTACCACCCATCGACTTCGTTCTAAAAACTCTATACGAAGTTCTCCTCCTAGGGTCCTATTTACACTTTACATTATATAGATATGTTGGCGAAGGCAAACATATCGTTCAAACGATTCATAACAAAATGTAGAATTTAGCCTCGGCCTTCAGATAAGATGATTTTGCAAGGCGGCGTAACTGTGACTTTAGCCCTTCATGGTTGAGTCTCGACTTCCTTTGAATCATTCGTTGTCATGGCTGAAGTGGCTGCAGATAGGCGGTGATCGAGGAAGTTCGGATCTCACAACGAATATACATTTGTGTTGGCAATAGTGCAAGATCCGATCCTGCACTAAGATCGGCGGTCACGATAATCACTTTAACCATCGAATAACCTTTGGAGATATCGATTAGTTACAAAAGTGATTTAGAAATAGAAAATCATGTAATAAATATTTATTAATGATAAATTGAATTAAAACATGAAGAATAAATGCTTATACGAAATGTGTCACCATGCTTGGACTGAGTGCGAAGATGAGGGTGCATAAAGAGGTGAAACGAGAGGTAAATGGTTATAATTTAGGAAGGAAAAAATGGTAAAGAGCAAATTAGGGGGCTAACATGGTGACAAAATGCTATCGCGAGGATGCCCCCTAAACGCAAGGAGCGAGAGAGAGAGGGAGGGTGAAATCCTTTACGAGAACACGTTCGAGACCCGACTTCCTTTGTCGGAAGACACCCAAGTACAAATACAATGATATCTGCGATACATGATCATGTGGCATGGGTGCAGCCATCCATAATAGAGTACATAAAATTGAATTTGAGGTATGGACACGGCCATCAAAATGTGGAGATCACAACAAATAGACTCAAGTATGGTCACAACCATCCAATCAAAAGAATCTGCAATAAGTCATGATACATCACAATATCTCGCGACACAGATCTTATCGGACAAAACCCAAGGTCTTGCACTCCGTCTCGACTTTAGTGAAGCCACAGAATTTCAAACGCGAATATGTGAGGGCGAAGTCGAACATGCGAAAATTCACTGATTACCAACCAATGATAAAAAGTGACCCAACAGGCATGGAAGAAACCACGGTAAATGACAATGGATGGAAAAGGTACAATAGGTACAATCCATAGAGATGTGAATAGGGACACGGCGTCGAACACCACCATAATCACTCTTGAAAAGCCAATGATGTGGACTGTCGTCAGAAATACGAAGAACTTGCCATTAAGGCATACGAGCTCAAAGGTACCGGAAGAGTCTCTAGTTCAACTTCTTGGATAGTGGTACAAGAAGTCGACGGTGTTAGTGACTTTGCAGTGAAGGAGGGCCATATTTCCCACATCATCGACATGAAGACGAGAGGAACATGATGATAGTGGATCAGGACTAAACATGAGATCAGAGAGAGGTGCTTCCCATAAAGGCAAGCATCTCTTGAACATATCGATGTGACACAACTACGGATTTGGTAGTATTTGACATCAAGGGATCAGGGGTCATGATGACATGGAAAAGAGCGAGATGGGGGGCCAAAACATATTACCCAAACCCATGGAGAAAAAAATGTCCAAAATGAGGATATCCCCCAACCGGTAAATGCAAATGAATGTCATGTTCAGGTGACACTTATTGGCCAGCACAACTAAGCGGATGCCATTTTTTCCCCCACCATTAACTGGCGGTACCCCAATTATTTTTTGAAAAAAAAAAGCTTGAAGGAGATAGCATATGCTTGTGATGTAAAGTTTTCCTTTGGACAAATCCATCCTAGTACATTTCTGAGCCTAGGAAGGAGTAACTCGATTTAACATCATGGTGACTATCTCCGTGTCACGAGGGTTTAATGAGTACGAAAAAGGAAGAACTACGCATCTTTTCATATTTAGAGAGTTTGAAAAGAAACGGAAAAGAAAACTCTAGTAGGTCCCGCACGTAAGTAGACCCTCGGATACGAAAGGTAGAAAACTATGTCCAAGGAAAAAAACACTCTTAGTCGTGATAGGCTAAGGTATTTCATTTCGTAAATAATCTGTCCCGGTAGGAAAAGGGGGAGGTAACGTATCTTTGGGTAGATATCGTTCCCCAACCATTTAACGAGTTCAAAACAACAAGAGTCTCGAAAATCTTTTCAATTTTAGAGAGTCGAAGAAGGCGAAAGATGACTCAACGGTGAATTTTTCGTGTTTTTTTCATAGGGTCCAAAAAAGTATAAAATACAACTCGCTACTTCAAATGCCATTACGTTAAAAACATGTCATTTGCTGCAAAGACACACCTAAAAACCATTTCTCGAAAAAATCATAGTGAAATAATAAAAAAAAATGTCTTAAAAAACCTAATTAGGGTTTTGAAAAGTTATAAAATGCCAAAAATGATTAAAAAAATAATTAATTTTCACTTTTACCTCTTGTGGAGCAATAGTTACCATTTTTACAACGGTCCTGCGGCGGTGATAGCGAGCGATACGGCGGACCAATCTCAAATAAGTCGGTTCCGAGGTAAGAGCTAGCATCCTTTCCTACATTTTGATTCCTATTTATATAACCTACAACCCAATTTTATGTGTGTACATGTGGGAATTTGGAAAAATTTAGAACACGGTGGTTAGCGGGTATGGAGGCACGGACCCGCGCCAGGCGGCAATTTTTGAACTAGGGCTCACCCATTGGCATGACTATTTTCTAAAACGGTTACACCAATCGCGGTGTGCAATTGTGTCTTAAAAATACAAGCAAATAGACATTTAACGAACAAAAGCTTTAAATTCAGCTAATAATATTCATATGAATATTTTTGCGGTATAAAGTGGCAAAATGATCGAGGTGAAAGAATGAGAACACGGTGAAAGACGAACTTTCCATGGGAAAACGAAAGATGCACGGAAGCTCTTAGAGATTTTGGGCTCAATAAATTCTTCATGACACCATGCCTCAGAGCTCAACCATAGTTGTTACAATACTTGATCAGTGTCTGGGATGTTGATCAGGAAAAGTTCATCATTCATGATCAGGAACTGGAGATTGAAGTTTCTGACATGTATTTCATCACAGGGCTATCATAGAGGGGGGCAGTAACAATCCTGACTGGCACTCACCCCACAATGGAGAACATGAGTATGGTGATCAACAGGGTGTGTCCAGGGGCAAGGAAAGGATCAGGAAGTGGGAAAGTCGATATCCAGACTATTCCAGACTTGGCACTAAAGTTGGTGTTGCACACCATCACACGAGATGTAGGATCACAAGCACCACATGAAGCGACAAAGACACATCTACTTCTTGTTGTACACTACCTGACACCGACCCTCTACAACTAGGCAGAGGCAATGACAATCAACTTGAAACGTCAACTGACAAAGTGCAATAAAACCAAGCTGAAGCAATTCGGTTACGGGTCCATTATGGCATCGTTCATCTTGGAACAACTACCAATATTTCAACGTCAAGAGGCTATAGTCCCGACACCACTAGCTCAGGAGCCATGGATGGCTTGTTGGGCTGCTCTGATGCCAATGTCAGGGGGCGGTCAATAGATGTCTTGGACACCAAATTTCTTTGAGTGGCTCCACCGAAAGCTGATTGTCATGGAGGATTGGCCCTACTCTGGCACAAATTTCACTGGTGATGCAGATCTCCCACTCCCAGAAGGAGAGGATTGGGATGAAGTACTTGGTAAGACTCATTTTTTATTTTCATGAGTATTATGTTTTTTTTGGTTATGCATGTTTTTACATTGAATCCATGTATGCAGATGTTGGCCTAGAGAGACCTGTAGGTATGTCCCCAATAATGAGGCGGATTCCTCGTGACTTTGATGTTTCCATTCATGGTGAGGGAGGCGAGGAGGAGGAAATCATACGCAGTTTCGACGGAATCTCCCATGGGATCCAGACTATGCGCGATTCGATGATGTTCCTCGTGCATACCAGAGACACATTGCAGGGGTGTCAAACCGATTTCACCGCTTGCTGAGGCGGCTTGTACGGGCAGTGACATGCTATCATGAGCATCATGCTGAGTAGACATCTAGGTTTTATTTCCGCATATTTTGAGAGACATGATGTCTCCATATGTAACTAAAACACACATATTTTTTGAACTTTATGCTACACACTGATGCAAACATTCGATATATATATATATATATATATATATATATATATATATATATATATATATATATATACATCTATTTTCATATATGGATCTTGTCATGTGATGATGATTTTAACAGATTACACAAATGTTTATCTAATACAATATTGAATACTGTATCAATTAAATACTCTTCATAATAAGAAATGACCCAAAAGGGCAGGAAAATGCTCACAAACCACACCAAGCCAAAAAGGTTTCATTTTTACGCAAGCTTAAAAACAAAAGTAAACTATGCTTGAAAAGTAGGTATGGCCCCAGCATGGTGACTCAATTCGAGGTACATGTCCCCCAAGCTTCCGTCCAGCTGTAATGAATGAAAATAAGATGGAGTGAAGGTTCAAATTATGAGGTCAGAGAAAGACTTGACTGGGATCTTACGATATCTGATCAAAGACTCGAATTGAACAAAGCATTTTTCATTGTTTTAATGAGGTTGACACATTAAAAGAACTATCCTCATGACTTAATTCATTTTTTAACGTGGTTGACATAGAAGATGAACCATCCTTATGAGAGCTTGTTTCATTTTTTAAGGAGCTTGACACAAGAAAAGGAACTTTGCTTGAATGACCTTTTACCATAATGAATAAGAGGTCATGGCTTCCAAGAGGTTTTCATTTGATGGGAGAACAACGTCTTGGAAATTGTGATCGAATGCCCCCAGTAAACGGGACTCGTTGGTACAATCACTAGACAAGGGCAACAGACAAGTGGCCACATAATTAACCCATGGCGGGGAAGGTACAACCGGCGGATAAAGATCTAGAAAGGATGATGGTGGGCCAGCTGCCACCTCAGGACCAAAGAATGAAAGTTGATCAATGGCCACGATCTGACCTTCATGTGGAAAAACAGGTCACATGAAAGAGGGAGGAGACAAGTGCACCCATGGCATAAGCATAGTTGCGCCCCAAGAGAAAATTGAAATCTAAGGGGCCTAGAACCACCATCACGTCTATACAAACAATTTTCCCTCCAAAAGTGATAGGCCACTTGAGAAGGATCCCTAACGGTTGACTGGTTCCTCTGTTAAATGCTAACAGATTATGTGTAACAGGCACAAGTGGTGGAGAACCGAAAGCTTGTCAAGTAGTTGAAGACATAATACTAACAGATGCGCCTTCATCTATAACCATGTTAGGTATGACCATATCAAAGGCCTGTACTGTGATCTCAAAAGGCACATAGGAAGGAAGACGATATCCTGCAAGTCGACTCCAATCGAAGGAAACGATCAAACTACTTGGAGGGGGTACCATTGAACTGAGATGGTCATCCCCTGGTGTTATCGGAGCAAGAGGAGCATCCTCCTGGATCACAAACATGGGAGCAGGAAGAGAAATTTCTTGAGTGAGAGAGACGAGAGGATATTTCTCTAAGTCCGAGGAATATGAAGAAACAAGAAGAACATGAGGGGGATGAGATCCACTCTCGACAGAAAGGACCTAATGAACCATAGGTGGCATCAGGTCGACCGATTCCACGACCAATGGTTGGTCAGGAACGGATTCCTGAATTTGAATTTCCGAGGGAGCGGGATCGACCAAGGATGACTCTCGACCGATCGTTGAATCAACTAGTGGAGGACTCAAAGAAAGCTTCTGGTAACCAGTCGGAAGGCAGGGTGAAGAAACAGTAGGGTTTTCCAACACTCTCGTGGCTTCATCCATGTACGAACAAAGGTGAATGGAGTGATTCCCTTCACACAAATTACAGGGATTCGTAATCTTACCCTGATTCTTATGAATCTTATCATGGCTAGTCGAAGATGTGCCACCAATATGACTTCCAGAAGCCAAAGGCAATGATAGACGATCGTCGGACCATGCTTCAAGTACCTTGGGAATACCAGGGCAATCTCGAAGAAAGTGGTCACCTTTGCACAACATGCAAGGGAGTTTGAATTTCTGTGGAAGGCTGGATGGGTTATCAATGGAAGTTTTCTTAGGCGCAATAGCCGCAAAGTTGGCCTCTCTCTTATCTGACTCCTTACTTTTCGCCTTCTTCTTCTTCTTCTTAGCCACCTGGTTACTAGAATCCAAACTGTCACCAGGCGAAGTAGAAGAGCAGGACGAAGAAATAGGCGAAGAAGGGGAGAGGTCCACCTTAGAATCAACATGATGTTGTTCAGGTGGAGGAGATGGTTGCACAGAAGGTAGAACACTCGAATCCACAGAGGTCAAGAATAACCAAATAGGAAACCCAACAGTTAACCCAGGCAGGGGCAATGTTGCCATATAAGGAGCACGAACATTCCCAAAAGTAGGAAAAGGACCAGGATTCCCTTCGAACAGGATTCCTTGGTTGGTAAACTCAAGAAAAGTTGCCATTGGAAACAACCCTAAAACAAAACACTAAGGAGGGTAACTTTAACTAGGAATATTTCGTGGGTAGTTAATATTTTAAGACATTGAAACAAAACTCTGTCGTTTCATATTTTAAGAGTCAAGAAACAGGGAAAAGGTGACTCTATCACTTTCAGGTTGAAACGAGCATGAAAGGACAAGCGCTTGATGATATTTTCACTTTTTAGAGAGTCACTGAAAGACCAAAATGACTACATAGGTAATCTAAGCAAGAGGGTGTACCAAGTTTCCGTGAACTGGCATATACACCTTAGTGACCAAATGAAATAGAAATGACCAAGGACTTAACATATGTCTAGGTAGTCTCCCTAAATGTTGTGTTTGGTGTATCACGATTACAAGGCAGCAGACTCGGCTTCCTATCGATAAAGGATTTGAACATATGAGGGTCTCCCTTTATTTATGCGATGGCATGGGGAGCACAAGTCCGTACTAGTGCTGTCTAAAGCCAGGTGGTGAACGATAGCTACTAGGTTTAACGACGCCGGAACACATCACTAGCCTAAAACTCTAAAATTTTTGTGTTAAGTTCCAATGCTTCCTTAGATTGATTGAATCAATTTTAACGTTAATCTTGAATTATTGTTTCAGTTTCAAGGCCCTACTGAATGGAGTCTCAAATTCCTAAATGCATGCTATATGAAAAAGAACACTATTTTCCATTCGATGAATGCTAACTAAGAGAAGGATAGAGATATTTCACAAAGTAGCAAACAATGAAAACACAAGAAAAAGTCCACTAATGCATCTCACACAACCAAACAAGAAATGAAAAATCCTTTCCTAGTGCACTAAGATCTAGTTATGCAAAAGAACTTTTCATTTTCGATGCAAACGAAAGAATGAAATTTTTTTTTTTTGGAATGAAGGAAGCACACGATGTACTATTACATTAAAAAGAAAAGTAAACACTATTTTAGAGCACTGTGAATGTAGAGATCTTAAAATTAATAATTCAAAAGCAATACAGACACAAAAATGTACTCAAACCAATGATGCACTCTTTCAAACAACAGAAGGCTTTCAAAATGACCCAAACGAGCAATGTGATCTATGCTCGAAGTGATGACATGGAGAGTCAAACAAAAATGAAGCTAATCATTCAACAAACCAAAACACAAAGGATCAAGAAAGACTAACACAATTGATCAGCGAATCGAACTGACGAAAATAAAAAAGACTCGAACTTCAATCAAAATGCTCAATGAGAAAAATACACCTAGAAACCCTAGGGCTGTGAATTTCAACGATGAGACAATGGAAAAACAACTGAGAAGGACAAACTTATAGTAGTCTGAACATGCCCAAAATACCAATTGAAAATCAAAGAAACAACCCAGAGTCAAGCACAACTGACCAAAAAATTAGAAGGAAGGTTAATCCAAATCCTACAGGATTCGGCAGGACTATCAGGTGGTAATCCATGCCAAACAAGGGTTGGCACTGTTGCAACAAAAGCAACAAGCGCCAATTGGCGCAACTGCTCAAAAAAAAACCCACGCCAAGCCAAAAAACTATGGGAAAAGTGAAAAACCATTGATTAGAGGTCAATCTTGATGCTCTGGAGCTTAACAGGAGGATTACAAACAGTCAAGCAAGCCAAAAAGATAGACAAGCAATCAAAAGACCGAAGTCGACTCGACAAGGCAAATTACCAATGAACAACGAGACAAAAAACTCACACTAATCCCCAGCGGATTCGCCAACATGTTGAGTAGGTAAATCCTCTCTGTGGAGAGAGACGATCCCTCTAGCCCTAGAGTGGATCTAGCAACAAGGGAACAAGCTAAGTTGTAGGTTCCTAGTTAAAAAATGAAATAGGTTGGGGTAGATTGTCTTACCTGGAGTCCAACGTGATTGTCGTAGCTGTAGCAGTGGTGGCCTCTTGATCTCTGCCTCGACAAGTCGCAGTCCTTCGGCAATGGTACTCGGATTCCTGCACAAAGATCAAAGGACAAGAACAATGTATAAGACAATAATTTCATTAATAACTAGCTAATCAGTCAAGGAAGGTTAAACATATTGCACAAAATAAACCATATTAACACAAGATGGGAACCAGATAATAGTCATGTATATATAAATAGAAGAAAGAGATTACAACCGGAGCGTTGACATCACAAACTCCTTCAGTAGGTTCAATTGAAGTGCGTCTCGAAGCATCGTCAGGAAATTGGGACGAGGCGAGGACACAAGCCTAAGCTCTCTCTTGACAAAGCTCTCTTTCTGCTCTATCTCACCAGCGAGATGTTCAACAATTATCTTTAGCTATTCAACTATAATTGCTCTGCTAGTGTATAAAAGGGAGATAGATTTATTTATAGAGGCCTTATCCTTTGGGAGGTTTCCCCAAAAGGTGGAAACAAGAATCCAAAGGAAGGTGGTCGTGGTTATTCAGTTGAACCACCCAGGCTAACTCACCCACAAAGTTGTTAGCATAGAAACTTCACCTTTATTTTTTTAAAACATTCCAAAAACATCTTGGCGCGGGTAGCTCACTGGGACAGAGTGCCAATGGGCATGGGGCCCAGTGTTAATCTTCCTCATTGGCGCGAGGACATAACGGTCTACCAGCGCCAACCCAAAAACATGTGTTTCTGATGGTCTGCTCAAGGAATTGTCAACAAAAGGAATGTTGTCCTCATGGAAAGGGATGCAATGATGGTCTTTGCAAGGCATGACACTTCTTATTAGTCACAGAAATGGTCCTCCAATGTGCAGGATGGGGATTGTTGGGACGGTGACAAAATGTTGTGTAACAATGATCCATGAACTCCTTCCAGCTGTTAAGCTGCTATTGAAGGAACCAAGCTCCGATAACAATTGTTGGAAATACTGAGAGGGGGGGTGAATCAGTATTCCTTTCAATTAGTATTATTATTAATATTTCATAGCATTAGTTAATATTCAATTATTATCAGTGTTTGCACAATGATAGCAGTAAACAAAAGGAACACAAATGCACACATTTTTAAAGGTGGAAACCCCCTCTAGGATGAAAACCACCTGAATGATTTTCTAATAATTCTTTAATATTCAACTCCAATTGAAAATAAAGCTCAAACTTCCTAGAATCTAGAAAATAATTCTTCTCCAGCTCCCACTGGATGGATGCTTCAACGCCCGAGATTCTTCAGTAGTCAACTAAACAGATGCCCCAACACCCAATGAGCTACAACTCACCCTAACACCACCTTACCACCCTAAATTTTTCACAGGATTGAACCTATTGGTGACTTCATGCACCAGCCTAACACCAGCCTACCACCCTATAGAAGAATAAAAGAATAATGGACTCACATACAAGGGAAAACGATCCACTTTACAATGCTATAGAATGATGTAGAAGAAGAATACACATTAGGCCATAACCCGAAATATGATGCAAATACCTAATGATGATCCTAGACCTCCCAACACTGCCTCTTCACTTCTTGGCAGATAGACACTTCTACAAATTTTACAATCATGCTTTTACAATGATACCTTTACAATGACTGTATGCAGTGCTGCCCACGTGAGGACTTCATGTGGTAAACTTCTTGCTGTTGTTTTGCACCTTGATTTCTGCTCTTGTCATGCTACCCTTTCTCACTCTTTAGAACATTAGATCATGCATTGAGTATTATCTTGATGAATATATCATACCTGCAAAAATCCTTCAAGGAAATACCCATGACATGATAATAGCAAAACTTACCTCATGCTACAGATTATATGTCAGTGCTAAACAAAAAGAACAAATTAAAATACAAAGAAACTAATGCAATTGAGAGATGAACATGCATATAAATAATGTGCTTACCTAGAGCTTACCTCTGCTGCACCTTGCTTTGCTTTTATGCCCTAGAAAGTCTGGTCCTTTACAGCCCTTGACAACACATGATCTAGTTTTTCTTGCCTTCTAGGAGCTCGATATTGAATATGGTGTATTTCTGTTATTTCAAATCCACAATATGTGATTTTCGGTCGTGTAGTATTCCTCTAAGTCTTGTTTCCAATGTGATAGGTCTGGCCCAATTTGGATTCTTCAAGACAAATTTATACCCAATCTCTCATAATGACCTAATTATGGGCTAGTTCAATAGAGCGAACTTGTACAAAGCTCTACGTGTCCTTGTTTCTTCATTCGGCTCTGAAATTGATACAGAGAAAGCTAAAGTTCGTGCACTATCCTCTATGTTTTACATAATTTCAATCCGATACTCAGAGAGAGAGTTATGATGATTTTCCCAAGGTCACCTATTTGAGATGAAGTTCAAGAGCCTGCACAAACCCTAACTTACACAGATTATATCTTCGAAAATGTTGCACACCATGATCTAAAATTTGTACAGGAGCTTCCTGAGGATTTCAGATTCGCCTCATAAACATTTAAGCTTCTGAACCTTTGTAGAAAAAAATTTATAGTGCAAATTCCATGATGACTTGTTCCAAGTAGGGAAACCCCCACATGAGGAGGATAGGAGGACCACAGTTTATATAAATGCTTAGGTTGAAAGGGACTTCAACAAGTGAAAGTGGGAGGGATTTTAGGAGCTTAAAAATTATTAATTATTGACTTTTCAATGACCCATGCCACAACCCCATGGGTTTTAGCCCACTAATTGGGGTTACTAACTTCAAACATGAATATCTCTCAAACCGTGAAGAATTACGTGGTGTGCCATCTATCAACGGAAACATATCGACAAGAAGAAACCATAAAAAATATCCTTCACTCGGAATATAGTAATTTGGTAGGTCAAATTCCCATGCAATATTTGGGTAGCCCCTGGTGCTGCTTGGGTTGACATAAATGACAACCACTAATGAACAGGAGCCACAACATGTGACACTGGGATTAGTTGGTCCTAGAGGTCCACAGATGTAGCGATGGGTCGAGCTAATGGCTAGACATGTTGGTTAGTCATCGGTCTCATTTTCCACTCCATTTTTTAGTTGGCTCTGAAGACAAAATATCTTCATAAAGGAGAATCCATGTACAGGGATGGATTTCTGCGGAGATCCAGATTTGATTTTACCAACCGGTGCTCAATGGGGTGCTATAGGTAAAATGTTGAGCATGTTTTTTTTATTTTTGGGGGTTCTTACATATTTTTGTGTTTTTTTATGTTTCCAAGACTAAACTAAAGATGTTTTATGTATCCAGATGTAGGTACCATTAAACCAATGGTTCATGCACAGTAAGCGAGAGAACCAGTAGAGAGGACTGTTGGGAGGGAAGTCCTTCAGGATTTGGATTTAGTCAAGACTCTTTCTGAGTTGCAGTAGCATGTGGAGGTATTGAATCTTGGGATACCGGATGCCGAGATCAAAGAGTTATCTATGAGACTGCAGCACCATACCATTGGTGTCCCTAGCCGTTGGATGAGGCTATTGTGTGTGATAGCCCAAGCAGTGACCTACAATAATGAGCATCACTAGGTCTACTTAGATTATGCTATGTCTGTATACATTTTGAGTTCAGATGACCAACGTGTCTTAGACACAATTTTTGTAAAAAACTTGATATAAATCTATTTTACTTTCAGTGTTTTTCTATAATTATGTGCAATCCTATTCAATTGTGTGATGTGAATTGAAAATCTATCTTTACATATGTTGCAAATGTCTATTTAACATACAAATCACCAAAGAATCAACTAAAGTGTTAAAGTTTCTAGAAATGTGTTGATATTGGATGTAATCAAAATGTCTTTCCAAAAGATGAAATCTAAGGAATATGTGATGAATTGCTCGATTTTGGACACTATAGATGCTAGTAATCTGTAGTACAAGTTGTGAGTTCAGCCTGATGATGATGCGACGAATTCCAAGTGAAATGGCATCAGAGAGGATTTTGATCAACCTGCTATACTCAGCGATATTTTTGGTTGACCAACCAATACAGATCCCTTGGAAACTCACTAACTCGCCACTTGGAGCGAAGATGGCCTATGTTGTAGAGGATAGATTCTGAGTACTACGACTAGCACAATCGGCATATCCAACCACTGGTTCCAAATATTCTGACATCTGCAAAAAATGAAAAGAGGATTACTAACCACATGAAAAACTCTAAAATACACACTGTTACACACACACAATCAAATCATATAATATAGTGTTTACTATGCAAAATCAGACATAGTAACGTTTAAGATACAACCCATTTTGAGGTTGCGACAATGGAATCCCATCATAATCTACTAACTCGTAGGCACCCTTAGCCAAAATGCACTTGACAATATAGGGGTCCTGCCATAATGGTTCAAATTTCCCTGTTCCTATCTTATCAACTTCCTGATCATAAAGCAAGTCTAGGTCTCCTTCCAAGAAGGTGTGAGGCTTGACATTGCAGTCATATTGTGTCTTAATTCGTCTCTTAAGCGCTTCATTGGCCAATGCAGCTTCAAGATGCGTTTCATCTCGATGTATGAGATCTAAAAGACGTTCCTCTCCTTCAGAAGTGTCAGGTAGCAGGTCAATCACGAGTTTCAACGATGGTATTTCGAATTGTATCGATAAGATAGCTTCCATACCATAAACCAACTGAAAGGGAGTAAATCCGACTGCATTTCTCACTGAGGCTTGATATTCCCACAAATCTGAGTACAAGATCAAATGCCAGTTTTGTTTATGAACCCCAATCATGCATTGAAGCATATTCTTAAGAATCTTGTCGATAGCTTCAACTTTTCCGATAGCTTGTGGATAATAAGGGGTAGAACTATCATGCAACAGTCCTAACTTGGAATTCACCTCATCGATCATTTGATTACGAAAATGTTTTCCATGATCTATGAATATGGAATGCGGCACACCAAACCGTGTAACCACATGATTAAAAAAGAACAATGCATTTGTCTATCCCACGTTGTTGAATCTAGGCATCTCCTTGGCCCAATTGGTAAAATAGTACTCGACGACAATAATAATATACCCATGGCCCCCGACCGAGCAGGGGTTACATGTCATGAAGTCAATGCCCCATTTTTCAAATGGTCCAACAATGACGATAGGATGCATTGGTGCTGGCAGCAAGCAGGTTTTATGATCAAATATCTAGAAAGCATGACAACTTCTAACCGCGATAATGTAGTTGCAAAATATGGTAGCCCAGAAGTAACTAGCGCAGAGAATATTCTAGACAAATGTCCACCACATGCACCAACATGGTAATCATTTAAAACATAACTAGACAAATGTCCACCACATGCACCAACATGGTAATCATTTAAAACTTTTTCGGCCTCCTCATGAGTGAGGCACCTATGTAAAATCGTATCGACACCATGATGATAAATTGTATTGCCGACGATTAGATAATCTTTGGCTTGGTATCGAATATGTCGCTTTTGCGAGCGAGAGGTATTGGGACAAATTTTTTTGGTCTGGAGATAGATGATCAAATATCAATACCATTGGTTAGATGACTTGATCAGAAACAAAGACTCATCCAGAATTGATGGTTCCATAGTAGACTCCATGCTCGTCAAAGGAATATGATAGATAAGCTCAAAAAAAACTAAAGACTTTGGTGACTTGGATTTGATAAATTCCAAATCAAATTCCTGCAAAATGATGATCCATTTTGAATATTTTCCCCCTAGCAATTGACGTGACTAAATGTATGTCATATGGTTGCAATCCGAAATGACAATGGTCTTTCGAAGCATGATATAATGGCCAAATTTTTGTATAGCTTGAACGAATTCCAAAGCGAGCTTCTCAACGTATGTGTACTTGACTTCTGTATCATTGAGATTATGACTCAAATAATATATCGTATGTTCAATCCAATATTCTTCTTGGACTAAAACCATAGTGATGGTTGTATCTACAGTGGCGAGATACAGGAAATAATCACTCTGATAGTTTACAGGATAGATTAATGATGCTCGGATCAGGGTATCTTTAAGAACACCAAAGGAAGCTTACGCAACCTCATCCGAATGGAAGGGAACCCCCTTTTTCAAGAGTCAAGTAAATCCTTTATCCATTTCAACATAGTTAGGAATGAATCTCCTTAGAAAGATAGCCTTCCCTTGGAGTCTCTGTAACTGAAGCAGATTGGAAGGAGCAGGAAAATCAAGAATGGCCTGGACCTTCAATGGATCAAGCCAAATTCTATCTTTCGACACGAAGAATCCAAGTAAACAACCAGAACCAAAACCAAACACACATTTGCGTGGATTGAGGCGTCTTTTATAGTAAAATATCACTCTCAGATGTAGCGGGTGGTCAACCCATTTCAGTGAATGTGCAGGTAAATCATCCAGATACGGTTGAACTATGTGCTTGATTTCATGAAAAGCATAATTCATTGCCCTCTAGAATGTTTCCCCAATGTTATTCAAACCAAAATGGAGCTTTCAGTAGGCAAATGTGCCTAGGGACAGATAAAAGTGGTTTTATATTGGTCTGGGCAAATATTGATCTTATCATAACCGAAAAATCCATCCATGAAAGAAAATATTTCACATCTGGCACATTCATCAATAATTTGGTTGATAAATGAGTGGGATAGTTGTCTTTCAGACAATAATGATTAACATCTCGATAATCAACACACACTCTAATTTTTTGCTATTTCTTCATGACAAGAACAATATTGGAAACCCAATCGGTAAGCGGAACAGGGTAAATGAATCCAGCACGCAACAAAATTTTAACCTATGCTTTAATGGAAACAACTTTGTTTGAGTGAATAGGAAGAAGGCTATGTCATATTGGCTTGACATTAGGATACATTTTAATCTCATGTTCAACAATGCTGGAGTCGATGCCTGACATCTCCTCATATGACCAAGCGAATACATCTCAGAATTCATAAAAAAGAGCATGGTAAGTGTCAAGTTCAGATCGACAACAAGATGCACTCACATGAATGTTTTCTACAATACCAGGTTTGGTCAAAATATTGATAGAAATTGTTTCTTCGATATTTTACGGGTTTCACTCAAAATTGATGACGTGGATAGGAATAGAATTCGTCAAGAAATCAACAACTGTAGGGTGATATAGTTCAGTTGGATTATCTTCAATGTAATCTAGAATATGGGATCGTTGATGTAATTCTTCCCATGGTTCTTCTTCCGGCATCATGGATTCCATAATTCTCTCATTGGTTGAGAATACATGTGAAAAATGATCAGAATAAGTACCAAAATCCAAAGAACGATCAACCCAAACTGTCGGCGAAAAAGTATTTGGATTGGTCGTATAAGCCAAGAAAATTGATTTCTAAGCTAGCTCAAATGGACCTAGCGGGATGATATCACCCAACCTAACTATTTTTGAATCATTGAGAATCTTCCTTAAGTCAGATGAAGTGGAAGATATCATATTGTAGGTCTCTATATTTTATTTCCACCGATGTCGAAGGCGACGATAATGAAAAGGTGCCCGTTAGGGAAGAATCCTTGAAGAGTGCTACACAAATGTTCTGAAGAGAAGGTGGGGTCTGTGAAAAAACATAACACTTCCAGTTCCCTCGAAGCTAGAGGCGAATAAAGAGACTTGATCAATGGTTGTCATGCTTCCCTTATGGGGAAGATGATCATCCGAAAGTAAGTAGATACTACCACAGCCATAGTGTAAACCCATGGTGTTCCAAGTAATATATTGTATTCAAGGGGTCCATCAACGACCTCAACTTCAATAGTACCTTATTTTCCCCCTAGTTCGACTTGCATGTTACTAAGAATTCCATAAGGTTATATGTACAACCGTCAAAAGCTTTTAGTGTCGTAGGTGATTGTGACAAATTCGGTGAGCCAAGTGACTTCCAGCAACTCATAGACATGATACAAGTATATGCGCCTTCATCAATGATAGTGCGATGAATGAAGTGATTCAGGACATGTACTTGAATCAAGAATGCTAATTGTGCTGGTAATTGTGTCACATAGCCCGCATGATTAAAGACTACAAGATTAGAATCCGTCGGATCGATTCAACCAATCACCAAAAACAAAGCCTGCTTCTGGGAGGGACAATTCTGAAGAACCTCAAGCATTGACATAGCAAAATCTGACTTATCTAGATCTTCTACTATGTTATAATTTTGAGCTACACGAGCTCAAGGGTTAAATGTCGACTTATGAACTACTCCCTTCAGCGGCTTTATTGTCGACTCTGGAATGATAGGTGATGGAGCCGAGTTAGATGAAGTCGAAGTGAAAATGGCAGGTTGATCTGTAGCCTGACCATTTGACAATGATAATAGATTACTGTAATATTTACTTCAAGTAGACACCAACACATCAATTTTGGGCTTAGTGGTGGATAACATAAGAATTTTCAAACTAGAAGTAGGATCCATAGCAACCATATGTGTTTCCAGGTTTGAAAAAGGTTTTTTCAACGCTGAAGATGTGGTAGAAGTCTTAAGAAGCTTTGGGAATTTTAAGTGGTGAGGAAAATCTCGCGTAAAATTCTCCTCATTACATATCAAGCAAGGGTAACAAGGTTTCTGAAAAGAACCAGCTGAATTAGATGATTTTTCCTGCAGGGGTGAATTTGATTTATTCTTATATTTCCCCTTCTTCTTATTTCCAGGTTGCTTGTCACATTTTCCTTTTTCAGATGACACAACATGGATTTCAAAAGAATACGCAAGATCAGATGCAATAGGGTTTTGATTTGAAACAACAAGTGTAGAACCAGATGGTCGACTTGCTGCCGGAGCGATAGCAGAACCAATCACACCATCACCATCATGAATGTCATGACTAGATGGAGTGGGAGGAGCAATAAAATTTGGTCATCACGCATTTGGAATATTTTCATTGAGAATTCCAGACTGAGTGTAAATCAGATCCAAATACTGGGCACGGGAAATTACTTGCTCTTTAGTGACAACACCACCTTTGGCCACGTCCTCGATGATAGATAGAGACAAGGACTTTATAAACCACTCATCTAAAAGTTGATCATGAACAAACATTTTAACCATTTGACGATGACAACACCACTTATGTATATGATCTGATATATGAGTAGCAGTGGTCTGTTTAAAGCTGGTCAAAATTTTCAATCCAATTTCATATTTGATGGGTAACTGGAAGTGGGTTAAAAATGTAGTGGCTAAATTTGTAAGGTTATTGAAAGAAGCTCATGGTAATTCAATGTACCAATTCATAGCCGGATCAGTAAGCGTTCACTCGAAAAGACGCAATCTAACAAAATCATCATTTAAGGAATTAGATGAACACCATAAATGATAAGTCATGACGTGCATAGACGGGTCTTCTCCAGAATTTCCACTAAATTTTGGAATGTCCGAGGGTAATTTATGAGGAATCACCAGCCACCAAGGAAAATAATGAATGGGATCATTAGTGAGCTAGTTTAAATCAGGTAACTCTAATGTTGCAACAAACAGAAACTGTCGATTAAGGTTAGGTTGAGAAAAACCAGGATAAGATGGAATCGCCTGGGAAATAGGTCATTGCATACCAACAAATGGATTATGTTGCTAGTAACCCAGATAGGGGTAGGCTTGTTGACTAGGGACTGGAGAAGATTTATACTATGGGAATGGTTGTTGTGGCTGCCATGGTATCTAATAAAACAGTTGCCCTTCAGGATAATTCATACCCGGTTGTAAATAGACATGGCTAGTAGAAGCCCGTGACAAAGGTAAACTAGTCTGTGGTTTTGAAATTCTTAATACATTGGTTGTTGAATACTAGCCTGGGAAGATGGAGTCTGTAGACCCGAAACTTGAGGATTAGGGTTTGAAGGACCCACTTGAGCAGACTGAGCAACAACCATAGAAGAAACAACCATTGTAGTAGGTACAGATGCAACAAGTTGAAATGGTTGATATTGATACACAACCATTTACGTTTGAACAGGAAAATAAGGCTGCCATTGGCAAAAAAGAATTACTGCATATGATTGACCTAAAAACGACGGAGTACTGCCATATGGACCAAAAAATTGTGGTCCCCAAGCATATGGAGTAGAAGGATATTGCACATACTGACTTTCATATGATGGGTATCCAACAGATACTGGATAAGATGGACAACAATTAGACGGATCAGCTTGATATTGAGTTGATGATGTCAATAAAGGATAAGGTTGTTCAATACTTGCAGCATATGAACCAGATATAATTCCAGATGATGACATGGGCGAAGTCCATGGACTAGAGGAGACACTAGAGTAGGTTCCATTTAAAGCCTGGTAAAACTGTGGGATGGACGGACCACCATAAAGATGAGACTCGAGTGTCGTCGAAAATATCAAAGATAAAGCAACACTAGATGATGTTGTAGCTGTAATAAATGGTACAGTCTGGGATGTTGTCTCTACGACGGTTAAATAACCCAGCAAATACTCTAACGAATCTATGGGAACTTAAGAGTGAAAAGGATAAACAAGAGTTGTTTAGCCAATTTAATGTCTTAAACTGCTTAACATAAATTATCAACTGAGGTTTGTAATTTGATGAAGTGTGGTGCACTATATATGCTTAGTTAACCTTCTTCTTACTTCGTTGCATAGGTTTTTATGTTGTTTTGGGGTATTTTGTTCTCTATGTCTAAATGTTAATGAGAACTATGAAATGAATCAACTGAATCTAATGAAATTTAAATGTTAAAAACTGATTTTGAAAGAAGGAATAAAAGGAAGTTTTCTTTAACTATCCCAATTTGCATAAAAATGAATCAAACTTTAGATGGTTAGAATATGATCTAAAAATAGAGTATTTATTCTAGATGACTTTGAGCTTTTAAAAAATTAAGTTAATTCTAATCTATCTTAAATTAGTTCTACTCCATGGATTGAAATATGAATCTTATGACTGAGAATTGAAATAACAATGCTAATCTAAATGAAAGCAGATTCAAAGGAAAAACAACTATTGTATGATCAACTACTCAAGCATTCAATATGGAAGTATGACAGATTCACCCTCTTGACATGATTTACAAGTAATTGATTACACTTTAGTTTTAAAAATTTAATCTAAGAAAGAATTTAAATAACATGTAAAGGAAAGCTCAATTATTGTACAGTTTAAATACTCAAGCATCCAATTTGGAAGTATGACAAAGTCATCTTCTTGGCATGATTTACACGCATTCAATTATACATTTAACTGAGGATCTAATCTAGGAAATCGGTGTAAAGGCATGTAAAGGAAAACTAAATTACTGTATAGGTAAAATACTCAAGCATCCAATTTGGAAGTAGGACAGAGTCATCTTCTTGGCATGATTTACAAGCATCCAATTATACACATAATTGTGGATCTGATCTAGGAAAAACAGTGTAAAAACATGTAAAGAAACTAAACAACTATGAGCTCTAATGCCTCAAACATAATCCAATTGGAAAATAGAAGAATATACTTTTTTGAGATTATCTAGGAAAGCAAAAGATTACATAGTGATTCTAATACTAAGAAAGCATTCATAAATTTAATTTATGATATTAATCTAAAACCTGCAACGCAATACGAATCTAATTATGAATTTAAAAAATAGATCAAGTGAAATTAAACTAAAACAACTAATGAAAAACCTCCTCCTGTGCAGGGGCCCTCTGCGACAGAATAGGTTGATATCCTAGCAGACTATACGCACATTAAGAAGAAATTGTAACCACAAACACGGTCTTCGTATTACGAAAAAGAACAAAGTCTAAAGAATACACAGCGTTTACAGAAAATTAAGTATGTCTTCGGTCTTCAAACAACCTGTATTTAAACAAAATTAAATGTAACTATCGGGAACTAATTCCGCCTACATATGGCGATTACAACTGAAACATAGAAGAAAATTCTAAATGGTTAACTCTTGACTTTATACGTCAGAGAAAATCAAGATTTCTTCACTCTGGGTTCACGTACTTTGACCACAATCACAGACACCTTTTTCTGTTGATTTCGACTAGGTGGATAGGACGAAATCCATATATGGATCATTCTGGATATGCCCATGTGGCTCGTTCCTTTATTTTCTCCTCGGAACCTATCAAACCATAAAAGTAGCTACGAAAACAACAATTAGCAGTAGAATAGATTGCATTCTATAGCTGAGTTACAAAAATCCATTCAAATAACAAGAACATAAAAATATAACATAGAGATCATTCAAATGCATTCTCTGAGATAAAGCATATCATTTATTATTGATTGGAGTGTATGGATTTATGAAAAGGTAAGGAAAAGTGATGAGAAAGGATGTCAGAGAAAGGGAAATTATGAGGTTCAACATACCCCCACTAAGAAGCCATTGCATGTCCTCAAGAAATTTATCAAAAATGTGAACTTCCTTCTCCTATTTCATTTGTTTAGACACTTCTGCTAATACATCTTGTTTTATCTTCTTAATTTGCATTGAAGTGACTACCATCCTGGGCTTCCTCATAAGGAGTTTGTATTTGAGATTGATGACTGCCCTGTTTAGTGATTTTTTCTTTATTTTTAACTTCTTGTTCTTCTTGTACCATAGTCCCAAGTGTAGGATGGTGCTATCACTAATGACTTTCTCCAATTGGTTCTGCTACTTTAAAGCTTCATTCTCCTATTTAATATGCCTATTCAATAACTATAGCTCATAGATTTCTTGTTTGAGAGTGTCAACTAGAGGTTCTTGTGGATTGATAGGTAGTTCTTGATTCATTGATGCATTCCTTTTCTCCAATGACTCTATGTAGTCATATATCTCTTGTTGTACTGGGTCTATGCCTGGATATCGTCTGCTGGGACTACCTTCAAAATTATGTACATGAGAACTTATAGGGCTATGTGGAGGAGAGATATTTATGAGAGATGGCATTGGAGGTTCTTCCTCTAAATACACAAACTCTATTTCTTGTGGTAGTGTCTTATTCATTGACCCTCGAAGTCTAGAGCTTCTCCTCAGCTGTAGAGGGTTTAAGTTTTCTTCACTTGTAACCTTGCTCTTATTTTCTGTTTTACCTCCTGTCTTAACTCTACCCTGCTTCTTGTTTCTCATTATTTCTGCAAGGGTGAGTTCCTCTTCACTTTGCTGTAGTGAACGTCTGTCTTCAATGCTTGTATCAATCTTCTTTCTTCTACTTTTCCTAGTCTTGTCTTCCTTAGGCTACTCTGGCTCATCTTGGAAATGGTTTCTGATCCGAAAATTTGCCTAAGAATCTCCTATACTTTTCAAATGGAATTCAAGAAGTATTTTTACCAACCCATGATGCTGCATAGTGCTGTCTATTAATTGAATTCTCTTCTGTACATTTGTAGACATTCTTTTTAATCTATTCAGTAAAAATAAAGGAAGATTTATTTCACCATCCTCCAAAAATTTCATCAACAGTAGAATATGATACACAAACATGCAGCCAAATCTGCCTTCACAAGTGATAAAATTATACAAAATTAAAAGCATGTTCCTCCATTTGTTCTTGAGAGCTGAGCCAGGAATGCCCTTTTTGTAAATAGAAGTATCCATACCTGGATTTTTGAGGAAAACTCTCCATGCTTCACTGTGAAATTATTTGTTTTTGAACCACATTTTTCCAACTCTTGGGAGCTTTGTGGCTTCAGCTATGAATGCCTCGGTCATTGAAAATGTGATGTCTCTTATTTCGACTTCCGTTCCATAAAAATACCTCGCAAAAGACTTTATGATCTCTTTGTGAAAACCATCAAATTTTTCTATAAACTTGTGCCACTTAGCCTTCTGCAGCATCTCCTTGATAAGAGGATAACCCTCCATGTATTTAGCTCCCACCAGTTCAGTCCTGACTATCAAACACATGTCTCCTGTCGTGAAGAGTCTAGCCTTCAGAATTATCCTTCTCTGTATGAAGTGAATTGAGTTGCGGATCTCGTGAAGGACATCGAGGGTTTGTAGGAGTAAATGAGATGCATATTTGATGGGGTTTTAAGAAACATAGATGGGTAGGTTATGGCAACAGGACACGACCATTTAATCATAAATGGGGGACCATTATGGACTATTATGAAACCTGATGTGGATGATGTGGCCGATCTATGACATGAGATGAGTCCAAATCAAATCAAATTATGACATGTTGAGGCAGTATGTGATCATCTACGTTATAAATACTAATTTTTTTTACCTTGTTATTTAAATAAATTAATGTAACTTACCTTTAGAACTAACCTTTTGTTGTTATTTCTTTGGTTTTGATTCTTCAGGTATCCTTTAGCATGATGATCTTCAAATGGAGTTCTCAATTTCCTGTGCTCAATATTATTGCTTCGGTAGGCTGTAAAAATGTGACAAGGCTACAGAATGTGGAATCAGCTGCAGAATGGAATATCAGTTGTAGAATGGAATGACAGTTGCAGAATGGAAGTAGTCTTGGACTACTTCTTATTGCTTTTTAGAAAATAAAGGGAACAAAGATTTTTGGGATTTTTAGAAATGAAATGGAAAATATAAGATGTCAGAATTTTGATTTTCATCCTATATTTTATGTATAAGGATGCCAATCATTGATTGGTTTTCATACTTATACAATATATATTTTTATTTTTCATTTTATTTATTTTCTTTTGAATAATATATATATATATATATATATATATATATATATATATATATATATATATATATATATATATATATATATATATATATTTATTCTATATTTTTTTCTCTTTTTTTTTAATATAGGAAAAATAAAAAGACTAAGTTGGGGAAGAAGAAGGATTCTTCTTCACTAACTTCATACCAGTATTATCTTGGAAAATTTTGATAAACTCTTCTCTTGAAATTGGCTTATGATAGACTTTTAATCGATGTCCATTCACAAGAAGAGGTACCTTTTCTTCATCAATTGTCCTTATCTTGACTACTCCATTGTCAAAGAATTTTTCAATCTCATAGGGCCCAAGCCAATGAGTCTGAAACTTTCCTTGAAAGTCCTTGAACTTTGAATCGAACAAAATTGCCCAATCCCCTGCTTGAAACCTTTTCTTCTTGATATATTTATCATGCCATTTGGAACTCTACTGTTGGACTATACTGGTTATTTGAACTGCTTCTTGCCTGATTTCATTAAGCTCATTAAGTTGCTCCAATCTATGCTTCTGAGCTTCTGATAAGTCAAGCCCCAATTAGACTACCATCTTGAAGGTTTGGATCTGAAATTATATAGGAAATAGGACTTGCTTCCCATAAACAAGTTCATAGGGAGTATGCCCTGTTGTATTCCTCCATGTGGTCTGGTAGGCCCGTAAGGCTTCAGGAAGCCTCTCTGCGAAATCTCTCATGTGTAAATGTACAGTCTTAGTGAGAATTCCTTCGATCACTTTATTGGTAGACTCCACTTGACCATTTTCTTGTGGATGATAAGGAGTAGATTTTCTATGCTTGATCTTATAGTTCTCCTTGATATTTTCCACCAACTTGGATGTAAAATGGGATCCCTGATCTGTCACAATTTCTCTTGGAACACCAAAACAAGTGAAGATATCCTCAAAAATAAATTTAACTACAGAATTTTCATTAGCTAAAGAGAGTGCTTTAGCCTCTACCCATTTAGTGACATAATCGGTGCATACCAGAATATATTTCTTTTGATTTGATGGTGGATTGATTGGTCCAACAAAATCTAAGGCCCATTTTTCAAATGGTTTTATGAGTACCTAAGGTTGTAATGGCATTTCATTTGTAGGAATAGGTTTCCCCATTCTTTGACAATTGTCACACCTTTTCACATACTCCCTGGTATCTTTAAAGATGGATGGCCAAAAATACCCTAAATGAAGGATTTTATAGGCTTTCCTCTTATCAACAAAGTGTCCACCACAGGGTTCATAATGACATGCCTTAAGAATATCAGGCATTTCATCTTCGTAAACACACCTTTTGATAATGAGATCTGAACCTATTTTATACAATTCATCATTAATCCATGAGTAAAGTGCACTTGTTTGAATAATTCTTCTTTTCTCTCTAGGAAACAAGTGTGCAAGTAACTTTCCTCTCACTAAATAATTAGCAATATCTACAAAACAAGGAGTTTTAGTAGTTATTGCAAAAATATATTCATCAGGAAAATTATCCTCAATTGGAGTATCATTTTTGACATTTTGAATTCTAGGCAAGAAATCAGCAACTGTGTTTTGTTTTCCAGGTCAGTCTATAATGGTGATATTGAATTCTTGCAGGAGTAATAACCATCTTGTGACTAAGCCATTAGTAATATATTTATTCATTAAATATCTGATTGCAGAGTGATATGTATGAATAAAGGTTTCATAGCTGGTGATATAATGTTTAAATTTATTGATAGCATGAACACCAGCTAGGAATTATTTTTCAGTTACAGTGTAATTTAACTCACCAAGAGTCAAATTTTTTCTTGTGTAATAGATGGCATAGGGGATCAAATATTTTTGTCCCAATATAGCTCCCAGAGTTGTATCTGAAGCATATGTTGAAATGTGAAAAGGTAGTTTCCAATTTGGACCTCTTAAGATGGGTGCTTCAGAAATTTTTGTTTTCAAAGTTTCAAATGCTAATTGGCAATCAATATTCCAACTGAATTCACAATCTTTGGTAAGTAATTTGAAGAGTCGGGATGCTATTTTAGTGAATTTTTTTATAAATATTCTATAATACCCTGTGAATCCTATAAAACTTCTAACATCCGTTTGACAACTTGGAATTGATAATTTGGAGATGACTTCAACTTTAGATGAATCAACTTTAATTCCTTCTCCTGAAATGTGATGTCCTAAAACAATTCCTTCAGTAAATATCATAAAACATTTTTCATGACTTAATGAAAGATTTTCTTCTTTACATAATTTAAGAACCTTTTCCAAATTTTCTAAATCTTCTTCAAATGAATTTCCATAAACTATAAAATCATCCACATATACCTCCACACAATCATGTATGAGATCAGAAAAAATTCCTAGTACTGCCCTTTGGAATGTTGCAAGTGCATTGCATAAACCAAAAGGAAGTACTTGATAGGCATAAGTTCCCCATGGACAGGTGAATGTGGTTTTATCTTGGTCTTCAGGTGCTACCTAAATCTAAGTAACCACTAAAACCATCCAAGAACGAGAAATACTTCTTACCTGCTAATATATCCAATACTTGATCTATAAAAGGTAAAGGAAAGTGATCTTTTAGGGTAGCTTTATTCAACTCTCGATAATCAATGCATACCCTCCACTTACCATTCTTTTTAGGTGCAATCAATAAGGGAGAAACCCACTGATTGTCTGAAATTGGGTAAATGAAGTTCACATTCAACAATTTTTGCAATTCTTCTTTCACAATTTCCATAAGATTTGGGTTCATCCTTATTTGAGGTTGTCTGATAGGTTTACAATTTTCCTCAATGTAGATGTGATGTATACAAGTCTTAGGACTAATTCTTTTCATGTCAGTGTATTCCCATGCATATGCAGAGGAATGTTGTTGTAATGTTTTGATTAACTTTTCCTGTTGCAATCTTTCCAAGTTTTTGTTTATGTTCAAAGATTTTCCCGGAAAGATTTCAACTGTAGAGTTACCAAACTCTTCCATAGAGTATAGAGACATCTGCCTGGATGGAAAATATTCAATATTTCATTTTTCTTGAAATTGATCATGTTCATATTCTGAAGATGATTCAAAGTTTTCTATTGAATTTAATATTTGACTATCTTCACTAATGTATGAAATAGTAAAGAGAGGTTGTATATCACTTTCATCATCAATCCATTCTTCATCTTCTAATTCTGTGATTGTTTTTTTCTGTAGGATATAGAGTTAGTTTCTTTGTTGAGTTACCATCAGAGATATACATGTCACCAGATCTAGAGCTAATGAAAACATTCATTGTAGCCAACCAAGGTCTTCCTAATATTAGTGGATGTCCTCCTAGATTGTTCGTGGGGGTTAAATTCATAAAATCGACCAGATACACCCAAGAGTATGAGGATACTGAAATGTCTTCTAATACACAATCTGGCTTGATTACAGATCTATCTGCTAATTGCAGTAATGTAAGTGTATACTGAAGATTAGGAATCTTGAATTTTTCCATGGTTTGTTTGCTCATGATGTTTATAGCTGCTCCTAAATCAATCAATGTATTTGGAATTTCAATACCATTGATATGTGTCTTTACAACTGGACTTCTTAGATCTAAATATTTTTGTATGACAAATTTTCCCATCATAATGTCTGCAATTTTTCCTACTAGTTGAATCCTTTTTATTTCTTTTGTTTTTCTTCCTGGTTTCTTCATGCTCAACTCTTTTATTGTTTTGGCTAAAATTGGAATCTCTTTAATGGTCTGTAGAAAATAAATTTTGATATAGACATTTTTCAATTCATCTAAAAAATCATAATTGGACAACATTATATGTTTTTCTACCCCTCTATCAACTTGTAATGGTTCAGGAAAAGGAGGGTTAGAAATAGATATTGATGGTTTCTCTATGATAGGAGTTGAGTTTGTTGGTTATTTTTGTTTTTCATTTTCAGAATTCTGGTTTTGAAGAGATGTTCCCTCTTCAAAACTTTTAATTGGTTGTAGAGAATATTCCTCAAAATTATCTTGTTCTTGAATAACAACATAAGGCTTTTTCCTCTCTAATATTCTACCAGATCTAAGTTGGACATCATTAAGATCTAGTGGAGTAATCATGTAAGTTGGAAATTTTTGTCCTTCTATAATGTAATAATTTTGAGGATTTTTATTATTGGGGTTTGGAAATGGTTGGGAAAATAGGTTATTTGGTATTTTTGGAAATGGTAATGAAAGTTGTGGATTTTGGTTTGGAATTTGGAATAGGTATTGGGGTTGTTGATTCTGTTGATGAATTTGTTGGGGAGGCGAGTTTGGATAAGATGGAGGATCTTGTTATTATTGAGAGTATCTACCATAGGGAATTTGCATTCCATTTGCCCAAGGTTGAGGTTGGGACCATGGTTGTTTCCAAGAATTTCAATTATTTGGTGGGGGGTGAGTATACATTTGGTTGTTAAAACCTTGAGTTTCTGGCACCTGCCATGGTCTTCTAGAGACAAAGCAAAGAGTTTCTGGATTTCAATTTACTTCTTCTTGAAAAACAACCTTAAGACCTGGAATTGAAGGGCAACTCTTAGTTGCATGATTTTCTGAGCAAATCACGTAGGCATCTATGACTTTTAGATCAAGAGGACATTCTCTTAAAGCATGCTTCTTTCTGCATTTAAGACATAAAATAGTTAAGGCGTCAATTTCGCTTTTCTGCTTGTTTTGTAATTTAAGGGTGTCTATCTATTCACTAAGACTCCATAAAATATTTGATTTAAATTCATCAAGCATGTTTCCAATTTATTCCCTACTTATTGTTCCAGTTGAAAATTTATTCACTCTAGCAAGAGAAGGATGACTTGGATTTTTCCCAGTTTTTTATTTTCCCCTTGAGATATGAATACATAATTCAGAAATGTCAGGTAATGTGAGTTGAGAGATATATCCCTTCCCCATCATGTTGAGAATGTCTATCCACTCATCTCTAATGGCTTTTAACAAAAGAGATTTTAAAGTTTCTTGATCTAGGTTATCCATTTTAGCTCTTTTTATGTTATAATTGAATCTTTCAATTAGATTCTCCAAATTGTCATCCTCTCTTTGCATCATCTTGAATACTTCATCCTTATGATTAATAGGTATGAAATAATCCAAATATCTCTCTAAAAATGATCTTTTCATTTCATTCCATGTCCTAATAGACTGTGTGACTAAACCCATGAACCATTCTAAAGTTTCTCATTTCAGTGTTGTAGGAAATAGATTTAGTTTTTGAGAGTCTTTTAAGTAATCATAAGATCTACACAAAACTTCAAATTCAAGCAAAAATGTTTCAGGATCTTCACTCTTTAATCCATGGAAATTTGGAAGAATAGAGGGTGAAATATTTTTCATTGTGGCATTTGTATCCCCATAAATTATAGGAAATCCAAAAGAATTATCATTTTCCCTATTTCTTCTGTTTTCTTCACCTCCTCTTCCTCCTCCTCTGTTCCCTCTACCTCATCCTCCACCTCTTCCTCCTCCAAACAATAAATTTTCTCCATTTATAATTTCTCCTTATCCTTCTCCTCCTTCTCCTCTTCTTGCCATTATAGATTCCTTGGAGCTAATATAAGTTTCTAACTATAAATTTAATTTCTCTTCCTCTGGTTCTTCTATCTATGGGATATTGAAGAAAGTTTCTTTTTCTTCTTCTCCACTAGGAATTTGTAACTCTTCAGCTAGAATGTGTTATCCTATAGAAGTGAAAAAGGTTATTCATTCTGTTGGAGATCTAGGATATTCTTCCTCTAAGACTGACTCAATGGATGAAGTAGGAGATCCTCCTAATTGGATTTATGACCTTAAGACTTCAGAAATTTTGTGTCTAGTGAAGTATGGAATATGAGTTTGAGATGGTGGTGTATCACTACGTAGCCTAGGTGGAGTGAGTGGTGTTGTTGGAATTAAAATTTTGCCTGTAGCTATGAATCTACCCCTAGAATCTCTTTCTCTACACATATCATTTTTTTTATATGTAATAAATGAGGTTACCTAATTACACTTCCCTGGCAACGATGCCAAAATGTTTAGCCAATTTAATGCCTTAAACTGCTTAACATAAATTATCAACCGAGGTTTGTAATCTGATGAAGTGTGGTGCACTATATATGCTTAGTTAACCTTATTTTTACTTCGTTGTGTATGTTTTTATGTTTTTTGGGGGGATTTTGTTCTTTAGGTCTAAATGTTAATGAGAAATATGAAATCAATCAACTGAATCTAATGAAATTTAAATGCTAAAAACTAATTCTGAAAGAAGTAAGAAACGGAAGTGTTCTTTAACTATCCTAATTTGCATAAAAATGAATCAAACTTTAGGTGGTTAGAATCTGATCTAAAAACAGATTATTTATTCTAATGACTTTGAGCTTTTGAAAATTAAATTTAATTCTAATCTATCTTAACTTAGTTCTACTCCATGGATTGAAATATGAATCTTATGACTGAGAATTGAAACAACAATGCTAATCTAAATGAAAGCAGCTTCAAAGGAAAAACAACTATTGTATGATCAACTACTCAAGCATTCAATATGGAAGTATGAAAAAGTCACCCTCTTGACATGATTTACAAGCAATTTATTACACTTTAGTTTTAAAAATTTAATCTAAGAAAGCATCTAAATAACATGTAAATGAAAGCTCAATTACTGTATAGATTTAATACTCAAGCATCCAATTTGGAAGTATGACAGAGTCATCTTCTTGGCATGATTTACAAGCATTAAATTATACATTTAACTGAGGATCTAATCTAGGAAAGAAGTGTAAAGGAATGTAAAGGAAAACTCAATTACTGTATAGGTTAAATAGGTTAAATACTCAAGATCCAATTTGGAAGTATGATAGAGTCATCTTCTTGGAATGATTTACAAGCATCCAATTATACACATGATTGAGGATCTGATCTAGGAAAAACAGTGTAAAAACATGTAAAGAAACAAAACAACTATGAGCTCTAATGCCTCAAACATAATCCAATTCGAAATAGAAGAATCTACTTTCTTGAGATGTTCTAGGAAATAAAAATAGTACCAAGTCATTCTAATACTAAGAAATCATTCATAAATTTAATCTATGATATTAATCTAAAAGCTACAACACAATACAAATATACTTATGAATTTTCAAAACAGAGAAAATGAAATTAAAATAAAACAACTAATGAAAAAACTCCTCCTGTGCAGGGGCCCTCTGCGATAGAATAGGTTGATATCCTAACAGACTATATGTGCATTAAAAATAAACTGGAACCACGAACCGGGTCGGGCCGTTACGTGCGAGGGCGCCCGTGTCATATTTGCTAACTTGTGACTGCCTAAGTGTCTTAATTTTCACATTCAGGTGGCCCGTTTGCCGTTTGCTACCTTTTTCCTCCTGGCGGTCGGGCGCGCCTTGTCGCATTGTGTGACGCCTCACGACCAAGGCTGCCTGGGTCGGGTTGTTTCATGCGAGGGCACCCGTGTCACATTTGCTAACTTTTGACCACCCGGGTGCCAACTTGTACACGTTCGGGTGACCTGCTTACCGTTTTCTACCTTGTGCCTCCGTGCGGCTAGGCGCGCCGTGTCGCGCCATGTGACGCCGCACGACCAAGCGTGCCCGTGTCTAGCCGTTTCATGCAAGGGAATTCGTGTCACATTTGCTAACTTGTGACCACCTGGGTGTTATCTTGTGCACGTTTGGGTAGCCCATTTGTCGTTTGCTACCTTGTGCCTCCGTGCAGCCAGGCGTGTCGTGTCGCACTGTGTGATGACGCACGACCAAGGGCTCCTGGGTCGGGTTGTTTCGTGCGAAGGCACCCATGTCACATTTGCTAACTTGTGACCGCCAGGGTGCTAGCTTGTGCACGTTTGGGCAGCCTATTTACTATTTGTTACCTTGTGCCTTCGTGCGGCCGGGCACGCCATGTCACGTCTTGTGATGTCGCACAACCAAGGGCGCCCGGGTCGGGCCGTTTCGTGCGAGGGCACCCGTGTCACATTTGCTAACTTGTCACCGCCCAGGTGCCAACTTGTGCATGTTCGAGCGGCTCATTTACCATTTTCTACCATGTGCCTCAGTGCGTCTGGGCGCGCTGTGTGACGCCGCACAACCAAGGGCACCCGAGTCTGGCCATTTCGTGCGAGGGCACCCGTGTCACATTTGCTAACTTGTGACCGCCCATGTGCCAGCTTGTGCACGTTCGGGTGGCCCATTTGCAGTTTGCTACATTGTGCCTCTATGCAGGCGGGTGCACCGTGTCGCGCTGTGTGACGCCGCGCGACCAAGGGAGCCTAGGTCGAGCCGTTTCGTGAGAGGGCACCCATGTCACATTTGCTAACTTATGACCGCCCGGGTGCTAGCTTGTACACGTTTGGGCGACCTGCTTACCGTTTGCTACCTTGTGCCTCCGTGCGGCCAAGTGCGTTGTGTCGTGCCGTGTGACGCCGCACGACAAAGGGCACCTGGGTCTGGCCGTTTCGTGTGAGGGCACCCGTGTCACATTTGCTAACTTGTGACCACCCGGGTGTTAGCTTGTGCATGTTCGGGCGGCCCGTTTTCCATTTGCTACCTTATGCCTCCATGCGGCCGGGCGCGTCCTATCGTGCCGTGTGACGCCGCACGACCAAGGGCGCCCAGCTTTGGCCGTTTCGTGCAAGGGCGCCCATGTTAGATTTGCTAACTTGTGATTGCCCGAGTGCCTTGTGCACGTTCGGGTGGCCCGATTGCCGTTTGCTACATTGTTCCTCCAGGCGGCCGGGTGCGCCGTGTCGAGCCTTGTGACGCCGCATGACTAAGGGCGCCTGGGTCAGGCCATTACGTGCGAGGGAGCCCGTGTCAGATTTGCTAACTTATGATGGCTCTAGTGCCAGCTTGTGCACATTTGGGCAGCCCATTTGCCATTTTCTACCTTGTGCCTCTGTGCGGCCGGGTGCGCCATGTCGCGCCGTGTCGCGCCGTGTGACGCCGCACGACCAAGGGCGCCTCGGTCGAGTCGTTTCATGTGAGGGCACCAGTGTCACATTTGCTAACTTTTGACCACTCGGGTGCTAGCTTGTGCACATTCAAGCGGCCCGTTTACCGTTTTCTACCTTGTGCCTCCGTGCGGGCGGGGACGCCGTGTCGCGTCATGTGACACTGCACGACGAAGGGCGCCTGGGTCTGGCTGTTTCGTGCGAGGGCGTCTGTCTCACATTTTCTAACTTGTGACCACCCGGGTGTCAGCTTGTGCACGTTCTGGTGGCCCATTACCGTTTGCTACCTTGTGCCTCCGTGCGGCCAGGCGCGCCGTGTGACGCCGCACGACCAAGTGAGCCCGAGTCTGGCCGTTTCGTGCGAGGGCGCCTGTGTCACATTTGCTAACTTGTGACCGCCTAGGTACCAACTTGTGCACGTTCGGGTGGCCCATTTTCCGTTTGCTACCTTGTGCCTCCGTGCGGCTGGGCGCGCCGTATCGCGCCTTGTGACGTCGCACGACCAAGGGCGCCCGGGTCTGGTTGTTTTGTGTGAGGGAACCTGTGTCACATTTGCTAACTTGTGACCGCCCAGGTGCCTTGTGCACATTCGGGAGGCCCATTTTCCGTTTGCTACTTTGTTCCTCCGGGCGGCCGAGCGCATCATGTCGCGCCTTGTGATGCTGCACGACCAAGGGCACCCGGGTCGGGCCGTTATGTGCAAGGGCGCCCGTGTCATATTTGCTAACTTGTGAGCACCTGAGTGTCTTAATTTGCACGTTCGAGCGGCCTGTTTTCTGTTTGATACCTTATTCCTCCGGCCGGTTGGGCATGCCGTGTCGCGACGTGTGACGCCTCACAACCAAGGGCTCCTGGGTCGGGTCGTTACGTGCGAGAGCGCTCGTGTCAGATTTGCTAACTTGTGACTGCATGAGTGTCTTAATTTGCACGTTCAGACGGCCTGTTTGCTATTTTTTACCTTGTTCCTTCGGGTGGCTGGGCACGTCGTGTCGCGGCGTGTGACGCCTCACGACCAAGGGCACCTGGGTCAGGCCGTTTTGTGCGAGGGTACCCGTGTCACATTTGCTAACTTGTAACTACCCGGGTGCCAGCTTGTGCACATTCAGGTGGCCCATTTACCGTTTGCTACCTTGTGCCTCCGTGCGGCCAGGCACGCCGTGTCGCACCGTGTGACACCGCACGACCAAGGGTGCCCTGTTCTGGTCGTTTCGTGCAAGGGTGCCCATGTCACATTTTCTAACTTGTGACCGCCCGGGTGCTAGCTTGTGCACGTTCGAGTGGCCCATTTACTGTTTGCTACATTGTGCCTCTGTGCGGCCAGGCGCGCCTTGTCACGCCGTGTGACGCCGCACGACCAAGCGTGCCCGGGTCTGGCCGTTTCGTGCGAGGGAACCCGTGTCACATTTGCTAACTTGTGACCACCCGGGTGCCATCTTGTGCACATTCGGGAGGCCCATTTTCTGTTTGCTACCTTGTGCCTCTGTGCGGCCGGGCGCGCCGTGTTGTGCCGTGTGACGCCGCACGACCAAGGGCACCCGAGTCTGGTCGTTTCGTGCGAGGCTGCCCGTGTCACATTTGCTAAATTATGACCATCGAGGTGCCTTGTGCACGTTCAGGCAGCCCGTTTGCCATTTTCTACCTTGTTCCTTCAGGCGGCCGAGCGCACCGTGTCGCGCCTTGTGACGCTGCACGACCAAGGGCGCTCGGTTCGAGTCGTTACGTGCGAGGGCGCCCGTGTCAGATTTGCTAACTTGTGAGTGCCTGAGTGTCTTAATTTGCACGTTCGGGCAGCCCATTTTCCGTTTGCTACCTTGTTCCTCTGGGAGGCCTGGCGCGCCGTGTCGCGGCGTCTGATGCCTCACGACCAAGGGTGCCTGGGTCGGGCCGTTACGTGCGAGGGTGCCCGTGTCAGATTTTCTAACTTGTGACCACATGAGTGTCTTAATTTGCACGTTCGGGTGGCCCGTTTGTTGTTTGCTACCTTCTTCCTCGAGCGGCCAGGCGCACCGTGTCGCGGCGTGTGACGCCTCACGACCAAGGGCGCCTGGGTCGGGCTGTTTTGTGCGATGCTGCTCATTTCAGATTTGTTAACTTGTGACCGCCCAAGTGCTAGCTTATGCACAATCGAGCGGCCCATTTTTCATTTTCTACCTTGTGCCTCCGTGCGGCCGGGTGCGCCGTGTCACGCCATGTGATGCCGCACGACCAAGGGCGCATGGGTCGGGTCGTTTCGTGTGAGGTTACTTGTGTCACATTTGTTCAATTGTGACTACCCGAGTGCTAGCTTATGCACCTTCGGGCAGCCCGTTTACCATTTTCTACCTTGTGCCTCCGTGCGGCCAGGCGCGCCGTGTTGTGACGTGTGACGCCGCACGACCAAGGGCAACCAGGTCTGGCCGTTTCGTGCGAGGGCGCCTGTGTCACATTTGCTAACTTGTGACTGCAAGGGTGCCAGCTTGTGCACGTTTGGGTGGCCCGTTTTCCATTTGCTACCTTGTGCCTCCGTGCAGCTAGGCGCGCCGTGTTGCGCCCTGTGATGCTGCACGACCAAGGGCGCCCGGGTCTGGCCATTTCGTGCGAGGGCGCCTATGTCATATTTGCTAACTTGTGACCACCCGGGTGCCTTGTGCACGTTCGAGCGGCCCGTTTTCCATTTGCTACCTTGTTCCTCCAGGCGGCCGGGTGCGCCGTGTCGCGCCTTGTGACGCCGCACGACCAAGGGCGCCCGAGTCGAGCTGTTACGTGCAAGGGCGCCCGTGTCAGATTTGCTAACTTGTGACTGCCTGGGTGCCAGCTTGTGCATGTTTGGGGAGCCCGATTGTCGTTTTCTACCTTGTGCCTCCGTGCGGCCGAGTGCGCCATGTGATGTCGCACAACCAAGGGCGCCCGGGTCGGGCCGTTACGTGCGAGGGCGTCCATGTCAGATTTTCTAACTTGTGACTGCCTAAGTGTCTTAATTTTCATGTACAAGCAGCCCGTTTGTTGTTTTCTACCTTGTTCCTCTGGGCGGTCGGGCGCGCCGTGTCGTAGCGTGTGATGCCTCACAACCAAGGGCGCCTGGGTCGGGCCGTTTCGTGCAAGGGCGCTCGTGTCAGATTTGCTAACTTGTGACCGCCCGAGTGCTAGCGTTTATTGTAAAGCTCCACAAGAAAAGGGCCGAATACATGAGCGAGATGGAGAAGCAATATGTCCCATAGGCTATTTTTAGCCTCGTGGACGTTAAAAATACTTTCTTTCTTTCTTTCTTTCCACTTAATAATTCTCGATATTTAAACTAAAATTGTGAAAGTCCTTCCAAAATAGACATCTCTATGAATTTATACTTTATCATTATATTTTATTTTTTTAATTCGTTATTTTATTATATTAGTGATGATAATATTTATATATATTTAAAATTGTATTATCACATTATCATTTACATTATATATATATATATATATATCCATCTGAAAAAGCAATTTAAAATGGTATAATAGACATTATCATTTTATTCTCACTTTGCTTGTTTTTGTACTTTCTTTTAGTTAGAAAATTTGGTTTGATTTTTTTTTTTTTTAATTTAAAGGGTATACCTTATGCTCGGTCACTCACCTAATTCATCTAATTCCATTTAAATTTATGCTTATTTTATTTGATTCTTGAATCAAGGCTTTGAAAAATCCATGTCACTTATGGTTTTAGTTATATCTAATTACATTTAAATTCATGTCTATTTTATTTAATTCTTTGATCAAGGCCTTTGCAAAATCCATGTCACTTATGGTTTATTTTTTATTTTCTTTTTCTTGAAATAAGTCTTATTTCCATGTGGATTGTGTAATTTCACTTTTATTGCATATTATAGAATGTGTTTGTTTATAAGATTATATGATACATGTGAGATAAAGGTTTATTATTTATCATATATAAATAAATTTTATCAATATTGTACATTTACACTTTTATGAGGTGATGTTATAAGTAAATTCATAAATATCTCTTTTAATCCTCATTTTACTCCATGAATATGTTTGGAAATGAAATTTCAATAGATTAATTTTCTCCTAACCTATGTATCATCAATATTGTACATTTACATTCTTATGAGGTGATGTTATAGGTAAATCCATGAATATCTTCTTTTAATCTTCATTTTACTCCATGAATATGTTTGGAAATGAAATTTCAATAGATTAATTTTCTTGCTATTATATGTTTTACGAAGATATGGTAAGGAATTCTCTCTTGTTCTTCTTACAAATAATTATATATAATATTTTTTTTTCAAAATAGATTAAAAAAATTTTATGAGAAAAATTATTAATTCATCAATATGTGTGTGTGTGTGTTGTGAGGAATAATTTCATAGTTCAACTTAATGGTTCATTATATAATCATGTCATCACCAATGATATATCTTAAAAAGCAACTGAAAAGCCATGTGTACAAAATCGATGTATACTCTAGAGAGTGGTTCTCATATCACTATGTAAATTGTTGTATGCTACTTCAACAAAATTATAAGATAAACTGTAATACACATCATATATGCACCATAACAATTGCCATACAACTAATTTGTTTTAGGATACATGTGGAATTCTAGGGGTAAATTCCATATGATGTGTCTATAAATTCCATATGATGTGTATATCAATCTATTAGGTGTTGGTAAGTTGTGAGTATCTAAGAAATGATAAGGAATATCCATACATCATGATCTTGTATTGTGATTATAAATTGTGTCTATAATTTCCATAAAATGTATAAATGATTTGTTTAAAAAAAATCAACACAATCAACCTAAACAATGCTCATGATGTGGAATGTCATTGGCGAAACCAAAATGATGGTCACATGTCCCATTTGTATGGTAATGGTGATCATATATATGTTGTAGCAACACTTGATGAGTAATTAAATAAATCTCAGAGTGTGACTCATTGTGCCATATTTTTTTAAAGCATGATTTGTTTTCCTAGTTTTTACTAATTTGTTAACATATTTTATTCATTTGGAAAGCTAATTAATGATGCTTTAAGTAATTAGAACCTAATGAGAGATCATCTTCACATCTTCACTAAAATATATTTGGTAATTGTAGTCACTATATGAACCGCACATGCATGCTACTTAAGAAAAATTGAAATATAAACTATAATACACATCTTATATCTGCCATAACAATTTTCATACAACTTATTTACTTCTAGATACATATTAAATACTTCAGGTAAATGCCATATTATGTGTATACCAATATAGTAGGTGTTGGTAAGTTATGAGGATCTAAGAAATAATAGGGTATCCACACATTAGTGCTCTGGTGAATTTTTTGCATAATTTTATATTTGTTGTAATTTTGTTGCCTGGATTTGTTATAGATTTCAAATAATACAATTATCTACCAATTTTTCTTTATAAAGAAGAATTACAATAAGTAGTCACCTAAAAGTGAGCCATGTGAAAATATTAGTAACATGAGTAACCTGGTAAGCTGTAAATGAAAAGTGAATAAGATTAAAAGTTTTAAATGATGATGATGATTAACATCCACTAAGTCCAATATGGTCTATTGAACACTTGCTTCTCTCACAACCTCTCCTCAGACATCGTGAGTCCCCTCCAACAAGAAGACAAAAAAAATAGAAAAATTATCTTTGTCTATTTCCCATCTACCACTCATTTTTGTAGTTGGTAACTACCTCCACCTCACCAACAGGTGGCAGGTAATTTCTAGCTCATTAATGGGGCCTTCTTTTCCCACTCCTAAAGGAAACATCCTATCTTTTATGGAAATATACTAATATCGAAGGAATGTACCATATATCTAGTGGATGTCACACCAAACCAATCTATATCTAAACACATGCGCCCTTTTTACAAAAATTCTTACAAAATCAATTTCATTATCTCTGCAACGACGCTGAGAGTTCGACCTAATCGATTTCGTTATCTCTGCAACAGTGGTGCTGAGAGTTAAATTGTTTGCTCAACCGGTCAGTTATTCGTTGGTTCGAGGGTTTAGTAGGTTTGGGGGTTTATCAGGGGACCCATTGGTTCGACCACCAAAATGGTAAGCATACACCAATCCTTTAGCTGTAATGTCCCGAATGTTATAAAAAATTGCAATTTCTTCTTAATATGGATGGAGGGTTTCAATACCTGGGCTTTATATTGAAACCGAATGGTTACAAAATCTGTGATTGGGGTTGGCTCATTTATAATTATTACCCATTTACAATAGAGCACAAAAACAGTAAATATGGCCCGAGCAGAGCCTTTACAATAGGCAATGGAATTGCAGCTGCTTCATCAATAACCAATAGCTCCACTTGAGAAAGCTTTCCATAATCTTGGGGCTAGATATACTGCAGAGCAAACAATTTTAGTTATCATTCGTGCTCCAATATATTAATATACTTTTTATATTGAACTGAAGAAAGGGAAACAAGCAAATGCTAGCCATCATACAATGCTTTGACATAAGAGTTTTGAGTGACATACTTGAAAAAAGAACTCATCCACTAATATTTATAATCATTTGAGTTATTCAAGTTAAACACAATGTCAAGAATCAAGATTCAATACCCTCTATTATCTTCATCACCCAATACAAGATTTAAATTTTTCCTAAGGAAACACATATTAAATTTATCCCTGCTTTAAAAACCCTAAATTTAAATGAAAACAAGCATTGCATAAATTTTTCAACTACAAAAATCTATTAGTGTTCAAGTGTACATGTGTGCATCACTTGTGTAGGGTATTCCTTTTCCACTTTCACATTATCCAAGAATGTGTGCAGCATAGTTCATATTTTTTGTGATTTAGATTATCTTGAAAAAGGAAAGGTAAATTATTTCCCATGGAAAAAGAAGATTTTCCCTTTTTACTGCTGGAAATGGTACAACAAAGTTCCATTTCTACCCGAAACTCCTATGAAACAGGAACCAAATAAAGGCCATGTCTTCAATGGACATCATTTGGTTTTGAAAATGGACATTGCACCGTGTTGTTTCTTATATTACATCATGATAGTTTCTTAGGTCATTTCTTGTTTCTTGAGATGAAAAACAACCAAGGAAATCATGAAGATCCTTTCAAGAAATAAATGACAATTTCTCAATCATATATCAGCTATTTTTTATTTTATTCAGTGGTTGCTTACTTTGGGAGAAATTTGACACTTTTATAAGGAATATAACATAAAAACACAAAATGGGAAGGAAATGATGAGGTAGATGACCTTTAGTTGTTGTCAATTAATAATTGATAATACACGATGCATGTTTTGTACTACAAACTAGATTCCTTCCTAGAGTTAGGACACAGAGTATTGAATCTAAGTTGTAGTTTCTAACTTCTTGTATTGGTTCATAAATCTTGAAATTCAGACATTGCATGTCTTCATTGCTTCATGTTTGAATAATTTGCATTATATCATACAATAGGAAATTAGGAATTATGATTATTATTACTTTATGGATCTGTTAAGTTACTTTTAAGTTTGCATGGTTTAGTGTTAAATTATTCTTGTGTGCCCCTAGGCCCAGGTGAAGGAATGCCAAGGACTGAGAACCCTAGTTTTTAAATGGTATTGTTTCTTATACCCAAAAACCCCTCAACATCACTTGTTATTAGTTCTTAACAATAGTGTTGTAAACAATTTGAGAATTGATATAGCAAAATCTCGCACTTCTCAAGATAAATTCCTAAAGCTAAAGTGTGATACCATGTGTAGTTCAATAGCCCCATTGTCACCTCACCAACCTCTTTTCACTTCAGGCTAGCTCTCCTCCAACTCAAGGGGGGTTCTCCCTAGTAGATGTTAGGGATATAATGGCCCAAAAAAACCAAGTCAATAGCCCCCTAACTCTCTACGTTTACTACTATCAATCAAAATATTGAACAATAGGGTCAGACATGCATCCTGAAGATAAAATTGCTAGGGTATTTTTAGGTAATTTCAAAGGGAAAGTCCCCAAAAACATATAATAAAGGAATTATAACGTGACTTAAAACATTAAATATCAACAAATTAATCGTTTAAAGGATATTGAAAGGAAAAAGGTGATGGAAGATAGAAAGTGCCTTACTTAAATGCTCTAAGGATTTTTCAATAGTTTCTCCAAAAGCTTCACTTCAAGGCTCTTCAAGATCGTCTCCAACAATGCTATACCATCAGCTTCAACAATGTTGCTCCAAAAATGTCCTCAAGGTCTTCACAACAAGTTTACTAGAAGTTGCTCCAACAATATATTCAATAAGGTCTTCAACAAGGGTTACTTGCTCCTTTGTTTTAGCAATCCTTTAATAATGTTTTTATCCATAGATTAGCAATCATGCAAGGAATATCTTTAATAAATATGAGTTGAAGTCTGCTTCAAGAAGAACCAAATGCTATTTTCAACCAAGCCCAATGTCTTCTTCCAAATAAGGTCTTCTTCTTGTTGAAGGTAAGGCTACTAAAAAAAATAGATCTATTAAGAGGATCTCCAAACAGTGCACAAATATAAACTCCTTGACGCAATGTATGCAACAACTAGCCCAAAATCTATAACAATTTGAGGTTTGAGGTCTGCAAATAAAAGAGCTCAATAAGAGACCAAATTTCCTGCTCAAATACTTCTTCAAGACCAGCTTCCTATTGTGACTAAGATCCGCTATTTTGTAAGAGATAACTTTTATAATTTTTCTGAACTACCCCAAAATTGAGCTCAGCCTAAGGTCTACAATTTTGGTATGAAGTCTCAAGATCTGCAAAAACAAATGTATAGGTCTTCAAGATAAGAAGTTTGAAAATTTCCAGCTGATTCGAGTCTGCAATTATGAAAAATCCTGAAATCTGTACTAGATTCAAAGTATAACATACAATATTGCCTTAATAATTCTCATATAACATACAATATTTTAACATTAAATGTATTAAATGTTACGACAGTACTCATGCAATAATTACTTCATAGATTTTATAGACGAGAACAGCATGGAACCTTCTGCTCCTTGTCCTGTACTTCAGAACTTATGCCTTACATTTTGGTCTTCATCATCCTTGTAATTCGGCCTGTAAGCTTTGGTTTCTCTAAAACTGGTAGGGTGTTTCTATGGTAATTATACCTTGCTCCTTGTGACCAGACTCTTAAAAATAGTGTTCTCATTGCTCAAGGTGTGCTTTGGTAGCAAGAATCTAAAGAGGCATGGAATATGCAGTGTATATCTTTAGCCACCAGACTATTTTTCCAATAATAAAGCTTCCTTAGGCCTTGCCATCATCTTACACAGAGGTGGTCTTGTGCTCCATAATGAGAGCCTATTAATGTGAGTTCTGTTGGTGTATATACACATTTCAATATGATACTTCACTGCTTAACAAATTACTAAATACTTCAGCCATCCACATTCAACAGCTAACTCAAAATTAAGTGGCCTACATGTAGATAACCTCAATTATGATCAATAGAACTTATGCCTTACATTTTGGTCTTCATCATCCTTGTAATTCAACCTGTAAGCTTTGGTTTCTCTAAAACTGGTAGGGTGTTTCTATGGTAATTATACCTTGCTCCTTGTGACCAGACTCTTAAAAATAGTGTTCTCATTGCTCAAGGTGTGCTTTGGTAGCAAGAATCTAAAGAGGCATGGAATAGGAAGTGTATATCTTTAGCCACCAGACTATTTTTTCCAATAGTAAAGCTTCCTTAGGCCTTGCCATCATCTTACATAGAGGTGGTCTTGTGCTCCATAATGAGAGCCTATTAATGTGAGTTATATTGGAGTATATACACATTTCAATCCGATACTTCACAGCTTAACAAAATACTAAATACTTTAGCCATCCACATTCAACAGCTAACTCAACATTAAGTGGCCTACAGGTAGATAACCTCAATTATGATCAATAGAAAGTTTAGTGACATCAACAAGTGCCAAAGTTGTTATTGTTGAGCTTATCTATAGTACAACTACTTAGTAAATCCCTATGAAAACGACCATCATGGTAATAACATACAATATTTTAACATAAAATGTATTAAATTTTATGACAGTACTCATGCAATAATTGCTTAATATATTTTATAGACGAGAACAACATGGAACCTTCTGCTCCTTGTCCTGTACTATCATCTTGTACTTCAGAACTTATGCCTTACATTTTGGTCTTCATCATCCTTGTCTCTCATTTTTTCTCTCACAACAAGTACCTATATGCAATCATTTCACTCCTTGGTCCATCACATTGTTCCACATAAAATGAGCTTGCCCATTCCCATCATGCACTGGTCCATATAACTTGCCTTGTCAACATATGTGTTGATTCATTTCACCCACTTAGATTATCAAGATAATATGCATGCCAACTTGTTTTTCCCAGTTAACTTATCAAGCTAACCCATGTGTCTTCTCAACACACATTGCACCAAACTATGTCATGTAATCTTATGCTATGCTAACTGCTTGGTCACACGCTTACCTGTGACACCATTTACCATCATCATGCCATGTTAAGTCACTATCCAAAAATCCACTTAAACTTTCTTGCACCAAAATTTAGCCTTCCAATCATGCATAACATGCTTGATACATTTTGGTGTGAATCCCCTTGGCACTTTTGCATGCCCAAGGAAATCTAGCCCACCCACTATATATCCAACGCACCTCTGGTTCATGCATAACACATTGAATTCATGCAAATAGCTACTTTGTGAAATCGTGCAAGAGCAGACACCTAGACACATCCTGTTGAGATGAAAAAAATGGAAAGTCTACCCATGACATGGTCAACAAGTCAAATTTGAAAAGGATGTTGTCAAAATGCTTGTGTTGTGAAAATGGAGAGTATATTTTATGAATTTCAAAGTTTCAATTAATTTAAATTGGTTGGATGTGATAGGCTAGAATCACTACAAGGAAAAGAACCTCTAGCGGATGTTTTTGAGGAACCCCTTATAAAAATACCCCATACATCTGTTTTTAGTGTAGGTTACTAGAGGAGGTTAGCGGTTGGATGGTTTTGCAGATAACTACACATCTATGGTTGTATCTTGTGTTCATTTCCACTGTTTTTATGGTACTAATGAAACTAGTAGAAAGTCTACTTTAGAGGTCAAATCACTGCTATAGCAGAATGTGATTATGTTGTTGTTTTTCTAGTGTTTTGTTTCAATTTTTTTGTGATTTATACGCAGCAGACTCAATAATAATGAAATTATGAAGCTGATTTGTTTCGATAATTAATATACCTTTTGAGATTTTAAAATTTCACTAAAAATAACCCAAGTCTCATTGTCAATTTGTCTCTTGTTTGGGTGCCTTAATGTGCAATGATATGTTTCCAGGACTGAATTCAATGCAAGGCATATTTGAAACTCTAACTCTGTCTTCCGGTGTCTTATTAGAAATTATTTCAGTTTTCATTTTGTGTTTTCAAGTTTTTACATTTATAATTTTATTGCAATGTGGCAGACTGATCAGGGCAGTACAAGAACAATCCCGAGACGGGATGATCGCGGAAAGAGGCCAATGGAAGAACATGTAAAGTGCCAGCATTGCTCTGTCTTCAGGTATTTTAGTTATTTACATAATTGAAATAATATTAATTTT